>CM060877.1:14711128-15311128 GCA_030737845.1 Acorus calamus | reverse complement strand
TCCTTTAGTCAAGCCTGGGAGCAGAATAGGATTACCTGTTTTTCACCTCTGTGTACGGTATATCCGTGTCTCAGAGCGGAGACCCCAGAAACTCCCCACGTAGGCGATCAAATCCGACCCAAACCCTTTCCTGTTTTTAGAAAAGCAGGTGGCGATCACAAAACCCCTTGAATCCTCTTGAGCCGCTGTCGGGCGTCTCGACCAGGAACCACACCCTCACCCTTCCGAGAAGACGATCCGACCGAGCCCGCGCACGCATCCGATCCGAACCCTCCGAAGAACCCCACACACGCGGATTTTCTGACACCGACAGGTCTGTCAATGGGTCGGGTCCGGGTCGGGTCGGGGTGGACCCAGACCCGATCCATGACAGGATCCGGTGGGTCCGGATCCAACCCAGGACCCGGCGGGTCCTGAACATGTGGACCCACACCCGGACCCGTCGGATCTCGGGTCGGGTCGGGTCCGGACCCGACCCGATGAAAGTTAATAAAAACAAAAAAAATTTAAACTCATGAATTTGTTTGTCTTATCATTCTATTATGAAAAATTGTAATAAAAGTTTAATTATTATTGAACTTTCTAAACTGATGTTCTAATATTGTGTTTGAACATATTTTTATACAATTCAGAAGAAGTGAATGAATTACTAAACAACATTCAAAGTAAACATAAGTTTAAACAATATAACAAATTAACAATGAATGAAAATGGAGAGCTCATAGTTATTTGTGTCACAAAGTAAACAATAAAGTGAATAAACACTTATACTTGTAACTTGATAAATAAGAAATAAAATTATGGGCCAACTAATACTAATATTCTTGTAATATATGAGTGTATATTAATAAAACAGTTGGGTCTCGGGTCCAACGGGTCGGGGCGGGGTGGACCCAAACCCGACTCGTTTGTATGTTTGGGTCCACCGGGTCGAGTCCAAATCGGGTCGGGTCCAAATCGGGTTAGGTATATTACACGTGTAATCGGGTCCAGGTCAGGTCGAGTCCGGGTCTGGACCCGACCCGTTGACAGATCTAATCACAACCCCTCGTAGACAATATAAAATGATTTAACTAGTGTTATATTTGATTTTTTTCTTAAATACTACCTGAAATGGAGACATTTTCATAAGATTTTTTTTTTTTGAATACGTGGTGGCTCTTCATTGCTTTACATGGGATTATAGATCAATGACAGAGAGGTTCCAGACTCTTTAATGTAGAAATTCTCTGTCATAGTCATCTATAGACTAAACGTAACTGCCATTGGCGTGCAACCACGCAACATGCAACTGAGTGGTGAGATCTTTAAACATCACAAACCATGGTAGTGACAACAATCAAAACAAACATCCACAGTGGTCCCCCTAATAAAACAAACCTAACAAACTCTATTAACAGTGAGAGTGAAAATGAGAGTGGTCCCCCTAATAAAACAAACCTAACAAACTCTATTAACAGTGAGTGTGAAAATGAGAGTGGCGTGTCTTAACTCGACTCTTTCAATTTATCTGTGTTGTCACACAAATATCCATTCAATCTCTACCTATTCATCCTTTATTCTTCCATACACTTCCATAGTGGGTATTGCTTTTCCTTCACTTTCCGCCCATCTTTTCCCTCTCTCTCACTCACACTCTCAAGGCATCTTAAAAGCTCAACCACCCATCTCACTTGAAAGAGTTCTCATTCTGTATCTTTCACTCTCTCAATGAAGGGATTCAATCTCTCTTGTGCATCGTCGGCGGCGACCGCCATATCCATGGCCACAGATCACGGTCACCGTCGATCCACCACCACCGTAGTCGAGGCAATCCATTCTCAAATCTTCCCCAATTATCGCCATTGAAGCCAAAACGCAACCAAGCGAAGAACCGTAAGAGCTCGGCCTCCGACCGCCCCATTGATCCAATTAGCCCACCCGGCTCGACTAGATACTTGTTAGACGATGAGGCGATGTTGGATGGTACATCGGACATCCCGGAGTTCCTTATGAGGTCCCAATCTATGAAGTCATTGGCTTCTTCTTCACATGATACTAGTAGTATTAGTAGTAGTACTACTACTAGTGGTGGTCCACGATGTCGACCACCTTTGGTGATCGATCCGATGAGGTTCCGGTCGGTGGAGCCTGGTGAGTCTCCAATATTGTGCGTGTCGCGATACAAGGCTTCGTCAACGATTGATCGGACGAGGTTCCAGTCGGTGGAGGCGGCGGAAGAGTCTCCTGTGTTGAAGACACCTGTGGTTAGTGCTAGTACTAGTAGCTCAGATAAACAGGTGTGTCTTTCTTTCTTTTGCTTTGCTTTAATGCTTTATGTTTGTTAGTGTTTCTTTTGATTGAAAGGCTCAACTTTTGGTTGCATATATGTGCAGGTTGTGGTTTTGAGAGTTTCTTTACATTGTAGAGGTTGTGAAGGGAAAGTGAGGAAGCACATCTCAAGAATGAAAGGTGATGATCCAAGTTTATGAAATTAAAGTTGTAAAGATGTAAAGTTACCACCTCTTGACGGACTTGTAGCAATACTCACCGAGGGGACTTGAGTTTTGATCTTAGTGAGAAGATTTGACCAGAAAAAATAAAAAGATATTACCTACTAATAATAGTTCAAAATCTCAATTATAATTCTACCTTCCAACCAACAAACGAATTAAAGATTGGATGTTTAGAATAAGAAGATATGCCATACTCCATGCCACCCAATTTAGGCCAACTTTGAATGTTATGATTTGTTTTATTATTAATTACAATGCATCAACAGGGGTTACATCTTTCAACATAGACTTTGCGGCGAAGAAGGTGACGGTGATCGGAGACGTGACACCATTAGGAGTGCTTGCTAGTATCTCCAGAGTGAAGAACGCGCAGTTGTGGCCTTCATCGGCATCGGTTTCTGGCAAGTGAAAGATGTATAGCAGTGGAAGCTAAGAAGAAGAAAAGATCAACTGAAATTGCAGGAAAGCAAGTGCAGAGGGAACATTTTGCAGCATGAGTTTGTACAGTCTTTGTGTGTGTGTGTGTGTGTGTGTGTGTGGTGTGTGTGTGATCTTTGTTGGGTGTTGCAATATGGGAAAGTTTGTTAAGGGTGTAATTTATCCCTTTGTAAATCTTATCTTTAGAAATAGCTAGCTTTTGAGAGCCATAAATGGTAGATGCTCCTTCTAATTTGTTCAGAGTCTATAGATGATCACATCCTTAACTATAATTACCAATTCGGATTAATAAGAAACAATTGGATGTGATGTAACAATAGCGCAAGCGAACTTTTTCAATAACTCCTTAAATCCTCAACCAAGAAAACAAAAATTGTTTTTTTTTTTAAATTCAGTAATTCACCTTACTAAAATAGTGACTCTCATTTTATAGGACAGAAAATATTACCATCAATACATGAATGATGGAATTACAAAATTTTCAAAAAATAGTAAAAATAGACACATTTTAGAAACACACTGTTAAAATTCCAAACGAAGAAATTATAAAAAAAATTGTAAAATAATATAATAATAAATTAAAAAAATGATTTTGAGGTTTCAATCAAAGGAAAATTTGACTCCTGAGTGGTTCAAGACATGTCTATGAGTATGAACCCTTTTCTATCGTGAAGGACTCATTGGGATACCCTCAATTTGATATAATATGAGTTATTTTAAGAGGCGAGATCTGTGTTGGAGTCACAATGAGACCCTCTATATACAAGTCATGCACATTGCATGATGCTATGTAGATGACAGAAGAATTATTTAAACTTTGCATGCATGGTTTTTTTTGTCAATACTAGACAAAGTATGTGCATTTCATTTGAAATAATGTTTAATACCAATGTAACATATTTATATTGGTCAACACAGAATTTTTAAACATTTAAGCACAGGAGGATCAAGACTCTAATTTTAATACCGAGATCAAAAAATCATTTTATTTGTCATTTAGACATTTCCATGGTCCCTTTCAATATGTTTTCTTCATGTTTTATTTGTTCCAACAACTCATCATCACAAGATTTGACACAATATAAGTTGTCATTAAATTTGGATTGACTCATCCTTGCAGGGTGATATCATGGATAAAACATCAGGTTCAATTGCCAATAGTTAGTACTAGATCAATCACATGCAAATATGAAATAGTAGATCGTGCTAATAATCCAATTGGTAGCTTTGAATTAAGGTCGAAATGATAACAACCTCACTTATAATCAACAACCTCACTTGTGCTATTTATATATTTCAATAATGAAATGATTACAACCAGTACTACTTGTTTCACTTTCACTTCACGCCTGCAAGTACCCATTATTTTTTCCTCTTCTGAATTTCTTTTTGAAGTTCTGGTGTTTCAATGTTAAACTATTTCTTCCAAGACTGCTGAGTTTTGTTTTTTATTTTTTTTAAAATATGAGAGATGCCTTGCATGCGCATTCAGCTTTGGAAGGCATGCCATGATCCTTGGGCATGTTTGAATGGTGTGTGTGTGATTTTTTTATAGGAAAATTAAACTTTGTGGTTGAGGAGATACACAGCATGCAAAAGAGAATCTTGTGTTGTGTTGTCAGAGTGAGTTGTTGGAGGAAGAGCAAGTGTTTAATAATATTGATTTGCTCGGCTAGCTGGGATTTTTTTTTTTTTTTTTTTTGACAAAAAGGATGCCATTTGCAGCTTCATTTAGGGTGTGTTTTGCGTGTTGCATGTTAAATGAAAGAAAATAGATGAAATTTTGAGGAAAGGAAACTGATTGAAAAAAATTATTTTTTATTGTTTATACATATATATGATAGAAAATAAAAACCGTGTTATTTGCGCAGATGATAATTAAAATGACAAGAAATAAAAGTTTCGTCTATCTCTCGAGAGGAGGAATTTTTTTTCTACTCTTACAAATAAGACTAGAGAAAGATGCAGAGAAGAAGGAATTTTTTTCTCATAGTTGGCAAAAATACCAGTTTTTTACAATTTTAAACCAAATTACTCAATTATTGGGTTAACCGGTTATGAACTATGATATTATTATGACATATATAATAATTAAATATATAAATTATTATTATTACTAAATAAATATGTAAAAATATGAAACACTTTATAAATTATTTGCATATTTATCAAATCTTAAATCTTAATACTTTTTAAGTTTTTACTTAACATCATAATATGATTTTATTATATAAAACCTAATTTTTATTTATTTATAATATCTAATATTTTAACATGTTGTTATTTGTGCAGGAGACCAAATTAATTAACAAATTGAATAGGGGATAAAATTATATAAGTGCGAGGATTGAACAAGGATTAGTCCATGTCAATAAAAATATGAGTCCGAGGAAAGAAAACTCATGGGCCCAAAACTCTATTATGACCTGATCAAGTCCATCTTCCTCTCTGATCGCGCGAATGATCCAGCCTGGTTAGGTCAGGTCGGGCAAAAGCTATGCCTGACCAAGATAAATCGAACAGAGCTTATGTCTTATCAGGATAAGACAATCATATGCTGAAATCCTAAAGACGGGTACCCTATATCGTCCGACCTTAAGTATAAGCCATTCAGAAGGCGATGCACGAACTAAAAGGCAGGTTGGCCACAGGTCCTCCCCGCAAGAAAATCGTTAACACAGGGAATATTCTCTGATACTAGAAAATGACAGAACGTCAAAAAACAGTTATAGGATAATGATAATCCCTAGGTGACACATGTCCACAGATCCTCAAACCACGTGTAGATTCCATATCATGATATGATCACACCGCGCCCCTGCCTAGTATAAAAGGGAGACTTCACCTCCCTCTCAAGGTATGCGAATTCTAACTCTCTTCTATTGATTTTCAAGCATCCCAAGTTCTTCTTTTTCTTCTTCAAAAGAAGAGATCACTGACTTAAGCGTCGGAAGGGCGTTAGCGGGCATCACACTGGTATGAGTTGCAGGAACCTGAAGGAGGAAGAAGGAAGAGGAAGGAGACGGCGGCGAGGATTGAAGGCTTGAGGCGGATCATTGCATAGAAGAGTTCAAGCATATGCCATCTTGGGTTCATATCTAAAGCCCGGATCAGTGAAGATCCGGCCCAAGAGGGAATAGCCAGATTTCGTCCCCCACAATTTTCATTTGTAGGTTTGTGAATAAAGAACCAACCATAATTAACCTGCAATCGGTTCACAAAAGCACTCGGTTCAACTAATATCCGGGTTGATGGTTTTTTTTTTGTTTTATTTCATAAAATTTCTAGGGTAAACTAAACCAAAACTTTGACAAAGTGAAGATTGAACTGGATAGGTTAGTTCATGCCTGATTTTAAAACACTAATTTTTTATTTGATCAAAGAAAAAAATTCATCTTTATCTGACTTTCTATCTTTTTTTGGTTCACAAACATTCCTATGTTATTTTAAAATTAATACACACAATTGTTTAAACAAGTGACAACTCTACAAAAGATAAAATAAAATACATATTTAGAATAATTATTTTGTGGCTATATTTAGAATAATTATATTTAAATACGTAACTTTTCGTAGAAAATAAAATTCATAAAATAGGGATATAGAGTAAGGGTTAATGGGTTATAAATGGAATTGTTAAAAAACTGTGTCAACGCCTGAAAATGATTTGTTGGCTTTACAACTCTGGCCCACACGTAAGATTGGACTGGGAGCCCATCAGATCACACCGTTAGAAACCTCATGGGACCCATAAAGATTCAGAGAAAGCCCAAGATTTATTTCACTTCTTCAAGGCCCTCAATTCTATGAGCTCCAACCATCTATAACCACGTGGGCATTATTATATTTAGGAATTTTTTTATAGGAAAATGATATGTTTTCATGTTTTTTTTATTTTCTAAAAATTACCCTCTCATTGAAATACATACTATTATATGAAATGAAATATACACTAAGATACAATAGTATATTTTTAAAAAATGATTTTTTATTCCATATATTATGATAACGCAATATACACTATGCTACTATAGTATATAAGGCTATAAAATTAACTGCAAAATTGACCGAATGTACCAGCACTCTTATATTTACAATCCTAGGTGTGGGTCCATATTCTATTGGATGAAACACAGATAATTATTTATTTTTTGACAGCCTATCCGTAAAATTCATTATATATTGACGCTTTAGAAATGCTGAATGTAACATTATTATCATGCGAATATACCCAAAGAAAAAAATTCTATGTATATTATATTCTCATTATATATATACATTCTACATTTCTAAACAAAGTCATGGGCGTTTTAGGTTCTATCTTCAAAACTTTCCCGACTGTATCATATCCTTTTCTAATTGTCATCTAAATAATCTATCAAACAATTTAATTATCTTTATGTTTTTATCATACTTATCTTATCATGTATCACATTGAATAAACTTATCCAAATGATTTCATGATTTCATCAAACATCAACTATACGTATAGTCATATAGATATAGCTTGGACGAACAGCCCAAAATACACATTGCAAATGCACCACAAGCGCGCGCGCTCACATAACCTCTTCAACACCAACTAAGCAAGATACACAAAGAACTGCAACAGAGTCCCCACTCCATCCGTCACATGCTCCTCCCCTCCACCCATCACGACCGCCTGCACCGTTGCGTACCCCTTCGCGCCGACGTACTTTCCCGTGCCCCCATCACCGCCACCCTCGACTCCTCCTCCTCCTCCGCCCCAACCATCCGTTGAACCCCAAAGAAGCTCAAACTTTCCTTGTAGTGTCCCCCCTCCTCGAACATGGCGGTGAACGCCACGGTCTTGCTCGTCCCCTCCTCCGCACTCCCCACGCAGAACCCCTGCGCCTTCCCCACAACCGTCCCGGACCCAATCACGGCCAACCCGGTGAGCACGTCATCGATCACGGACATCGCGCAGCCGAAGAGGCGGCCTTTGCTGGTCGTCAATGCGGTTGTGGACTGGTTCGGGCCGATGAGAAGGACGTCGTGCATGAAGAACGTGAGGAGGGGTGCGGGGATATCAGTGGCTGCTGGGGGTGAAAGAGTGGTGGTTATGGGTGCCGTTGGTGGGGCGGGGGGTGTCGTGGTGAGAGCAGTGGCTGCGAGAGGTGAATCGGATGGGGGGGGGGGGGGGGGGGGGGCGAGGAGGCGGAGGTGGCGCGGTGGGTGGTGATGGTTAGGAGGAGAAGAGTGAGTATGGTGGTTGGGTTGGTCATGTTTTTTGGAGGTTTTGATGGTGAGATGAGGGGGCTGATGAGTGAGGGTGAATTTAAGTTTGAGAGGGAGGATTGGTTGAGGTTTTTGAGTTGGTGGTGGTGGTGGTTTTGGTTTGGAGGGTAATGGAGCTGATGCACTAGAGTTGTTAGTTTGTTTGGGTCGGGTTCGAAGTTTAAGACCAGGGTATATCTGTCTACTGTTATTACACACAATTTTTTTTTTCAGTCTTAATTGCGTAGATAGAAAATTACTATAACATATACTCATATTAATGAGTTATATATTTCAATAGAAATTTTTTACATTTTTATAAATACATAAATGTAATATATATATTAGAGTATATACTTTATTTTTTTTTAAAAGCATATACCTCATTAAATGAGATATTGTCACGCCCCAGAGTGGCCGTCCCCGAAATGTGGTAAATATATAATATCAGCAATCCATATACGAGGTCAATAAAATGCTCTACTCAACATCAAAGGTACTAAAGCAGTTAACAAGGAAGCTGACATAATATAATCATATGGCGGAAACTTAAAACGACTAAGTCTGTAATTTAAAGACATATTACAGACCGGAATACATAATCAACTGTCCTGTGAGAGCCAATATACAACAAAAAAATCAAATACCAGTACTGTGCACAAGCACGAGTAGCAATACATACAAGGAAAAATGGGGATGCTGATGGCCTCTCACACTCGCAGATCCAAAACACGTACGCCGCTCTGCTACGGTACTGCGCCTATGGAAACTCCACCTTCAGGTTCGGCTCAGCGACAATTGGAGGAAAAACATATGCGAGGGGTGAGCCACACGCTCAGTGAATGGTACGATCCATGCATCACAACTCATATTAATCTTTCAAGCAATCAAGTCTTAATAATTGAATCAACAACTTAAGTTGGTGGGTCGGGTGTCAACCCAAACCTACCACACCATATTAAATATTCTGGGTGATTGGGGTTCCAACAGATGGAACAGTCACTTGAGTCACTGGGTCGGGTATTAACTCAACCCACTACACCCTCACCCTCACCGTCACCCTCGGGTGACATTAGACTATTGGGGAAAAGGGGTCAACTGGTCTACACCTTTCGTCATCCGGTAGCCCTCTCCCGAGTAGCGTCTACCTGGTAGCCTCCCATGATCTCTACCTCTACTGTATGGGCGCACCAACCGGCGTAATGAATAGTGTCTGGGAGCATCTCGCAGGACAACTAAACCTGGGTAGCTTCAACACGGAGGCAACGAAGGGGAGAGCACTTGACATACGCGGATATGATCCTCATGGATCCGTCGTCGGTAAGGTTTTAAATTCTCATGAATTCCCACCAGGATGCATAACTCAGATGCGGGGAAGACAGATGATTCACAATGACAATGCCACGGTATGACCCAATTAGAGGTCATACACTTGCTTAAGGAAGGTTCATGGCTCCTTGTATAAGATATATAGAGATAAGTATACAACATATAAATGATTACACAAAGAATTAATCAAGGAAGTATACAATTAATGCTATAACAAGATTATAATATTATCTAAGGCATGCTTGGGCATATATGTATAATACATGGATGTAATACTCTAGTATACAATTCTAACATGATAGGAAATTATTTAAGGTCACTACCTTAGTCATGGCTTAGTCATGCATACATGTAAACACTAACATATGGTTAACTGGGTGTAAGACATGCCCGGAATAGGATTAACCTAGCATGAGTCACGGCGTATGTATAGACATGATTAAACTAACAAGGGACACAATACATAGACAAGTATGGGTCCCTACACATGGTACTAGAGTATATGATCCGAACATATTAAGTCTAATATGACATGGATGCAACCTAACAAGGTAAACACTAACATGCACACTTAAGGAGACTAATATGAGGTTATGGTGCCCCGGGGGAAGGCAATGCATGTCTACGTCCATCGGACACCTCCCAACTGGGTTGGATTGACCCACTCACCGCAATCCGGGTCGTCGCGCGACCTCTCGCCAAGATCTGTAAGACAAGGCATCCAATTTGGTGAGTATAAACACATAAAAACACTTAAAAATAACTAGAAATGTCAAAGACTTGGATATGTACGCATACGGGCTCGCACACATGCGAGTACGCACGTACGTGCATCCGGATGCGCTGCCCACCCGTCTAGACCCCCAGCCCGCCAGGCCGCCTGGGACGCGCGCGCACGCGCGCGGACAGACCCGAGCGCGCGCCCAGGGCTGCCAAGCCCCTCCCCTGACCTCCCCACTCACCCCTAACTAACCACCTAACATGCATGACTCCCTAACATCCCCCAACACTTGAAAAGCCAAAGAAAAAGAGGGGAGAGAAAGCTTACCAAGGAGGGGGAAGGAAATGGGGGGTTTTGGGGCCCCTCGGGTGCACCCGGCGCAACCTCCTCCACAACCACCACTACCACCACTCCCTAGCCTCCCCACCAGCCTTGACTTGGCTGAAAATCAGTGTAAAAAGGGGCATGAAAGGGAGCATAAAGAGAGGGAAACCACAACAACATAACATAAACACACACACACACCTTTGCTTTTCGTTCTTTGTGCTTCCTCTTCACACTCACACACTTATACAAAATAAAAAGCAAAAGAGGGAGAGAAAATGGAGATGCACGACTACAAATGGGGAGGGAGAGAGAGAGAGAGAGAGAGAGAGAGAGAGAGCAATCAATGTTAAAAAAGTTGGTAGGTGGTGTTTGACCTAGGTCAACCCAACCACACTACCAAACAAAACCCCTTGACTAGTCAAAAGTCACATTTGACTAGTCAAGGCCTTCATTGACTTGGTCCAAGTCACCTTTTGACTTGGTCAAGATCCTCCCTCTTTGACTTTCCCGAATTGACTAAAATTCGGATACGATTCAGAACTGCATAATTTTCTAAAACGTAACCGAAATTCGATGAAATAATTATGGGTGGTATAAAATGATACCAGGACCCATAATACGTAGTTAGATTTTCAATCGGAGCACTCTAGCTCTCGCAGATGGCTAAAAGCCAAAATTTTAGCGGCTCCGATCGAAAAAAGAAAATTTGGTGGTGATCAGGAGCATGCAAAACAAATGGTAATGAAAGGCGGTCAGTGAGATGAGATGTGGTAGTGATCGATCCACACTGCCGTGGTATAGGTACGTTAGACGCTGTAGATTGATGGTCCGAGCGCATTCAGAATATGGCCCCGACATAGGAAGTCGGCCTCTTTGCGCTTCTTCCTCCTGTCCTTCATTTCTGGAGTGTCTTCAGCAGTTTCATCTGGAATGACTTCCAAATTCTCTTCTAAGATGTAGAAGAGGATGAAGGCGGTGAGGACGAACTTCATCTTCTCTTGCCAGCGGGTGAAGTTATCTCCGTCGAAGCGTTCAAGGCGCACAAGGTCCTGGTTCATCACTTGAATAGAGTGGGCAGCAGTGGGTCCTTCCATTGATAGAAGATCTGTCTCAAAATTGTTGAAAAATGGGACAATGGAAGGATAACAGAACCAGTATCAATGATTCAAGGATCAACCGAGTTGAATGCTTTTAGACAGACTTCTCCCAATCTGGTCTAAACCGCGAGTACACCAGGGATAATGAAGTACAGCCTGCAGGATACAATGAAGCCTTCACTGGGTTGTTGATTTCAGAGTGTGTACTCTCTGATCAACCTCTTGGAACTCTCTGTTTTGATGGAACTGATGATGCTAACTCGTAATGGAAAAATAGAGAAGATGAGTAATTGGTTGTTGTTTGGCTTGAATCTAAGGATCTGAATTTATAGGCAACAAGGTGCCTTTTGATTCAAATGAAACACCCTTTCATGAATGGGGAGTTACAGCAATCGTCCGATCGGTGGTCAACTGTTTCCAAGCGATCGTGCGATCCAGATCGTCCATCACGGGATGCATCCCTTCCAATGGCACCTTTTGGTGATTATAACCACCAACCGTCGATTCAACGGTGCGCATTGCATCTAATCGTTCCTTCATTGAACGGTCCAGATTGCATCTGATCAAAACGATCCCCACCATCCGATTAGCCAAAAAGAAAAGGCTCCAGCTCCTAGCGATGATGCGCACGTGCGAAGTGCCAAGTGCGCCCTAAAACGTCCAATACGTACACACGTGCGCGCGCGACGCGCGTGGTGGTGCTTCGCACCACCCCGCATCAAAGGTCCACCATAAGGTGTCCACCAAAAGGACTTCACTAGAATAGATGAGGCTCTCCTTATAAACTCTCAAGTCTATTTACAAACAACCGATGTGAGACTAAAGAATATAACCACTTTCATCTTCTAAAGGGGGGACCACTAAAACCCAACTATTTTATTTTGAAAAATACCCAACAATGCCCCCACTATTTTCAAAATTGTTTTATATTGAAAATAAATGTTATATTATATAATAATGGCTGCACCGCTCAGCGGTTGCCTATGTACCTGTTAATGAGGGATCAAGCCACCGTAGTTCTTTACAAGAAAGAAAATAAAAATTACATTGTAGCATCATCGTTGAAGGTAACACATAAATGAGAAGTATCTTATGGATTTGAACTTCCAATTAGTGCAAACAATTCAAAGCGATATCAAGGTTCTAAAGTGAACGAATCTTGAACTTAGTACCATTCGAGAAACGCCGGAATCATCGCACATGTCAACTTCGAGGGAGGGAGAGTTCCGATTGCTTAGCACATTAATGGCCATGCGCATATATCCTTTATTCATGAGTCTCAAGAAATAGTCCTTTTCCTTTATGAAGCGGCCTGATTTCATTACTTATGTAGGTAAGTTTAATGAGTGATTATGCGAACACTCGTTTCAACTTATTAAGGAACACTTTCCATCCTCCTTCATGCAGAATACCAACACTAGTTCTAGGAAATTAGATTATCAAAATTTACTAGTGTTTCATAATCAAATGTTTAGCTTGTTAGTACCACATTGAACCTTGTCTAGTCTTTTCAAGATAAAGGTTGGGTTCCCACTAAATGTGATCAATCTTCCTTCACATACCTTAACCCCATTCCTTTAGATGAATTCTGAATTATCTTTATGCCAAGACCCTTGGTTAAAAGATCAATCAAATTCTTTTTCGACTCTATATAGTCGACAGTTATTACTCCACTTTTGAGTAATTGTCACACCAATTGATGCCTTAGACTAACATGTCTAGATTTTTCATTGTATGTTTTACATTGAATTCTCCAAATGGTTGCTTGGTTATCACAATGGATCATAACAGCTGGGGATGGCTTCTTCCAAATCGGTATATCAAATAACAGATTTTTAAGCAATTCTGCTTCTTTACATGCATCTGTCAAGGCAATCAATTCTGATAACATAGTTGAATCAGAAATACAGGTCTTCTTTTTGGAACCCCAAGATACAGCAGCACCTCCTAATGTAAAGATCCATCCAGTTGTTGATTTGGATTTCATTATTACATTGTTCCAACTTGCATCACTATACCCTTCTAGCACAGCAGAGTATTCCTCATAATGCAACCCATAATGTAAAGTCCCCTTCAGGTATCTTAGAACTCTGGAAACTGATTTCCAATGCTCTGAACATGGATTGCTTGAATAGCGACACAGCATACCAACCGAGTATGCAATATCGGGTCTTCTGCAATTCATTACATACATAAGACTCCTAATAACACTAGCATATTTTAACTGCTCAACAACACAACCAGAGTTCTTCTCTAACTTCATATTCGAGTCTAGATGATTAGAGGCTGGAATACAATCAAAGTGATAATATCTTTGTAGTACTTTCTCAATGTAATGAGATTGAGACAATACTAGCCCCTTCTCTTTCCTTAGGATTTTAATTCCTATTATCACATCAGCCTCTCCCAAATCTTTCATATCAAAGTTGGAAGAGAGAAAGTCTTTGGTTTCTTCAATACAGGTAATATTTGATCTATATATAAGCATGTCATCAACATATAAACAGATAATTACACATCCATTTTCAGCATGCTTACAATACATACATTTATCAGCATCATTCACAACGAAACCAAAAGACAATATAATTTTATCAAATTTATCATGCCATTGAATAGGTGCTTGTTTCAGGCCATAAAGAGACTTAACTAATTTACAGACTTTCTTCTCTTGGCCTGGAACAACAAACCCTTCAGGTTGATCCATATAAATTTCTTCTTCTAAATCACTATTTAGAAAAGATGTTTTAACATCCATTTGATGAACAATTAAATGATGAATGGATGCAAGTGATATTAGAACTCTAATAGAAGAAATTCGAGCCACATGTGCATATGTGTCATAATAATCAATACCACCTCTTTGTTTAAAACCTTTAGCAACCAATCTGGCCTTAAACTTGTTTATGGAACCATGAGCATTAAGTTTTCTTTTAAAAATCCATTTGCAACCTATGATTTTGGCACCGATAGGCAAATCAGTCAAGAACCATGTTTTATTCATCACAATAGAGTTCATTTCACCATTAATCGCTTCTTTCCAAAAAGAAGCATATCGAGAGCTCACAGCATCCACAAATGATGAAGGATCATTTTCTATATGCAAAGCATACATGGACATGTTAGAAATAGCCTTTTGATCTCCTTCAACAAGATAGATGAGAAAATCAGAACCAAAATTCTTTTCTGTTCTAACTCTTTTACTCCTTGGTTCTATGTCCATATAAGGTATAGAATCATCTATTGATTTATCCTCAATCAAAGTAGGATTATGATGTGGTAAAGAATTAGATTCTTTCTCAGATTATGATCTAGTCATATTTTCAAAAAATTCTACATCAACAGATTCTATAATCTCAAAAGAGTCTAGATCTAGAAACCTATAAGTTATGCTATTCATAGAATAGCCAATAAATGCACATTTATAGGTTTTAACTCTCAATTTTGGTCTTTTAAGATTAAGCTTTCTAACATAAGCAAGACACCCCCACACTTTGGGATGATTGAAATTAGACTTTCTTTTAAACCATAATTCATAAAGGGTAGATGATGTATGTTTAAAAGGAACTTTATTCAGAATAAAACATGCAGAAAGAATGGCTTCACCCCATAAAGAATATGGCAAATCAGAACCAATTAACATTGCATTAACTATTTCAACCAAGGTTCTATTCTTTCTTTCTACCAATCCATTTTGTTGAGGCGTATAAGGTGCCGAAAATTGATGGATTATGCCATGAGTTTCACAAAATTTTACAAACTCGTTTGGGTAGTATTCACCACCCCTATCAGAACGAAGAGCATTGATTTTGTGGTTAAGTTGATTTTCAACTTCCCTTTTCAAAGTAACAAATTTTTTAAAACTTTATCTTTACCTTTTAATAAGTAAACATAACAATATCTTGAATAATCATCAATGAAAGTTAGAAAATATTTGTTTCCTTCTCGTGTAACATGGTTCTTAAGATCACATACATCGCTATGAATTAAATCAAGTAAACCAGAAGATCTAGATACAGATTTATGTGATTTCTTAGTGATCTTAGATTGCACACAAACATGACATTTATTAGCATCAAGCAAGTCACATTTAGATATCATACCCAGATTATGCATGTTTTTAATAGATCCATAAGTCACATGTCTAATCTACCATGCCATAAAGATAAAGACTCAACCATATAAGCCGAAGAGGATCCATTTATTAGATTCAACTTAATCATCCCTGTAGATACCCCAATTTTGACCGTCCAGAAAGACAGAAATACTTCAAGTAACACCCGTAAATATCCCACTTTTAGACATCTAATAGAGAACCAAAATTCAGGAAACCGAAAACCCTAACCCTAGCCCTAAACTAAACCTAGCCAGAAACCCTAACCCCAGCCCTAAACTAAACCTAGCCAGAAACCCTAACCGGAAACCCTGAAACTAAACCTAAACCTGACCCTAGCATTGACCTAGACCTAAAACCAGAAACCCTAACCCTAACCCTAAAGACCCAAAAACCCTGTGTCCCTGGCAAGGGGCGGCTAGATCTAACTAGCCGCCCCATACCAGGCGGCTAGTTTGAACTAGCCGCCCCCCTAACCGCCCCCTGGCCGACTTTGGACCAGTCCCCTGGATGGGACATAAAGCAGCAATAAATGCTGATCATTGCGGCGGGTCATGACCTTTAGCCGCCCTCTCTTGGCCGGATCAATCCAAGTAACCGACCCAAGCCACCGCTTGTCAGAGATGGGACGTTTGACAGGTCATGATGGGGCGGCTACCAGAAAGTAGCCGCCCCATCCTGGGCGGCTAGTTGGAACTGGCCGCCCTTCACCTGGTCTCTGACAGAAGAACCAGAGAATTAATGAGGGGTCTAATCGAAGCCAACCCACTCCATTACCCCCGGGATATTTCCCTGCCTCTCTTTTACTATAAATAGAGGGGTCCCAAGCCCAATACAACATCACCAAAAAATCCAACATCCTTCAATCCACAAAATCCACACTAACATCCCATAATTCACATTCCCTTTCCACACTAGAAATCCCAAGAGAGAGAGAGAGAGAGAGCCTCTTTTGTGAGAGAAAACACCCATTCCCTACACAAAAACACCCTCTCATTCCACCCTTCAGAAACCCGGGCTAAACCTAGCTTAGCCTCTGCCCAAAACCAAACCATTTCCTACCAAAGCTCTGCCGAACCAAACCAGACCTGGGACGGCTAAACCCTAGTAACCACCCCTCACCAGACGGCTAGATCCAACTAGCCGCCCCCCATATCCACACCCCATATCCACACTCCTTTGTCCTAAGACTCCTTTAGTCAAGCCCGGAAGTAGAATATGATTACCTGTTTTTCACCTCTGTGTACGGTATATCCGTGTCTCAGAGTAGAGACCCCACAAACTCCCCACGTAGGCGATCAAATCCAACACCAACTTTTCCTGCTTTTTTTGAGAAAGCAGGTGGCGATCACAACAAACCCCGTCTTTTCTGAGAAGCAATCGAGCGGCTCAGGAACGACTCTCCGGGCGGTGACCTGATCAGTCGCGAGACGGACCAGGACCAAGTTCGCAGAACCCCCAGTTTTTTACATACCGACAAATCTGGCGATCACGGTGGGACCTCCCTCGTGAAAAACAACAAAAGGTAATCCTCTTCTGCCCCCTTTTACAAGCTTGACTAGAATGCTATCAACCCTCTAGGAAGGTTAGAGTTTCTCACTCCTTGAATTAAATCCTCTTCTACTGTGCATTATAACATCCTTTATTGCTTTGTAAGCTGCACACAGTTGCGCAATCCTTTACTGCTTTCGTAAGTCGCACACAGCTGTGCAATCCTTTACTGCTTTCGTAAGTCGCACACAGCTGCGCAATCCTTTACTGCTTTCGTAAGTCGCACACAGCTGCGCAATCCTTTACTGCTTTATTGACTGCTTTCAATCTGCATTCATCCCCACTCCACGTCATGGAATCCCACATAGAAGAGGAGATATTAGAGGAAAGGAATCACCAAGAGGGTCAGGCCACACAGTTCCTGACCCATCTAGAGGAAAGGATGGCTAGTCTAGGGTATCAAACGGTAGAGGACATGTTTCATGACCTCGCTGACTACCGTCATGCCAAGACCTTGAGACAGGAAACCCCTGTCGAAACCCCCAAATCCACTCCCAAAGCCCCATCCACACCTAGCTGCTCGGTCAATCCGAGCATTTTTTCATTCGCCCCCCTTTCCCCCGCGAATCCAATATTCCCAGCCGTTTCTACCCCAGGCCCCTACCAGGCCACCCCAAACCTGGGACCGCTAGGCAGCCCTCCCAGGGGAGAAACACTGGACGAAACCATCCGGAGAATCCTCTCCGAGACTGGTCCCTCGGCCCCCAAACACATGTCTCTACAAAACCTGAGACAAATCCCGTCAGTCCACCTACCGGAGGGATTCAAAGTCCCCAAATTTCACCGGTACAACGGTCGTGGAGATCCAGACATTCATTTAACTGCCTTTTATCTAGACGCACGCCCGTTTCTAGATAATCAACCTCTACTAGTCTTCCTCTTCCAGAAATCATTGGAAGGAGAAGCACTACAATGGTTCTCCACCCTCCCTGTAGATCACTTGTCGAATTTCTCAGCTGTAAGCGAGAAATTCTTGGGCCGCTACGGTTACTAGAGGATTAGGACCCCCTCTATTTCGGATTTGACCGTAGAGAGAATGAGGCCTAGGGAGGAATTCGAACAATACGTGTCTCGGTGGCACACCCTTGTCCACCGAACCGGCCTGCAACTCACAGAATGTCAAGAAATTGACATGATGTTGCAGAGCCTGAGTCCAGAACTTCGTACGAGCCTTTTGTACGGAGACTGTACTACGTATCAGCTTCTGATTGACCGCCACAACAGGATTTCCCGTGGTGCAGCCCCAGTAGTCCAAACCCAGTCCCCACCTATCAGCCATAGGGTTGGACAACCGCCTCGTAAGGCGCAAACCCCCATGGTAGAGGGGATCATTAGCCAAGTATCGGCACTCTACCCGAACGGAGCGCGAGTTCCTGACCGAGGAACAGCTCCGAGACAGTACACACCCGGTTCATCCGGATATGCGCCGCCTCGGCAAGCTAATCAAAACTTCACCCCTCGATCAGTACCCGTCCCCGTGCCAATACGACAAAACTTCACAACCCATGATTCCCCAATTCAGGCCCCCTCAATCCATAACCAGGACCAAAATAGGAGATCCTCTTATCCTATCCCCCCAAGAACGCAAGGTATAGCCCTTAGAGAACCCGCATACAGCCCCCATGATGAGGCTACACTTTCCCCCTTCTACGGCCCAAGATGGTCAAACAGAAGGGATAGTTGTTCCCCCCTCCCGGAAACCCTAGGGAATATCCTCAGAGCCTTATTAAAGGTCAATGGCATTTCCTTACCCACGGCTAGACCTTCGCCTATCGGTGCTGACCCAACCCGTTTTTGTCAGTATCATCGGCATCACGGTCACACCATCGAGCAATGTTCCTTGTTTAGAGACATTGTCTACAACCTTGACGAAGAGAGACGCTTAGACTGGGCCACCATTAGGGGACTTGTTATATATGTGTCACTTTTTAGCCTATGGGTAACCTTTGGGTCAGTTCTGGCCATTTTCGAAATTTTCTTTTTCGATCGGAACCGCTAAAATTTTGGCTTTTTAGCCATCTGCGTGAGTTAGAGGACTCCGATTGGAAATCTAACTGCATATTATGGGTCCTGGTACCGTTCTTTACTACCCATAAAAATTTCATCGAATTCCGGTAACGTTTGAAAAAAAATGCAGTTCCGAACCGCATCCGGGTTTTCTTCGAAACTGCCTTGTTAAGTGGAATAGTGTTTAGATATTTTGGTGAATGTGATCACCCATGGTAACCTCACCCCCCATTACTTAGGGATGAAGCATTGCATTGGAGTGCGTGGGTGTGAGAAGGTGAGTTTAGGCTTAGGGTTACCTTTCTTTTTTTCTTTTCTTTTTCCTTCTCTTCACCCCCCCTTGTAGTCGTGCATTTCATTTTCCCTTCTTTGTGAGTGCTGTGTGTGTGTGTGTGTGTATGTGTGTGTGTGTTTTGAAGAGGAGATCAAGGAAAGGAAGAAGAAGAGGAAGCAAATGAAACACACAAAGGTGTGTATGTGTGTTGTTCTTGTTGGTGTGGTTTCTTTCTCTCTTCCTCTTCTCTTTTAGCTCATTCTCATGCCCCCCCCCCTGTTTTTCAGCCATTAAGGAGCTGGTGGAGAGCTTGAGGGGTTGTGGTGGTTGTGGTGGTGGTTGTAGTGTCCGGTGGTGCACAAAAAGCCCCAAACCTTCCCATTACTTTCCCCCCCTCACTTGGTAAGCTCTTTCCCTTAAGTTCTTTTGATTTTTCTTGCTTGGAGGGCTGTTGTGGAGGTCATGCATGCTAGGTGGGGGTGTTTGGGTGGGTGTGAGGGCATGGGAGAGGATGGAAGGGTCTGGGCGCGCGTGCGCGCGCAGCGGGCGCGCAGGAGGGCCAGGCGGACCTGGCAGGCGCGCAGGCGCGCGTGTGCGCGTGCGCGCGGGCGCGCGAGCGCGTACGCGCGCGGGCGACAAGCAGGGCTGGGAGCGGGCGCGGTCAGGCGCGCAGTGCGCGCGTACGGGTGCGCGCGCGCGGCAGCGCGTCTGGGCGCGCGCGGGAGAGCGCTAGGGCGCGCGGACGGGCGCGGGAGCGCGTGCACGCGTGCGTGCACGTGCGCATGTGTGCGGGGGCCACGCGTGTGGCTGCCCGGGGGCTCGGGTAGGCGTCATTCCGTACGCGCGTGGCGTGCGAGCCCGTATGCATGCATATCTAAGCCTTTGGCAGCCTCTTCCCCCGTCCTACCAACCAACTCAGTTGGGAGGCGTTCGATGCACGTTGGAGTGCATCGCCCTCCCCTGGGGTACCATAACTTCATCCCGTCGAATATTGTGTAAATGTTTATATAGATGCCTGTTTTGCTAGGACTGCACCCAGTCACTCTTTGCATGTTAGATATTATGCATCCATGTATAAGGAATAAAAGCTGTCCATGCTAGATAACGTGTCTCCTTATTTGAATAACCCTGATTTATGCATGTCCCCACCTAATCTAATCTGATTAATCCATAAAGAGGCATAAGTAGAAGCATGCCGTAGGTAATAATCAAATCTTGAGGCGCTTCCACTTTAGAAGCCTGCGCCCACCTATGGGGGCACGCTAGGTCACACTTAGAATCAAATAACTTCCCCGCATCTGAGTTATGCGCCCTGGAGGGAATTCATGAGAATTCGACGCGCTTATCGGTGTTCGATAACCGATGACGACTAAGAGATCGTATTAGCGAGGGTCGGGTGTTCTTACCTTCGTCGGTTCCGAGTAGAGACTGCCCGGCGTAGCAAAGTCCGGTGGAGACCTCCCTGATACTACTCATGACGCGTGTTGGTGTGCCCATACAGCCGAGGTAATGATCGTGGGAGGCTAGTCCGGTAGAGGCCTGAACCCTGTGAGGTGCCGGAAGGCTGCCAGGTAGTATGGGCCACACCGGGAGAGACTACCGGAGGACGAGCGGTGTAGAACAATCGACCCCTTTTCCCCCAAGAGCCTATGTCACCCCGAGGAGGGGGTGAGGGTGAGGGTGTGGTGGGTCGGCGTTGGTCCGGCCTGCCAGTTTGTGCAATCTCCCAAAATCCTAGGTCACCCCTTCGGGGTGAGGGTGAGGGACTTGTTGTTTGTAGAAGTTATATGATTTATGATACATGAATTGTTCCATTCACTGAGCGTGTGGCTCACCCCTCGCATATGCTTTCTCCAGTTGTCGCTGATCCGGATCCGAAGGAGGAGCTCTCTGAGACGCGATTCCAATAGGAGACAGCGTTCACGTAGACATCTTACGAGTGAGAGGCCCTCAGCATCCCCCGATTTTCTTGTATGTATTTCTACTTGTGCTTGGGCACAGTGTTGGGTTGATGTTGTCTTTTGTAGTACTATTGGCTCTCACAGGACAATTTGATTGAGTACTCTGGTCTGTTAATGTCTTTGAATCACAGACTTAGTCGTTTTGCTTCCGCTATTTTCATATGTATTTGATGTCAGTTACTTGATTTCGCTTTATCGCCTTTGACATTGTGGTATATTTATTGACTTCATGTGCGTATTACTGATATCATATATATACTTGCCACGTCTCGGGGACGGCCGCCCTGGGGTGTGACAGGACTCAAAAACAACCCAGTTACGAGATCACTAGAAGTCAAGAAGGTCCCAGAAACCCATAACCCCGTAGAAACCACAATCCGAAACCCAAGGCCGGCTACGAAGGCTCCCTTGGAAGAACCAGAGAACCTGAGCTATGAAAGCGTCTACACCATAGAAGTCGCTGACCACGAAGAGTCACCCAGAATCATTCCGGGTGGCTTAATCTTACCAGCCTCTTCCCCCGTCCTACCAACCCCCTCCCCTATTCTCCCCAAACCCACAAGACTCTTTACCCCCAAAAAAGACCAACCAATATCCCCCTTACAAATCAACAGAAGCCTGCGCCCAGTAACACAAAGCCCCCGAACCACCATTGACGCACTAAACCATCATACTACTAGAGCAGGCAGAATCTTCAACGCTGTACCCTCTTATAGACACCCCCTGACTGAAACCGAAACTGAGGAGCCCCGCGCCGGGGATAGGATCGACACCCTAGACCAACTCCGAAAAATCCCCGCAAAAATTTCCATTTTGGAGCTAATCGAAACCTTAGAACACCACCAGCGGGCTCTAAGAACGTTCCTAGAAAGAACCTAAGTCGACCCGCAAATCTCTACCCTAGGTATACCAATAGCTCTAGCCACCGCAGGACTAGGGCCCGTCATCACCTTTAGACCTAAGGAAGAAGTTCATGATAAAGTCGTCAACACCTCAACCCTACGTATAACAATCAACCTCGAAGGACACTCGGTGGATAAAGTTCTAATTGACACCGGGGCAGGAGTAAACCTCATATCGTTACAAACCTTCGAGCGCATAACCACACTCTTTGAAACGGACACCCGTATATTTGCCTATGACAAAACGGCTCGTCCAGTTCTATGCTTCAAGGACTTCCGATTTAAAGTGGGGCCGCTAGAAACTAGCACTAAAGCTTATGTCGTAGAAATGGATTCAGATTATAATATGATCCTAGGACGTAAATGGCTAGCGTCCATAAAGGGGGTCTTCTCTCCCCTGCACCAGTGCTTGAAATTTCCCTTGGGAGGTCGGATAATCAAAATACAAGGGGATGCGATCAGAGAACCTAAGCCAAGGTTCACCGATAATGAAACCACCGCCATAAAAACCAGTAGCTCAAGACCCATGGAAACCACCATCCACATCTTAGATTTCCCGGCCAATTGGCTAAATCCCCGGAACACTCCCCCCGTTACCTCAAAGACAAGCCACCCTAGGTTTGAAAATCCTGGCTGGCATATAATGGGGACCATGGGTTACCTTCCTGGGGAAACTCTGGGACACAAAAATGGGATCCTGGACCCCATCGACCTCCCGGCATGGCTAGACAAGAGGGGGATCGGCTCACCCAAACACAAATCTAAATTAGAGGGAAAATATAATTGGAAGTTGTACGAACATTTCGTGAGGGAAATAATCATAGAACCCGCCGAAGAAACCGTATGCCCCCGCCCCCTAGACCCTATCCGGGAAAGCGAGCTAGACTATCTCTCTGGCTCCCTAGAATGACTGTTCCCACTCCCTGATAAACTGAATCCACACTCGCCACCAGACAAAAACTCCAGCTGACCCAGCCTCCTTTTCTCGCAGTGCTCAAGCATCGCAACAAAGGAGCGCCAGCTGCCAGCTGGAGGAAAGTACAAAACCACCAATAGTAGGTTGTAAATAATAAGTGTCTTTTCTATACTCAAAATATTTGTTTATCAGCTTTCACTTCCAATTCAAACCCTGTACATATTTGTTTACCTGCTTTCCTAAAAAGAAACCAAAATCCAACAAAAATTCGATCAGCTTTCATTCCCCAACTTGAACATACTTATTTCCAGCTTTATTTCCACTCTTCTTTAAAAGCAACGAAAACAAAGGTATTTACAAGAAATTTTCAAAACTTTCTTTACTTCTTTACCAAAACAACGAAAATATTTACAAGCTGCATTTCCAACAAAAACGTTTTCCGAATCTGCGCTTCCACACCTTTCTTCAAAGCAAAATATTTTACGAAGCCATACTTCCATGATTTCAACCGAAAACATTTTTTAACTACCTTTCCATACTCCTCTTATAAAAACAAAACCGTTTCCCAAACTTTATCCCCATTCTCTTTCCAAAAACATATCTATTCGCCGACATAGGCCCCTTTTCAAAAACATAAGTATACGTTTGTCTTCACACTCGGAACTACTAGACGAGAAGAGATTAAGAGCGGCAGACCATGCCCAGGCCTACCAAAGAAGGGTGGCAAGGGCATTTGAAAAGAAGGTGATAAAAAGAAAATTCGAAATCGGGGAATTAGTACTTAAGTAAATCATGCCATCAAGACTGCCCCACCCGAGAGGAAAGCTGCAACCCACATGGGAGGGACCCTATGTGATCACCCATGCCTATCCCGGGAATGCCTACCGCCTGGTAGATGCCGAAGGAGTCGAGGTTCCAGGTTCGTGGAATGCACTTTATCTAAAGAAATTCCATGCATGAAAAACTTTCAATACTTAAGAACTATTATTCTTCCTTCCTGCAATTTCCAGCGTTTAGTACTTGATGATAGAATTATAAGACTCTCAAAGATAAACTCGTATCTATTTGAACATGTTTCCGCCAAATCATGTCATTCCCTTCACACACGTATAACTGGACTAGATTTGCCTGATAGAAGAAAAATTGCCTACCCCGTGGACTGGGACAATTTAAAAACTCCCCAAAGAAAAATATCCCTTATTTCCGTCCCGCTCATATTAACCCTAGGCCAAAATGAGGAGTTACCCGGACCTAGCATATGTCCCAAAAACTGGCTCTGGCACTATATAAACACTTCTAGAGGGGAAGCATGAAAAGAATCGGGGTGAAAAACAGAAGAGCCCCCCCTCAAATCAAAACAAACAAAAAAAAAAAAAAAAAGCAAAAAGAGAAAATCAGGCAAGGAGAGGCCAAACACCCAAGTGAACGGGTTAAACTCTCTATTTAGCAGGCTTTCACGCCTTTACGCACGGTATACGCTAGACAACGGCTGTATCAGTACAGATCCAAACAACGGATTGTACTTTCCACCCAAAAATAAAGAAGTGGTAAAAAGAAGAAAGCCAGAGGGACCTAGGAAGTAAGACATGTGCTAGACTGGGACAATTCTAAAATATTGCCTGAAAGGAAGATATTACTCTTACCTCATTCACCCTCTCCCCTTTTATTTTTCGCAATGGGGGTTCAAAATTGAGCTATGTCCACCGGGAAAAGCGAAATTTTGACCAAGGGTAGATCACGTCCAGGTTTACACCTACACACACACTCACACGGGTTCACTTAGAAACTTGCCTATCCAAAGGAAGCTTATTTGACTTGACTCTTGGTACATTCATGGATTTTTCAGCATGTTTAGAATAATACGATTAAGCATTTGAAAACCATGAACCTAGGAAAATCGACGCCTAAGGCTTATACCTCTCAAATACAATCCTGGTTTGGACATGAGTGACCACAAGGGCTCCTCCACGGGGACTTGATGGTGTCTTTTACTTATGAAAATCGAGAACATTGCCCTCTCACCTAAAAAAGTCATTGAAGAACTAAAATGCCCCCTTTTGCCACTTATACTTACCCCCCCCCCCCCGATTTTCTTGAATATTAGAATTGTCCCCACTCATATGAGAATTGTCCCCACTCACCTCATGCCCTTCCGCACATGCGTGAGAAGGAATTGTCCCTTCCTTGCGCACTAAAGCCTGGTCTCCCACACTTTACTTTCTCGCATTTATATTTCCATTCCGCCTTAAGATGGATTGTAGCCCTTGACGATTCAAGCAAGAAGGGCTCGAAAGTCATTGCAGGGGCGCAATCTGGACGGATTTAACACTTGGTCCATGGAAAGAATGTTTTTATAGGTCTCGAAGGATAAAACACTCAGGAGGACTTTCAGCGACAGTAGACAAGAAACAAAACCAGAAATTTGTCCCAGGCAGGGGGCGGCTGAACCCGACTAGCCGCCCACCCGAGAGACGGCCAGTTTACACTAGCCGCCCCTGCCCCCTGCCCCTCTTGTCCATGTAAAAACCCAGGCAAGGGGCGGCTAAATGCAAGTAGCCGCCCCTCACTGGGCGGCTAAAGGCAACTAGCCGCCCCTCACCTGCTACCCCATCTGCCCTGTCAGTCCCAGTCTCAATCAACTCTTCAACTCCTTTGAATACTTGTCAAAACATTCCTTTCCCAAACATGCATACACACATTTTAGACACATATTCATACACAAGACCTGTATCGATACCATGCTATAATGATTATACATTAGAATTCTACATCCATCCATAAATCAAAACCTATAAACACCAAGTTCATTCATCCACACACATACACATCCCTATAGATTAGGAAGGCTTTCTAAAAACATTAAACATCCATGCTAAACTATACCAAACCATGCATACAAACAAGAAATTAAATTGTCCCACCATGACCATAAACGTAAATTGTTTTCTAGAAACACCTAAAATGCAAAAAGTAAGAAAGAGATAGGTCCACCAAGAGCTCCAAACTCCAAAGCCTTGAGCTGTACATCATCGAAATATCACCTAAAAACAAAACAAAAGAAGAAAAGCATGAATTCCTTGCATATACCAAATCTTCTACTTAAAACCAAGACAAAGAAACTATACCTCGGTATATCGTCACCCACTGGAGGCTGAGTGGGAGAAACATCCTGACTTGGCTGAGAAGGGAGCGGCGGCTGAGGAGAGGACTGAACCTCTGGAGCATCAGGAGCGGCAGGAGTCTCCCGAACCGAAGACGCAGCCCTCGCATATATCCCACGACTCCGAGACGCCGAAGGGCGAGAAGCACGGCTGAAGGTAGCCCCGGTAGCCAAGGAGGCCGAGAGGGAGTGATCAGGCTCAAGTGGAAGAAGGTCGAGGTCCGCCTCGGTCATCGAGCCCCCTCCGACCAATTTCCCCCTCATAGTCGCCTCCCAGAGACGGACCTGCTGCATGTCCCTGTCTCTCTTCTCCAATCTCTGTCGGAGTCGACTCTCTATCCCTCTAGCCCGATCCTCGGCGGCCCTCAACCTCTCCTCCAACTCCCGCGCCCTTGTCTTTGACGCCCTGACCGCCTCTCGGTCCCTGTCCCCGGCCGCCTGGAGAGAGCGAACCAAATCTCCCATCAAACCCCCAGGGACACCCGCCGAAGCCTCCAACTCCGACACCCTCATCTGGAGGGAGTCCCTCTCACGGCCTAGGGTAATGAACCCCTCCTCCCTCGAGGCTATCATGGACCTCAGCCGGTCCGCCTCCTCCTCAGCCCGGGAAGCCCTGCCCCTCGCCTGGCCCAACTCCATCCTTGTGGCCATCAACTCGCTCCGGGCCACATCCAACTCCCTCGTCAGTTCGAGCTCTCGCTCGGACACCGTGGAAGAGGAGGGGCGGAGGAAGAAGAAGCGCCGTCGGCCCTCGCTCTCGACAGAGCATCCACCTGAGCCTCAAGGATCCGGACCTGGTCCTGCAAGCGTCCCCTCTGTACCCGCAAGGCCTCTATCTGCCTGGCCCGCGCTTGGAGGTGCTCATTGGCGGTCTTGAGCCTCTTCTCCATCTCATTCAGCTCAACCTACAAAAGCAACATCGGTCAGAATATACCCAAGGAGAAGAAAAGAAAAGAAAAGAAAAGAAGGGGAGAAAGACTTACATAGGCATCCGGGACCTCCTCCTCCATAGTCCCAAGGATACTGGCATATTCCTGGCGATACCAAACCATATACTCCTCACTGCTAGCCACCTCGGGACGACGCTCCACCAAGGCGCCTCGGCCCATCCATCCCGCCACGTACGTCGCGTAGTTCCTCGGGAGGTTCGTGTCCCGAGGAATCCCAGCCACCGGGATCGAGGGGCGCTTCGGCAGAGGATCAGGCACCCACTGGTGGTACCCAAGCTGGCGGACGACCCGGCTGATCGCATGAAACACGACCTCATTAAAATAGATCAGCCAGATATCCCGCGACAACTCCGCTGGGACCTCCTCCTCCGTGTAGGGCCTCCACGTCATCTATAAAGCATCAAAAGACAGGAAGAGCGCTTAGTCAAAGAAAACCAAATACAAGCCAAAGAAAACTCGAAGGAAAATTTATACCTCTTCCTCCGTCAAGACACGGAAGGCCTCCCGAAACTGAGCGAGGCGATGCAAGCGCGAAGATCCCCGGGGTGCCCATCTCATGGCCCAAGGGAGGGCACGATCGAATGGCGCAGAGGTCGGGCGATCAATGGCGAAATGCTCATACCCGAAGATCTAGCAAAGCAAGAGGGAAATTATCATGACCAAAGTAAGCTAAACCAAGAAGAAGACACTCATCACTTACACATACCTGAAGGAATGGCGCGAAGCCACCAAGGTTCTTTCCCCCAGCCCTCTTGACCTTCTTCGAGAGCTCCGCAAACAAATGGGCAAGCATCGCCGCTCCCCAAGCGTATCGCCCCATGCCCCCAGGTCCCTCATCAGCACAAGAGAATGAGAGGAAACCTTGTCGGAGGCCGTCGAGAAGAGGACCCGGCCAAAGAAGTAGAGGAAGAACGCCCTCAACTCCCTCCGTGCCCTCTGTGGGCACGCAGCCGCCTCTCTCGCCCAGATCATCACCCGCCGCCTCTCGAAACTAGCTGCAGGCCCTTCTGACGTTCCGTGAAAGAACCAAGGCCGTACTGCCCCGACAACTGCCCAAGGGGGATCCGGTTCAGCGTCCTCCTCTCCACGAACTCCCATTCCCGATCAACTCCTGGAAAGCGCCTTATAGTTGGCGAGGGTGGCCGCGATCACTGCCTCCCCTGACACCGGAAGGCCGGTGATCCGATAACATCCTCGAGGGTCGGCATGACAGCACCGGTAGGGAGAATGAAAGCGCAGCTCTCCGGATCCCACCTCTCCGCCAAAGCCTCCACATAAGGACGGTGGACGTGGAACGGCTCGATCAGGAAGAAGGAACGGAAGCCCGCTCCATCCACCAAGCCCCTCTCCTCCTGCCCCAAAGCATCGTACCACCTCTTCGTCCCATGCCACAAGGCCCGAATACGGTTCGGTCTCTACAAGACGAACGAAGGGAACATGGGTTAGTTTAAAAAAAAAACAATCGAGAGGTAAGGGTTCAACTCTACGAAATTATTTTTAAAACCATGCTTAGCAAAATGACACTTCCATATGCTAAATAAGAAACAAAAGCATGAAAGTAAGAAGCTACACTCCCCATATGATCACGCATACTAGACAAACATCAACATATCCCACCGTGGTCACCACTCACACGCTTTCTTACATCACAGCTTATCATGCTTATACCTTCCCTAAACACACCTAAGCAATATAAAACTGGGACCCGTGAAATGCATGCATACACTCCCCCATGCTCTACCACAATCAAACACGTACGAAGTCACATACAGGTAGAAAAGTATCAAATGCAAGCATGCTAGCCGTATCACTCCTCTTTCTTTTATATGCATACAACAAGCATGGATGTACATATAAAAATTGTCCCCTTCCTTTTTTTCAACACGAACCCGTTCGCATGCTTACAATATCCCACCGTGATCAAACTATACATACAAGCATGCATCTTAGACACACATATCACTCACTATTACCTACTCATGCATATTAGACACACATATCACACACTATCACCTATTTATACCACGAAAGACATACACATATAAATAAAAGGGTAAGACAAAGGTTGGGAACATACCATGGCCCGCGTGGACCCAGGAGCGTCCACCTCGGCCTCGTCGGGATCGTCCATCCCATCGTCATCCCCCTCCTCGTCCTCCTCAAACACGGCCTCCTCGGCCTCAGCCCCAGTACCAACACCGGCCTCCGCGGCCCCCATGTCCACACCCTCGGCCTCCCCGGCCTCCTCCCCAACATCAGCCCCTCCTACCTCCTCCGTGCCCGCCGCACCGGAGGCTAAGCCCTCAAAAACACCCATAGCTCTTCTCTCCTCCTCTGCTGCCCTGGCCTCCATGGCCTCCCTATCTAACATCCCAATAATGGCATCCAATGACGCCCTCTCACTCTCACTCACCCCCTCGGCCTCGGCCCCTCCCTCCGTTGCACCCCCAACCAATCCCCCGACCCCCGAAACCACCTCCTCGACCACTGCCGGTCGATCCCCACGCCTCCTCTTGCGTGTATAACCTATCATAGCACCCCCAACCTCCGGGACAGCCCCCGAAGACATACCCGTGCCCCTAGCCGCACCGGTATCCACCGACGGCACCTCCGCCGCACCCACGACCTCCCTCACGACCTCCTCCTCCACCCGATCACTCCCCGACGAACTAGACCCCGAGACAGCCCCTCTCTGCTCTCGGGAAGACCTGAGGCGCTTCATCATCGAAGTTGTCTTCTTCTCCTTCGTCATCTCCTCCGATTTCGCACAAAGAAAAACCTAAAGAAAACCTAGGGCTTCGAAATCAAGAAGAAAGGGATGATGAAGGACGAAAATAAAGGATTCAAGGCAAGTTTTTTCCGGTTTGGAACGAAGAAGAAGAAGAAACGAGGGAAGAGGAACTGTTTTAAAATGTATGGAGAGAGAGAGAGGGTCTTTTCGGTTATAAGGGACCCAGTCATGGGGCGGCTACCCGCGAGTAGCCGCCCCCTCTCGGGCGGCTAGTTACAACTAGCCGCCCCTCCCAGTTTTCTCTTTCATTTAAAAAACCCCCTTTCCAATCTTCTTTCAGCCCTAAAATTCAAAAGTTCTCCATAACCAAACAGCCATGTATTGGCTTATTTCCAGACATTACTTGATCAAACACGACTTGCTCGAAGTTTTGCCACACTTTCAGTACCATTCAAAATCGAATTTCTCCAGTTCTAGTTCTTTTCCAGAGTTCTTATCCTTCGGATGATCCAATTCACCAAATCAACTTTTACCTGCTTTCTGTCGGCGATATCCCCTCCTTGCTGAGTTTTCCCAAGCATGGGAACGGTAGGCACGAGGAAACTGACGCTGGGCTGCTCCGTGCACGATAGCTAAGAACCGAAAACCCTAACCCTAGCCCTAAACTAAACCTAGCCAGAAACCCTAACCCCAGCCCTAAACTAAACCTAGCCAGAAACCCTAACCCCAGCCCTAAACTAAACCTAGCCAGAAACCCTAACCGGAAACCCTAAAACTAAACCTAAACCTGACCCTAGCATTGACCTAGACCTAAAACCAGAAACCTAACCCTAACCTTAAAGACCCAAAAACCCTGTGTCCCTGGCAAGGGGCGGCTAGATCTAACTAGCCGCCCCCCCTAACCGCCCCTTGGCCGACTTTGTACCAGTCCCCTGTATGGGACATAAAGCAGTAATAAATGCTGATCATTGCGGTGGGTCATGACCTTTAGCTGCCCTCTCTTGGCCGGATCAATCCAAGTAACCGACCCAAGCCACCGCTTGTCAGAGATGGGACGTTTGGCAGGTCATGATGGTAGCCGCCCCATCCTGGGCGGCTAGTTGGAACTAGCCGTCCTTCACCTGGTCTCTGACTGAAGAACCAGAGAATTAATGAGGGGTCTAATCGAAGCCAACCCACTCCATTACCCCCGGGATATTTCCCTGCCTCTCTTTTACTATAAATAGAGGGGTCCCAAGCCCAAATACAACATCACCAAAAAATCCCAACATCCTTCAATCCACAAAATCCACACTAACATCCCACAATTAACATTCCCTTTTCACACTAGAAATCCCAAGAGAGAGAGAGAGGGAGCCTCTTTTGTGAGAGAAAACACCCATTCCCTACACAAAAACACCCTCTCATTCCACCCTCCAGAAACCCGGGCTAAACCTAGCTTAGCCTCTGCCCAAAACCAAACCCATTTCCTACCAAAGCTCTGCCCAAACCAAACCAGACCTGGGACGGCTAAACCCTAGTAACCGCCCCTCACCAGACGGCTAGATCCAACTAGCCGCCCCCCATATCCACACCCCATATCCACACTCCTTTGTCTCAAGACTCCTTTAGTCAAGCCCGGAAGTAGAATATGATTACCTGTTTTTCACCTCTGTGTACGGTATATCCGTGTCTCAGAGCGAAGACCCCACAAACTCCCCACGTAGGCGATCAAATCCAACACCAACTTTTCCTGTTTTTTTGAGAAAGCAGGTGGCGATCACAACAAACCCCGTCTTTTCTGAGAAGCAGTCGGGCGGCTCAGGAATGACTCTCCGGGCGGTGACCTGATCAGTCGCGAGATGGACCAGGACCAAGTTCGCAGAACCTCCAGTTTTTTACATACCGACAATCCCGTTACAAGAATACCCTTGTCCAATGAATACACCATTCCTGGACAGTACAAATTTATCAGATTCATACACAGGTTTGATACCCTTCTTGTTGAGACGGTCTCTATAAACCAGATTCTTTGACATGGTGGGTACATGAAAAACATTCACCAAAGTGAGTGTCTTTCCAGAAGAGAATGGAATTCCAACGGTGCCTTTGCCTTCAACTTTGATGCGGTGGTCATTCGCCATCATCACTTCATCTCCGTCACCAGATTTTTCATAAGTCTTGAAAAGACTTCTGTCTCTGCAAATATGAATGGTTGCTCCAGTATCAAGCCACCATCCATCATCATTTGCCACAGCATTTGCCTCGCACACCGTCGCCACCAACTTGTCATCATCAACCACGCTCTGCTTCTGATTTTTCTTGCGCAGTCGGCAATCTCGAGCAATGTGACCGGGTTTGTTACAGAAGTAACATGGTCCTTTCTTGGACCCCTTGTTCTGATTCTTGTTCTAGTTGGGATGTTTCTTCTTGAACTGATTATCATTCCTCAGCTTGAAGGCATTGTTCTTGTTCTTGGATTTTTCATCCTTGGATTTTTCATCATCAACAAGATTAGCCTTCGAATGATTATCATCCTTCGCGTCATTCTTTGCAAGAATGCGCGAATCCTCTTCGATGCGGATATGACGTTCAAGGGACTCCAAAGAGTGAGTCTTCTCATCCTGCTTCATCTACTTCTTGTAACCATTCCAAGTGAGAGGAAGTTTGGATATGATAACTCTCACAATGAATGATTCAAGAAGGTCAACACCGGCGGTCTTAAGATTACTGACGATTCGTAAGAAATCATTGACTTGCGAAATGATAGATTTATCGTCAGTCATCTTAAAATCCATGAAATTACCGATAAGAAATTTCTGGTTACTTACCTCCGCGATGCGGTATTTGTTGTCCAGCGCCTTCCAGATTTCTTTCGCCGTGGTATAGGTACGTTAGACGCTGTAGATTGATGGTCCGAGCGCATTCATAATATGGCCCTGACATAGGAAGTCGGCCTCCTTGTGCTTCTTCCTCTTGTCCTTCATTTCTGGAGTGTCTTCAGCAGTTTCATCTGGAATGACTTCCAAATTTTCCTCTAGGATGTAGAAGAGGTTGAAGGCGGTGAGGACGAACTTCATCTTCTCTTGCCAGCGGGTGAAGTTGTCTCCGTCGAAGCGTTCAAGGCGCACAAGGTCCTGGTTCATCACTTGAATAGAGTGGGCAGCAGTGGGTCCTTTCCTTGATAGAAGATCTGTCTAAAAATTATTGAAAAATGGGACAATGGAAGGATAACAGAACGAGTATCATTGCTTCAATGATCAACCAGTTGAATGCTTTTAGACAGACTTCTCCCAATCCGGTCTAAACCGCGATACACCAGGGATAATGAAGTACAGCCTGCAGGATACAATGAAGCCTTCACTGGGGTGTTGATTTCAGAGTGTGTTCTCTCTGATCAACCTCTTGGAACTCTCTGTTTTGATGGAACTGATGATGCTAACTCGCAATGGGAAAAACAGAGAAGATGAGTAATTGGTTGTTGTTTGTTTTGAATATAAGGATCTGAATTTATAGGCAACAAGGTGCCTTTTGATTTAAATGAAGCACCCTTTCATGAATGGGGAGTTACAGCAATCGTCCGATCGGTGGTTTACTGTTTCCACGCGATCGTGCGATCCAGATCGTCCATCACGGGATGCATCCCTTCCAATGGCACCTCTTGGTGATTATAACCACCAACCGTCGATTCAACGGTGCGCATTGCATCTAATCGTTCCTTCATCGAACGGTCCAGATTGCATCTGATCAAAACGATCCCCACCATCCGATTAGCCAAAAAGAAAAGGTTCCAGCTCCTAGCGACGATGCGCACGTGCGAAGTGCCAAGTGCGCCCTAAAATTCCCAATACGTACAAACGCGCGGCGTGCGCGCGACGCGCGTGGTGGTGCTTCTCACCACCCCACATCAAAGGTCCACCATAAGGTGTCCACCAAAATGACTTCACTAGAATAGATGGGGCTCTCCTTATAAACTCTCAAGTCTATTTACAAATAACCGATGTAGGACTAAAGAATAGGACCACTTTCATCTTCTAAAGGGGGGACCACTAAAACCCAACTATTTTATTTTGAAAAATACCCAACAATGCCCCCACTATTTTCAAAATTGTTTTATATTGAAAATAAATGTTATATTATATAATAATGGCTGCACCGCTCAGCGGTTGCCTACGTACCCGTTAATGAGGGATCAAGCCACCGTAGTTCTTTACAAAAAAGAAAATAAAAATTACATTGTAGAATCATCGTTGAAGGTAACACATAAATGAGAAGTATCTTATGGATTTGAACTTCCATTTAGTGCAAACAATTCAAAGCAATATCAAGGTTCTAAAGTGAACGAATCTTGAACTTAGTACCCTTCGAGAAACGCCGGAATCATCGCACATGTCAACTTCGAGGGAGAGAGAGTTCCGATTGCTTAGCGCGTTAATGGCCATGCGCATATATCCTTTATTCATGAGTCTCAAGAAATGGTCCTTTTCCTTTATGAAGCGGCCTGACTTCATCACTCATGTTGGTAAGTTTAATGAGTGATTATGTGAACACTCGTTTCAACTTATTAAGGAACACTTTCCATCATCCTTCATGCAGAATACCAACACTAGTTCTAGGAAATGGGATTATCAAAATTTACTAGTGTTTCATAATCACATGTTTAGCTTGTTAGTACCACATTGAATCTTGTCTAGTCTTTTTCAAGACAAAGGTTGAGTTCCCACTAAATGTGATCAATTTTCCTTCACAGACCTTAACCCCATTCCTTTAGATGAATTCTGAATCATCTTTATGCCAAGACCTTTGGTCAAAGGATCAGCCAAATTCTTTTTCGACTCTACATAGTCGACAATTATTACTCCACTTTTGAGTAATTGTCGCACCACAATTGATGCCTTAGACTAACATGTCTAGATTTTCCATTGTATGTTTTACATTGAACTCTCCAAATGGTTGCTTAGCTATCACAATGGATCATAACAGCTGGGGATGGCTTCTTCCAAATCGGTATATCAAATAACTGATTTTTAAGTCATTCTGCTTCTTTACATGCATTTGCCAAGGCAATCAATTCTGATAACATAGTTGAATAAGAGATACAGGTATGCTTTTTGGAACCCGAAGATACGGCAGCACCTCCTAATGTAAAGATCCATCCAGTTATTGATTTGGACTTTATTGTTACATTGTTCCAACTTGCATCACTATACCCTTCTAGCACAGCAGAGTATTCCTCATAATGCAACCCATAAAGTAAAGTTCCCTTCCGGTATCTAAGAATTCTGAAATGAAAACTGCTTTCCATTGCTCTGAACCTGGATTGCTTGAAAAGCGACACAACATACCAACCGAGTATGCAATATCGGGTCTTGTGCAATTCATTGCATACATAAGACTCCCAATAACACTGGCATATTTTAACTGCTCAACAGCACGACCAGAGTTCTTCTCCAACTTCATATTCGAGTCTAGAGGATTAGAGGCTGGAATACAATCAAAGTGATCATATCTTTGTAGTACTTTCTCAATGTAATGAGATTGAGACAATACTAGCCCCTTCTCTTTCCTTAGGATTTTAATTCCTAGCGACGAGTGCCAAGTGCTCCCTAAAACGCCTAATACGCACACACGCGCGCGCGCGCGTGCGTGCGACGCGCGTGGTGGTGCTTCACACCACCCCGCATCAAAGGTCCACCATAAAGTGTCTACCAAAAGGACTTCACTAGAATAGATGGGGCTCTCCTTATAAACTCTCAAGTCTATTTACAAACAATCGATGTGAGACTAAAGAATAGGACCACTTTCATCTTCTAAAGGAGAGACCACTAAAACCCAACTATTTTATTTTGAAAAATACCCAACAGCTCCATCAAGTTTAGCTGAGGCGCTGATATCCCTCCATCAAATGGTCCTGCTCAATGGCCAACTTGAGATCGTTCCAGAGCTGACCTGGGTGAATATATGTTTCTCCTCTTGGTGATTGAAAGGCTGCGAGCAGGTTTGCTGGGGAGTTTCCCTCCTTATGGATATGTGTAGCCTTCCATTAGTCAAAGTACTCCAAACTATAGTGAATCTTCCTTAATTAATGGAAGGCACTCCATGGAATGTTCCCTATATCGAGCACCCAGGCTAGCGCCGTGGTTGAATCGGATTCAATTCAGAGATTTGAGGCTTGGGCAGTGATACCCAACTCAATGCCTTTCTCAATGGCCTTTAGTTCTAGTAGATTAATGTTATGAAGGTCTAACCTCCCTGCAATTCCAATGATGAAGTCGGCTTTGTTGTTGTGGAGAAGAGCCCCAAAACCCCCACAATCCTGAGTGAAGGAACCATTGGTATTCAATTTACACCAACAACATTCTGAAGGAACCCACATGACAGAAGTTATGGTGGACTCCATTTCATGCGTGTGTAGGCCAAAGAAATCGGCAATCTTGCGGACCTCTGGAGGTCGTGAACAATAAAGGTCTTGAACATTGTCCATTCCTTAATAGATGCCTTTACTCTCTGAAGAGTAACAGGTTTATGCTGAGATTTAGCTTGAAAAATCCTGCGATTGCGCTCGATCCATATAAACCAAAATATGGTCGTGAGGGTGATTTGGGCTACCTCCTTCCGGAATGGATCAGAAAACTGTGAGGACAACCAGGGGGAGAGATCATCCACCCTCTGAGGGAGAGGGGAGCTGACTTGTAAGACCCGAAAAAGCAAAGTCCAAATGTAGCGGGAGAAGGAACATCCAGTAAAAAGATAATCCGCATCTTCAGGGGCTGAGGAGCACAGGAGACAAGTAACAAATGGTGAAAGCCCCCGTTTTTGTAACCGAAGCAAAGTAGGCAAGTTATTATGAAAAGCTTGCCAGGAGAATAGAATGTGTTTCAGGGTTTGGAGGGAATTCCTTAACTATTTGGCCCATTGAGGTTCGATTTCTATTTTCCTTACTTCCTTCCAAGCAGCAGAGAGGTTGTAGATAGAAAAGACATGAATGCGTACGTGTGTGTTGTGTAGTGCATGCATGCAGACGTGCGAAATAGGACATAAATGGCTTATCATTGGGATTGATTAAAATAAAACTTAGAAGAACAACTCTCTCTGTCTCTGTCTGTCTCTCTCTCTGTTTCTAAATCTGTGTTTTTTTTCTTAGTTGGAATGAGTCATTAGAGTGAACAAGGATCGATTTGTATAGTGAAAGAAATTTTCATAATAGGAAAATAAAATCTCTATCTTTCTATGACCAAAAAATAACATTCTTACTTTGTATGTTTAATCTTTCTTGTGCAATTTATATTTCCAAAATTAATACACTAAAAGACTCCAAAATTAATTTTTCCTTGATTTCATAAATATAATGTTTGTATAAGAAACAAATCTTTTTGTCTATAGACAACTCTATCTTCATTTTTTTACAAACAAGAAATTATATCTCCATTAATAGAATATTATTCTTTAGTATGTTAATTCAAACAAGAATTGATGAACCTCCTCTCATCTTATATGTTTTTTTAAAGGAAATTTTTTTAATACACTGTGCTATTAAAATGTATATGTGATTGGAGATTGCATTTTAGCTGCAATGTGACTGCAAAATGGACCGAGTGTATCAGCACTCAAAATTGTTCAACCTTGATTCTATCACCAAATGTTGCTCCCACCCTATTTGATTTCAATATACCTCATCTAATGAGGTATATTGTAACTTTTGCGCATTTTCTCTTATTTATATATTTGATTTAAATATATAAATATGATATTTGAATTAAAATTAGTGTATTTTGTGTGTTTTTATGTTTTGGTCCATTTAGTGTATCTTTATGGATCCATTTCAGTTTGTAATTTTCAATATTATTTGATTGCAATTTTTAATTAAAATTTTATTTATTTATTTTTTTTAAATATATATATATATATATATATATATATATATATATATATATTCATTGACTACATAAATGCATTTCAATTAAATTCGAATGTTGATCATTTTTAGATACATAGGATATTAGATTAGATAAATATTATTAGGTGGGCGTACATAATGTGCATGAGGTTGTTTAAGCTCATGACGGGCCTTGTGAGGGAACCATAGAGGGCCCATATGCATGTGGAAATCATGCACGTGAACAGTGCGTGCAATTTCCTTATATGGCATCTCTTCTCCTTTATATACTCTGTTAATGAAAAAAAATATATTAGGGTGTACGGCTGTGTATCATATTCGCAGAGAGAGAGAGAGAGAGAGAGAGAGAGAGAGAGACTCTTCTTAGTTTTTTTTTATTTATATTTCTTCTATATTATTGTTATTTATTAGTGATGTTAGATTTATGTTTAGGTTATTAAGTTTTTTTTTTTTTTTAAAAGATAAAATTAAGGTTTTGATTTATCTTAAGGATTAAACATATTTTTTATTTATGAGATTTTGAGTTTTTGGATCAAGTTAGAGTTTTGATATATATATATGTTCATGTTGTTTGATTCTTATGTTTTATAAAAACTAGGGTTTTGATATATTATTTATTATTGTTAGATCTATATTAGATATTTAGATTCTTGAGTCTTCATAAATTTAAGGTTTCGATTTATTATTTATTTTAAAGATTAGATCTATGTTTAAATTTCTAAAATATGTGTTTTTAATAACATTAGGGTTATGATTTACACGTATACATAATAAGCTTTATTAAATTTTAATTTTTAGATATTTTTTTATTTTTATAGAAAAAAATGTGTGTTTTCATATTATTTAATGAATTTTTGGTATTTTATTACTATTTTTAATTTCTGGATTTTTGTCTTTCTTGTTTTGTCTTTTCTGCTTTGTCTTTTCTGATTTTTGTCATTTAGTGTCTGGTTATATAGTAAATAGGTTTAGATTATCTTCTTAGGTTGTAGTATATATGGAGATGTGTTTAGATTATTGGGTATAAAAATTTATACCTATGAATTATTGATAAGTTATTAGGTCTTGGGATTATGCTTAAATTATTGGTTTTAATTAATATTTTATTTGGTTCATCTAGGTTGTAATTTTTGTTGCGGGCTTCATTCTCTGGACCTAGGGTCCATTCGAGGTGAGTAGGCCTATTGATTTAATTTATGTGAGTTTTTCTCTACACAATTGAATTTCACGTGTAAATTATATTTGTGTGATATTATGTGATATCCATGCATTTATATTATGATTATTTTACATGATTTTGATATTTTACATCTTGATCAAATTGCATTTCTTACTGAATAAAGTTGCATGATTTAATTCTTTCGTCTTGTAATTTAAAATAGCACGAATTATGCTATTCATGTTTCAAGAATTAACATAATACATTTTTTATGCTTGTGTTTTCGAAATAACATTTGGATTAAATATTTTCATTTCGAGACTTTTAGAAAAATTTAGGACTAGTGTAGACAACCTTGTTAAGACTGTGTCACTTTTTTAAGGTTAAATATCGCGTTTTATTTATTTTAAAAAGTTTGGGTGCTCAGATAAAAAATCTGATTGCATATTTTTTCCTCTAGTACTGGCATTGACCTATCTTTAAATTTTCATCGCATTCTGATGCTGTTATAGGAATTATGCAGTTCCGATTGGTATCTGGGTTTGATATTTACTGGATTGAAAAGTGGGTGAAATTGATGTTTCATTGTGCATTAAATTGTCGAGTAAGCCACCCCACTTTTAAAATTACTATTTGGTGAGTGAGACTTGCCTAAACTCACCCCCCTAACCATCTCATCACACCAAACTCTCATTTAAGTTTTTTATCTCCATCTCTCTCTCTCACCCACTCTCATATTTTCCCCTCTTTGTGCTACGGCCAACAGAGAAACAGAGGATGTGAAGGAGAGGTGAAGGGAAAGGAAAGGAAGGAAGGGTAGTAGAGAAGGTGATAGTGTTTTGTTGCTTAATCTCTCTCTTTTTCAAGCTCTCTCATTGTTCCCTCTTTGTGTGTTGGGTTAGCAAAGGAAGGTGTGAAGGAAGTGAAGATGATGTGTTTGTGTTTATGCTTGTGTGGCCCCAACCACCTCTTCTCCTCCTCCTTCCAAAGACATTCCTTCCCTCTCTTAGTACATTTGTTGGTGAGTGGCTATTTTTAAGTATTTGGTGTGTGTTGTTGCTATTTTGAGTAGGCTTATGTGATTGATATGTGTTGTCAGGTGGGAGTTTAGGAGGGTGGTTGAGGAACACCTCAGCAGTGAATGAAGAAAGAGAAAAACAGTGAAATGGAAGGAAAGAAAGAAAAGAGAAAAGAAAAGAGTGAGAACGGAAAGAGTTTGTGTGTTTGAGCTTGGCTTCCCTCTTCTCCACCCTCTCAAGGTATTCCCTTCCCTCTTTGTGAGTATGTCTGTGCTAATGTGGGTATGTGTGGGTGCTGTTGGAGGAGCATTATTTTGTTTAATTGCTATTGCATGAGGTGTTTATGTTTATGAATGATTGGTGGTGACTTGTGTTGTAAATAAGACAGATTTTCTGTCTCCTCAAGATCCTTGTGTTTGGGGTACTTAGAGGCATATTTTAAGATTTATGTCTTCATTTCATATGATCATCTATGTGTCTATATGTTACATATGAAATTTGGTGTCATTATGATATTTGTGTTGTAAGTTATAGCCTGATGTTCATGATCTGTCCAGATTCGCGCAGAAATTGACCAATTTCGGAAAATAATTTATTTAGGCATTTAGAGATTAGATGAAGTTGTCATGTCTCACGGAATATGATCCCAACATGTCATAGAATGTGTGTGATTTATTTTAGAATTTTTGGATGTTTATTTTATGCTGTGGAGTTCAATGTTTGGGGCTAATTGCAGTAGATGGACTAGTCTTGTATAAGTATGTGTTAAAGAGTTATTATGCATGGTGTGGACAATATCAGTAGTTGTTGTCTTCATGAAAAATGCTTGTATATGTGTAAGATGCTTTATATTTAATTGAGCATCATTGGTTGTTCTTGCAGATCTCGTAGACCGGACGCGCGGTGATCCAAGTATCTGTGAGTGGTTCGATCCAACCCTTCGGGATGCGCTCGATACATGTAATCGTGCATCGCGCATCCATGGGGCTTGTTTGCACCCTTATTATGTTAGATATTGCATGCTATGGCTATATGGCTAGTATATTATGTAGAACCCCCTTTTCTACCATATATTTGCTGATGTATCATATTCATGTGTGAATTATTATGCTTGTGTGAGCCCTTCTTATGTGGGCATGTGTGATGGGTGTTTATATGAATGTATCTTTTTTATGTTAGAGAATTTATTTAGCCTTTATTGCTAGTATATGATGATGGATATGTTATGTAGGATTAAATACCATATTTTAGGGATCATTTGCAAATATTTATCGATATGCTCCTTTGAGTTAGCTATAACTCTTGCCTCTACTTGTCCTTTACACCATGTTTACAAGATTGGTGGGTGCCTAATTATCTCATGTTCGTAATAATAACTTAATTGCCCTGTTTGTTGAGGATAGATGGGTGTATGATCAATTTTTAAGGTCATAATTGATGTTAGTAAGTGTGGATAAGAAGTTGCTTCCCTCGCGTCCTCGTGATGCACTTGTTGGGAATTCTGATGGATTCCAAATAGTTATGGAGTAGGGTGCATGTTGATCAATGTGATTTCCCGCGAGTGTGGAGTGTATCACCCCAGCATCATCGTGCGTTGAAGCCACCCAGCGTCGGAGCTACCCTGTGAGGTGTCACCCCGTGATTGGTATCGTCTTGGACAGGCTGCTAGGGAGAGGGCTACCTGGGAAAGGGCTACCAGATGACGTGGGGGGTGATTGTGGATATTATCTGGAATGCATGCGAATATATGGATTATGTTGATTATCATTTTGTACTATTTATTTATCTCATTCCATGTGAGTTGTTTGAAGTCTTTAATGAGTTATATCTTGTTATTTTTCTTAGTTATATATATACACTTGATGTTTCAATGGTTCAGATTCCATTATTATCTTGTGCATATTGTGAAACTGTGCGAATGATTTAGGACTTAATTATGCATAGTCAGTTCTTTACTTCTTTCTTAATTGGGCACATGGTTCATGTACCCCCTCATGTTATTGAATTTTCCTTGTCATTTATGTTGGATTGTATAAAGTGTGTATTTACATGGTTTAGTCATAGATTATTTGGACGTGTGTTCCAGGTATCTCCCTTGTTATAGAACTTCTCATGTGATAATTGTGTGTATGTTCAATTGTTTGGCCTTATTTGTGACAGGTATATCTATGATATGTTATTGTCAGGATCATACATATTTTAGCATGCAAATGTTGTAGCTATCTTGCCTGCATCCGATTGATGCATTTCTATGGGAATTCATGAGAATTCATTGTTGTATTGGAGTTTGTTATCTGATAGCTAGAATGTCAGGCCTATCTGTTTTAGGTGTGTGCATGATTCACCTTTAGGATCATGTCTTGTCATGATTGAGTGCGAGAACTTAACTTCTTTCCCCTGCATCCAAGGGATGCATCTGTGCAAGAATTCAAGGGAATTCTGTATAGCAATGATAATTGCTAGAGGATAATAGTTGATCTGTGAGGATCGTATTGTGAGCGTGAAATGTTTCTCCCTTACCTCGTATCCGCGTTGAAGCTACCTGGCGTTGGAGCTATCATGGATTCTGCTCCTACATCATAGGAGGCCCAATGTGTATTTTGATACCCTTGTGGCTTCGTACCTATCTTGGAAGGTCGTCAGGAAGAGGGCTACCCGGGAGAGGGCTACCGGAAGGTTAAGGGAGTTAGCGAGTTGATTTCCTTTCTAACAGTCCCATGTCACCCTAGGGGTGAAGGTGGGGATGAGGTTGGAGTGCTTCCTCCCGTATTGTCGCGCATCGAAGTTTCCGAGCGTTGAATGTTTCTCCCTTACCTCGTATTCGCGTTGAAGCTACCCGGTGTTGAAGCTATCCTGGACTATGCCTCCACATCGTAGGATGCTCAAGGTATATTTTAATATTTTTTTGGCATCAGACCTACCATGGATGGTTGCTAGAAAGAGGGCTACCCGGGAGAGGGGTACCGGAAGGTTAAGGGAGTTAGCGGGTTGGTTTCTGTTTTCAATAGTCCCATTTCACCCCCTGGAGGTGAGGGTTAGGGTGAGGTGGGGTCACGTCTTCACGTGACATTTATATATGTTGAGTTTCATCCCATATTTCTTTTCCTTCAAAAGAAAAATGAACTAATATCATATGATTATTATAGAGCTTGGATTCTTGCCACTCACTGAGCTTGTAGCTCACCCTTGGCGTTTTGTTATCCACCAGGGACTGAGTTGGCGTGGAGCTAGAGCATCTCTCTGGCGTGGTTCGTGCGTGGAGCGCCCCACCTTTCGGTTGGCGAGTGCGAGGCTGTCAGCAATCCTATCTTTTTGTGTATATATTAATAATCGTGTGTGTTGCACATATGGTTGTATTTGGACTAGACTTGAACTCTCACATGACAGTAATTGTGTATTCGGGTCTGTAATAATGTTTTTGATTTACAGACTTAATTGTATATTATACTTCCGCATTATTTCTTTTATTGGCTACCACTTCCCTGTAGCCTTGTTGTCTTATTTGATCCCTGTTGATTATTATATGATTGGTAACGCTCCGGGGACTGCCGCTTCGGGGCGTAACAAACCTAGTCTTAGGAGATTTTATCTAGATGCATATCATGACATATTTTCTTGAATAAATCCCCCGTAGTATTTCGCCTTTGGGGAGGAAGGTCTAAGACTCGAAGAGTCCCAAGATCGGTGAGGGGTGTGGTAAAGCATTCCTTATAGCGGCGGATTCCTTTGTTTGGAGTCTGCGGCAACCGGGGCATCCTGTGCTGGTGTTCTCGTAGTGATGGCAGCGGCGACCCATCAGCGTCTTCTAGATCCGACGTCTCCTCGAGGGAACTTTTTGAGCGATTTAGTCGCTTGGGGCTTGACACGCCTGTTTTGGGAAACGGTTCTTCCGATTGAGAACCCTACCCGGTCATATCATTTAAGCTGCATGATTTTTATGACGTGGACAAAGGATTGCGCCATGTGATTGCATTAAAATATATTTTTTATTAAGCTCATGAATTTAAATTAATTTATTAAAGAAAATTCTTGTTTTTAATATTATTATATATATATATATACACACACATATATGATTTTATCAATTAACTCTCATGATTTCTCTGATGTGGGCCAAGCATTGGGCCATGTGCCCATTAAAATATTTTTTTAAAAGTTCATGATTTTAAATTGGTTTAAAAAAATAAAAGATTTATTAAATGAAATTGATTTTCATAAAACCTTATTTTTATATGTAACTGTCATATGAGGTAATTTTGAGTGGGCTTATTCACTGAGTTAATTGCTCACCCTATTCGATATGGGCTGGTTGTTTCATAACTAGGTATTGCGTATTCTGAGGATTAAAATGAAGTTTGGACTTTTTGCATCTTTCCGAAATTTTTTCGACGTAGTGGTTCAAGGATAGATTATAGTTGCGATCAACTATTTAGGTTTATTTTGTTTAGATGGATCCTGCAGGGGTGGTTTGTTGTGTATTTCTTTTTCAGTATCTTGTCTCCGCAAAACTCTGATATTTTGTAAAGTCATTGGTGATTTAAAACCGTTGGATATTATTATATTTTATTATCATTGGTTTTATTACATTAATATTATATTGGTATCATTTTAAGAAACAAAATGAGTTCAAATTTTTGTCTTGTATTTGGATTAAGTTTAGTAGCGATCCGTTTACTTTCCGATAAGCGGTTAGGTAAATGTGGGGCGTTACAGATGGTATCAGAGCCATGTCCTATCGGAGCTTAGGTTAGGGTTTGTGTCTAGAAAAAAAAAGTCTTATTATTTGTGACGTTTGTTATTTCATTTTGGATTTTTTTCTAATGACTGTAGGAGATTGTAGTGTTGTCTCTATTCTAGTCATTCATCGTATGTTCTTTTTGGGGTTGCACACATTCATTCACTTTATCGGATTTGTGAAACTCTTAGTAAAGAAGTTTACAATCTCGATGTCTACACTTCACATAACCATTGTTGTTGGTGAACAAGTTATCACCATGGTTTGCTTTCCCTCTTGCTTGGTGCAGATCAGTGGGCATTAGATACTTACTAATCTCTTCATTCTCGATATTCTTGGTTTCAATGTTATCTTGGGCATGGATTTTGTTGTTAGCCTTCCATACAAAAGTTGATTATTTTTCAAAAGTTGTGACCTTTCGTATTCTCGGCTAACAAGCGTTCCACTTTGGGGGTTTTGGGTAGATCATATCCGATCGGATTCATCTTTTCTCCTCATGCTTAGAGATTGCTAGATGAACAATGCGAGGGATATCTAGCCATCATTGTGAATACTACTATCGGCTTGAAGGCCTAAGTTAGTGTAACTCCTATTGCTTCTGAATTTTCCGAATATTTCCAAATGAATCTCCCTGTCTTCTCCTCATCAGGACATCATGTTTTCTAGTGATCTTATTCTTGATTTTCAATTAGCCTAAGCTTAGTTAGCCTGTGAAATTTAGGGCTTAAGTTTGATCATTCTAAGTAGATTATATTAGTGTGTGTGTGTATATATATATATATATATATATATATATATATATATATATATATATATTTTATTTGATTACTTTTGTTATACTAGAGCCTTAATCTATTAATTTCTTATTAAAGGGGAAGTGGCCCATATTTTTATATATATATACATATACATTTTTATATTGTCATAAATTTAGCTGTTATTCATGTTTATTTATTTATTTAAATGAAAGCTTTCAAATCAGATTTATATAAATTGTAATTATATTTTATGTTTTCAAAGCCAAATTTAAGTAAATCATATTAATGTATTTAAATCTTAATAATTCAAAAATAAAGATATTACTAGATTTTTCTTAATTAAACTCTCTATATATTTGTTACATTAATTTTATTATAATGTTACTCTATATATATTTTACATGGCCTACAAATTTATTATGCTATATAATAATTGGAATGAGCTTTAAATTCTTTTAGTACATTATTTATACTTGTTTATCATGAAGATTTTATTTTTATATACAAAAATTTTAATGTGTAAAATATTTTTCTACATTATGCTATGCATGTCGATATTCAGTTGCATCTTGTAAATTCAGATTCATGTGTATTTAGAATGCGTATAGATCTAGTTATACCTTTAAGAGTTTAAATTACATTATTGGATCTTAGGATATCCCACCTGAGTTTTAGGATACCATATCTTATAGAGCTTAATTATTTTGGTTCATTGTAAATTATTTTATTATTAAAGCCTCGAGATAAGCCAGTATGAGAGTCATTCATTTGAAGCCTACGATGAATTGAGTCAATTAGGATTGATGCATATATGATTTACATTCTTATTGGTTGCTACTCTATGGAAGAGCACTATGTGGTGGATCGCTCATACTAAATATAGTCGAAGCATGCACACATGAGAGGCATGCCTTAACAACCAATATTTTTAAATTGTTCAGTGTGGCCGTGTATTCACAATTTTATTAGGATGCTTTTTTCACGTTTTGTATAATGTCACAGATGGTTCAATCAATCAGTGAATGTCCATGTCAGCAGATGAATTTGTTATATATATATATTCTAAAGATTGTAAATATCTTTAGTTTCATCTTTTTGTCATTACTATTGCCCCTATGTTGACGGTACAAGTTGGATCATTTATGGTATGGGACGTAGATGAACCTAACTTGTACAATTATGTATGAGATTGTTTGATGTGATTGTTTTTGTTATTGTCAATGTTTACATTGTATTAGTTGGATCACCTATGGTATGGGACATAGGTGGACCTGACTTATGCAATTGATTACTTGTAATGTTTTTGCTTGTTTCGTACAAATCGAATCACCCATGGTATGGGGACATGGGTGAGCTTGACTTGTATAATTTTTGTTGTATTATTTGTCATTGCTTATGTTGTATGAGTTATAACACCTATAATGTGAAGCATGGGTGGATTTGGCCTATATATTTAATTATTATAACTGATTGTTTTCATTGGTAGTGATGTATAAGTTCATCCACCCGTGATTTGGGTCACTAGTAGAGTGGCGCAACAGAAGAATTGTGGATCTGATTTATATATGTGGTTATTTTGTTGTATGATTGTATGTCACTAATATTGATATTTGTTGGAATTTCAATGCAAAGCATTGATAGTTTTGCTTGTGCATTCGATTGAATATTGTTTGTGGGTATAAGAATCTTATACCATTTTTCATATTATTGAGCTTGTTGGGAATGAGTCAGACATGTAAGTTGATTTATACAATTATTGTATGGATGCACATTTGTTTGATTATTTGTGGGGCATAAGTTGGATTCTTATACCATTTTTTATATTATTGTGTTTGTTAGGTATTACATGGACATGAAAACCTACTGGTGAAATGATTGTATAGAGGTTGTTCTGAGTTGTAATTGTAAGACTACTCTTACAACTATTGGTTGGAAGATTGTTATAATTGGATGTTATATATCTTTTTAGTGTTCTCCCTTGAATTTAGAGGACTAAATTCCTAAAGGGGGGAAGTTTGTAACACCTGCGCATTTTCTCTTATTTATATATTTGATTTAAATATATAAATATGATATTTGAATTAAAATTAGTGTATTTTCTGTGTTTTTATGTTTTGGTCCATTTAGTGTATCTTTATGGATACATTTCAGTTTGTAATTTTTAATATTATTTGATTGCAATTTTTAATTAAAATTTTATTTATTTATTTTTTTTTAAAAATATATATTTATATTCATTGGTTACATAAATGCATTTCAATTAAATTCGAATGTTGATCATTTTTAGATACATAGGATATTAGATTAGATAAATATTATTAGGTGGGCGTGCATGAATGTGCATGAGGTTGTTTAAGCTCATGACAGGCCTTGTGAGGGAGCTATAGAGGGCCCATATGCATGTGGAAATCATCCATGTTAGACCTGTGTCATTTAGAGTCCTAATTTCGATCGAAATCGCTAAAATTTTGGTTTTTAGCTACCTGTTGGGGTTTGAAGACTCTGATTGAAGATATAACTGCATATTATGGGGCCTGGTATTGTTTAGTACTGCCCATAAAATTTTTGTTTAATTCCGATATCATTTTTGGAATTATGCAGTTTTGGATTGGTATTCGGATTTGATTTTGTTAAAATCCAAGATGAAGAGATAAAAATCCGATATTATTACGAGATGTTCAGTTTTGAGATAGCTTCCATATAGAAGTGGAATTGGATCAACTGGATTCGTATATTAAAAGTTATGGGTATTTTTCCATGTATACCCCGAAGTTGAGAAAATCGAGGCAGCAGCCCTGTAAGATGTTTAGCCTAGATTTCGGAATAGCTGGAGAGGTGTAAACATGAAAGTTGTAGATAATCGTCTTATCTTTCCAATGTAACTAGAATCATGCAATTCGGAGCTGTATTGTGGAAGTTATGGCCATTTAAGTGAAGGTTGCGCAGAGGTTTTAAGTCCGAGGATGACTTGGTCATTTACTCGACCTTTGCTTATTTAACCCCAAATGTGCACGACCTTGGGCATATTTTCTTCCCTCTTTTGCTCTGGTCCAGCCCTTGTGTGTGTGTTTGAGAGGAGAAAGTGATGGTGGTGGAGAAGAAGAGCTCCATTGGAGGAGAGCAAGGTGTGTGTGCTTTCATTGTTGGTTATTGTCTCTTTCCTTTCCCCATCTCCTCTCTCTCAGCCCCTCTAATGGTTTCCCCTCACTTTTTCACTCAGCCCACCATGTGTTAGTGGAAATGCCTATGTGAGGGAGAAGAAGGAGTGCTTGGTTGTTGGTGGAGCAAGAAGTAGAAGTAATCAAGGTTAGTATGTGTGCATGTGAGAGTTGTTGTTGTTCCTTCCCTTCTCCATCCCCTTCCCTCTCATGATCTCCCATTTCCCCCCTGTTTTCAGCATGTGGAAGAGCTCCCACGTTGAGGCGGTGGTGGCGGTCGAGGTGGTTGCGGGCGTGCTTGCGAGCCCCCACACCTCCCCCTTCCTTTCCCCTCTTTTGGTGAGTTTTCTCTCCTCCTAAAGTTGGTTTTAAATGCATGTGGGGGTGCTTGGGGAGGGCTTGCATGGGTGTTGTGTGTGTTGGGTGCATGTGGGGGCTGGGGAGGGGTGTTGGGTGGCTGGGCGCGCGCGCGGGGCCGTCCGCGCGCGTGCGCGCGCAGGCAGGCGCGCTGGAAGGCGCAGACGGGCGCGCAGGCGCGCGCGTGCGGGTGTCGGCGCGCGCGGGTGCGCGGAGGGCTGGCGGGGTGCACGGTGAGTGCGGGTCTTGCGCGCGAGTGCGCGCGGGCGCGCGTGGGCAGGGCAGGAGCGCGCGGGGCGGGCGGGCGGTGCGCGCGCGCGCGCGCGTGCGCGCGGATGGGGTCCTGGGCGCGCGGGCAGCGCGTCCTGGTGCGCGGCTGGGCGCGGGGCAATGCGCCGGCGGGCGCGGTTGCGCGTGCGTGCGTGCAAGCGCGTGCGTACGCGTGCGGGACCACGCGTGTGGCTTCCCGGGGGCTCGGGGGGGTGTCCGGGGGCTCGGGCACGCGTGCGTGCGTGCACGCTTGCGTGCGTTCGAGCCCGTATGCGTGGATGTCTATGTCTTAGGCATTCCTAATTGTTTCTGTATGTTTGTATGTGGTTTTACTCATCATTTTGGTACCCCTTGCCTTGCAGACCTCGTCGGTTGGGATGCGCGACAACCCGGGTATCGGTGAGTGGTTTGATTCCAACCCTTCCGGGAGCGCTCGATGCACGTAGTCTGCTTCGTTTCATGGGGCCTTAATTGCACCCTATATGTTAGATATCATGCACTGTTGTATAGCCTATATTGTGAGAACCCCTATTCTACCTTATACTTGCATATGTATTGTATAAAATATGGCAATATGTTATTTTGTTGAATTACACCCGTATAAATTGAACATATCCAGATGTCATTAATAACGGGGTGTATGCGCAATAATCATTTAGTCTAGGGTGTGGTATAGTTGTTGCACCCATCTTGTTGGGGCAAAACTATGACGCTTCGAGAGGGGATGATGCATTCCCTCTCTCTCCCCCTCCCTCCTTTCGCAAGTAGATGTAGTTCACTCGGGTTTGCTTGGAATTATTAGCATACACCTACTGTCGCGCGGATCGCGCTTAACCCTCCCCTTTGAGTTGGTGATATCAACGCCTGCTTAAGTCATATGTGATTGAATATTTATTATGCCCTCGTATGCATGTTTAAAAATCCCTGGGAATTAATTGCTATTCTGATAGCCTATTTGGGCCGACTTGTTTAATGGGATTAGACGTGTATGACCTCCTATGGGGTCGTACCATGCCTTTGACATTAGAATAAAATGTCCCCCGCATCTGAGTTATGCGCCCTGAAATTCGAGAATTCATTGGCTTATCGTGTTTGATAACTGATGACGGATCTAGGGATCTATTCGGATGGAGTGTTCATTCCTTCGCCTCCGAGGGACTACCCGGCGTAGCAGAGTCTTGAGGAGCTCCCAGATTACTCATGGCCTGTGGGTGTGCCCATCCGAGGTAGTGATCTGGGAGGCAGCGTAGAGGCCTGAACTGGGGAAAAGGCCACACCGGGAGAGACTATCGGAGCGAGGGAATAGAACAATGACCTCTTCCCCAAGCTACACCCCGAGGAGGGGGTGAGGGTGAGGGTGTAGTGGGTCGGCGTGGGTTCTGTCAGCCCCAGGGCGGCCGTCCCCGAGTGGCAAATATATAAATGATATCAGAAACCAAAATAAATACACAATAGAAAAGGCAACACAAGTAACAACATTCAAAAAGATCAAATAACTAAGGTAATTCAAAGACATATTACACCTATCCTGTGAAGCCAATATATAACAATAACAGAAACCATGGGCAAGCACAAGTATAATACATACATACAATAAAAAGAATGCTGACCCAACATCCAACGGAACGCGGGTTACTCGGACAGGGGAGCTCTTCTCTTGTCACACGTCAACTGGGGAAAAACATAAGGAGGGGTGCTACAAGAGTGAGTGGTCAGAAACCAAACACCAACACCAACATACCCTGCCCTCGCCCTAGCCCCCACAGGGGTGAGTCTAGGGACTCGAAGGACAACTTGCTGTTCTACACCGTTCGTCATCCGGTAGCGCTCTCCCAGGCAGCCTCTACCTGGAGCCGGCCACGGTCAGTACACTGTCGAGCGCATCGATGGTACCTACAGGTGGGGGTCCACCCAGGGCGGCTCGTACCTAGGAAGCATCCACACGGATCCGGCGAAGGGGAGAACGATAATTCATGCTCGCAACATCGTTCGGTGGTCCACCCTCGTGTAGCCTCACCTGGTACACTCCCCTGCTCAGTACATCTGCCGAATGCATCGGGAGTACCTACAAGTGGGAGTCCTCTGTCAGGGCAGCTTCCACGTCGGGACACCGGTATACGACGATATTGGGAGGAACCACTACTTGTTCGCAGCGCGAACCCTATGGAAAGCCAATCACTCAAGCTGGTGGGTCAAGTATCAACTCGAGCCCACAACACTCACACCAGCACCCTCACCTCCGAAGGGTGACCTAGGTTGTCGGGAGTAACTGTACCAATCCCTCACCTTCACCCCAAAAGGGGTGACCCAGTCTCTTGGGAAGAGACTAGATCGTTTCTAAGCCCTTGGTCCACCGGTAGCCCTTTCCCCGGGTAGCCTCTGCCTGACATACTCCCACGATCAGTACACTGTCGACCACAGCGATGGTACCTACAGATGGTAGCCCGGTGCCAAGACAGCAATGGTACGCCGAGAAGTTCCTACACGGATCCAACGAAGGGGAAAAACGATAACTCATGCTCGCAGCGCAAACCCCACGGGAAAACCATCTATACAAACTGACGGGTCGAGTATCAACGCGACCCCACCCCACTCACGCCAACACCCTCACCCTCACCCCGACGGGTGACATAGGATCTTGGGGAAGAGGTCGATTGTTCTAAGCCCTTGGTCCACCGGTAGCCCTTTCCCCGGGTAGCCTCTACCTGACATACTCCCACGATCAGTACACTCTCGACCGAAGCGATGGTACCTACAAATGGGAGCCCGGTGCCAGGACAGCGTTTCCAACGCCGGGAAGTTCCTACACGGATCCAACGAAGGGGAGAAACAATCTACGCTCGCGGATACGATCCTCTTGGATCCGTCATCATCGGTTATCAAACACCGATAGGCGCAATGAATTCTCATGAATTCCCTCCAGGGCGCATAACTCAGATGCGGGGAAGACATTTAATTCTATGTGTCAAAACCATGGTATGACCCCACAAGAGGTCATACACTTGTCTAACACATTAGACAAGAATCATGGCCATATCGGCATATATATATATATATATGCAATTAACTACCCAACGATGGCCTACTTAAACATGCATACATGGCATCAAACAGATAAACACACACAAATTACAACCTATTATACGTTGGATAAAACCAACCTAGAAGGGAAGGGTTAAGCGCGATCTGCGCAACAACAGGTGCATGCCAATAATTCCAAGCAAACCCGAGTCAAGTAGGAACTATATCTACTCACTCGGTTCGCGAAGAGAAGGAGGGCGAGGGAGAGGGAATGCCTCATCCTCTCTCGAGCTGGTCATAGTTTTGCCCCAACAGATGGGTGCAACAACTATACCACACCCTCGAGTCCTAAATCGGAGGAATATTACGCATACACCCGTTATTAACCCAAGTTAAACATGCTTGATAAATAGGGGTAGTCATTCAATCAAAATTACCTAAGTCATGCCATATTCTATACAATACATAGGCAAGTATAAGGTAGAATAGGGGTTCTACACAATATACGAGCTATACAACCTAGCATGCATAATATCTAGCATATTTAGGGTGCAAATAAAGCCCCATGGAAGCGCGAAGCACGCCTACGTGCCTCGAGCGCTCCCGAAGGGTTGGAATCAAACCACTCACCTAACGAGCGCACGGCTCGCGAAACGCAAGAGAGCGACGAGTTGAATCCGAAGCCTGAAATCAATCCGCCAAGGATCATCCCATGGTTGCATTTGGCTATAACAAGCTGCTCGACACCACGAAGCACTCCGAACGCGTCTGAGCACCGCAAGCACGCCCTCGAGTACCCCGTGCACGCTGCCCATGCACCCCGCACGCATCAAACAACGTCAAGCACGTCCTCGAGCACCTCGTGCATGCTTCCCACGCACTCCGCACGCATCGGGCAAGGCCAAGCACGCCCTTGAGCACCTCGTGCACGCTGCCCGCATACTCCGCATGCATCGAACAACATCAAGCACACCCTCGAGCACCTCGTGCACGCTGCCTGCACACTCCGCACGCATCGGGCAAGGCCAAGCACGCCCTCGAGCACCCCGTGCACGCTGCCCACGCACTCCGCACGCATCGAACAACGTCAAGCACGATCTCGAGCACCTCGTGCATGCTGCCCACGCACTCCGCACGCATGCGAGCACCTCGTGCACGCTTCCCGCGCACTCCGCACGCATGCAAGCACGCCGAGCGCGCACCCGCAGCCCCCGCATACCTCTTATGTGATCTCGAGTGTACCAATGCGTCAATCCCACGCCCCTTTAGTACACAAACACAAGTTTAGGTGATGCATGAGGACTCCCATTGGTAAGAGGAGAAGAATATGTATATATGGTTCACTCACACATACTCACAAACAAGTGGTGTGCACATATACACAACACATAACACCCATGCAAGCCCTCCCCAAGCACCCCCACATGCATTTAAAACCAACTTTAGGAGGAGAGAAAACTCACCAAAAGAGGGGAAAGGAAGGGGGAGGTGTGGGGGCTCACAAGCACGCCCGCAACCACCTCGACCGCCACCACCGCCTCAACGTGGGAGCTCTTCCACATGCTGAAAACAGGGGGGAAAATGGGAGATCATGAGAGGGTAGGGGATGGAGAAGGGAAGGAACAACAACTCCTCTCACATGCACACATACTAACCTTGATTACTTCTACTTCTTGCTCCACCAACAACCAAGCACTCCTTCTTCTTCTCCCTCACTTAGACATAAACACAAACACTTGGTGGGCTGGGTGAAAAAGAGAGGGGAACCCATTAGGGAGGCTGAAAGAGAGGAGATGGGGAGGAGAGAAAGAATTAACAACAACAACAACAACTCACCTTTCACATCCACTCCTTTAAGTGGTCCATCTTGATCTTCTTCTCCACCACCATCACCTCCTCCACTCACACACACAAGGGCTGGACCAGATCTAAAAGAGGGGAAAAATTCATGTCCAGGTCGTGACATTTGGTGCCTTAAATAGGCAAGGGCGGAGTGAAAGACCAAGTCGTCCTCGGACTTAAAACTCTGCGCAGCCTTCACTTAAACGGCCATAACTTTCTCAATACAGCTCCAAATTGTACGATTCCAGTGGCATTGGAAAGATAAGACGATTATCTACAACTTTCATGTTTACACCCAGATCAAATAACCTCTCCAGCTATTTCAAAATCTAGGGTAAACATCTTACAGGGCTGCAGCCTGGATTTCTCAACTTCGGGGTATACATGGAAAAATACCCATAACTTTTAATATACGAATCCAGTTGATCCAATTCCACTTCTATATGGAAGCTATCTCCAAACTTAACATCTCATAATAATATCGGATTTTTATCTCTTCATCTTGGATTTTAACAAAATCAAATCCGAATGCCCAATCCAAAACTGCATAATTCCAAAAACGTTATCAGAATTAAACGAAAATTTTATGGGCAGTACTAAACAGTACCAGGACCCATAATATGCAGTTATATCTTAAATCGGAGTCCTCAACCCCACTAGGTAGCTAAAAAGCAAAAATTTTAGCGACTCCGATAGAAATTAGGACTCTAAATGACACAGGTCTAACAGGTTCGATCTGCCAGTTTGTGCAATCTCCCAAGATCCTATGTCACCCGTCGGGGTGAGGGTGAGGGTGAGGGTTGGTGTGAACGGGGTGGGCTCGAGTTGATACTCGACCCACCAGTTTGTGTAGTAGGTTTTCCTATGGGGTTCGCGCTGCGAACAAGTAGTAGCTCCTACCAATATTGTCGTATATCGTGGCCCCGGCGTAGTAGAGACTACCCATGGGGTTCGCGCGGGTGTCGAGTGCTCTTACCTTCGTCAGCTCCGAGTAGAGACTACCCGGCGTAGTAGAGTCCGGTGAGGAGCCCTCCCAGATACTACTCATGACGCGTGTGGGCGTGCCCATACGGCTGAGGTAGTGATCATGGGAGGCTAGTCCGGTAGAGGCCTGAACCCTGTGAGGTGCCGGGAGGTTGCCAGGTAGTATGGGCCACACCGGGAGAGACTACCGGAAGACGAGCGGTGTAGAACAGCAAATTTTGTCCTTCAAGTCCCTAGACTCACCCCTGTGGGGGCTAGGGCGTGGGCGGGTACGGTCACACCGCCGTGTGACCTTTTTAACCGTTGGGTTTCTACCCATGGTTTCCTTGATAGGAGATTGCCTTATGATCGAATGTTGGTGTTGTTGTTTGGTTTCTGACCACTCACTGAGCTTGTAGCTCACCCCTCGCTTATGTTTTTCCCCAGTTGACGCTGAGTCGGATCCAAGAGAAGAGCTCCCCTGGCGCCATCCGAGTAGGAGACCCGCGTTCGCGTTGGATGTCTTGCGAGTCGGAGGCTATCAGCATTCCCTTTTTATTGTATGTATTATACTTGTGCTTGCGCACGGTATGTAGACTGTTGATGTCAGTTATTGTATATATATTGGCTCTCACAGGACAGTTGATTGTGTACTCTAGTCTGTAATATGTCTTTGAATTACAGACTTAGTCATTTGAGCTTCCGCTTTTTGTATATATTTGATGTCAGTTACTTGTGTATTGCCTTTTCTATTGTGGAGTATTTATTTGACCTCGTGTATGGATTACTGATATCATTTATATATTTGCCACGTCTCGGGGACGGCCGCCCTGGGGCGTGACAAAAGTTGGTATCAGAGCCATGTCCTGTCAGAGCCAATTGTTTCCTTGAGATGAGTCCTAGGATTTCGAGATGAGTATTCTGATCCTAGTGCTGATTCCTTAGTTGCTGATATGCCTCCTCGGAGACGGGCGCGTGGACGTGGTCACCCTCGGGCTTCGGAGGTTTACGAACCTATCGGAGGCGAGGAGTCTACTTGAGAGTTCTCAGCTGTTGGGCCAGGACTTGCGCAGGATGCCTCCAGCGTGGGCGCGAGCTAACGCTGAGTTGGCGGATCTTCTGGACACTCAGACTAGAGCACTGGAGGCATAGACTGGAGCGTTGGCTGAGCAGGCGCGAGAGATCCAGGAGCTGCGGGCGGCCCTCGTGGCGATCCCGTAGATACCCTTAGCGGTAGGTCCACCAGTGGTGCCAGGGATACCCCATGTATCGGTTGGAGACCGCATTCTCCTCCATTTTGTTTACCGGGGGTATACCATAGAGTTTGCGTGCGGCACCAGTTTCAAGTGTTGAGGATGTGGTGTAGTATTCATTAAGGGGTGATGTCTTCTTCTAGCCTTCCTACTCAGGATAAGGGGCCTTGCAGGGTCAGCGTTGAGGCCCGGGCTAGGGTACTCCGTGTTCCTTGTTTGGTTGTCGGGATATCCTATATCGGGACCTCATGAGGCCCTCCCGAGGTTCTTTTCCCAGTCAAGGAATACCTTTGAAGCATCAATTGATGATTGATTTTTTCTTTCCTCACTTGGGAGGTGCGATAGCGGGTGGTGATGCATATGATCGGGATTGGGTGCATCCTATTGCAGCTTGGTGGGCGATCGCTTATGGACTAGGGTTCCATAGCCATATCTGGAGTCGCTTCGATATATCATCGTGCATAGTAGCTACCCGGTAGAGGCAAGAGTCCTGTGAGGTGCTCCCTGGGACTATCCACGACGCTTGTTGGTGTGCCCATATAGCAGAGATAGTGGACATGGGAGGCTATCAGGTAGTGGCCACACCGGGAGAGTGTTACTTGATGATGTCGAGAGCTTGGACTCCCCGTGATGAATCTGCCCATTGAGTGCATGATGCTGGAGTTCCAACGGTTATAGTTGGGCGACCTGTAGGTGGCGGCATGTGAGGCACAGTTTGAGGTACTGTCGCGCTTTGCCCCCACATGGGTCGTAAATGAGGAGACGTGACGCTAAGTGTTCGTGATGGGACTCGACCGCCATATCAGGTAGATGACGTCGCTGAGGCGTTGTCGGGAATCGACGACCTCCTATTGCGTGTCTTGCGGATTAAGTGCGGTCGAGCGGCTTACCCAGCGTGTAAGGGTCATCATGAGCGTCAGCCATGCTCGAGGAGCAGATTTGGACTTAATCGTCCCAGGAATTATATTTGATCTCCCCATAGGGGTTGAAGATCAAGTACCCCTTGTCGCGAATTGATGATCTGTTTAGACCAGCTTTGGGAGCCAGTGTCTTTCTGTTGATCGATCTTCGCGCAGGGTACCCTATTTGGAGATCCGAGAGTTGGGCATTCTTTAGTTGGCCTTTCGTGACCGTTTCGGGCACTACGAATTTTGGGTACTGCCGTCGGGGTAGACGAATGCGCCAGATGCCTACTAGGATCTCAAATGTTTTATTGGGCCTCCGTGGGCTGTTCTGTGGTAGCCTTCGTTGAGGATGTTGGTGGGCATGCCCTCAGGCGAAGTTGTGGATCGTCGCGTTAGAATGCGTTTGTCCATCGAGATTCCTCAGTGGACGTGGGAGTGAGTTATCATGGGTTTCGTTGTGGGATCGCTAAAGTCACGTTCGGGTCACGATGCCGTCTGGGTGATCATTGACCGATTGACTAGGTCCGCACTTTCCTCCCTATCCAACTGATTGAGTCTCTGGACGCTTCGACGCGGGTTTGAGCCTTCGCGATTGTTCGTTTTCATGGCACTCTGGTCGGTGCTATTTCGGGTTGAGACGCGTGGGTTACTTCGAGGTTCTGGCGCAGCCTTTGGCAGGCTTTTCGCGCGAGCCTCCCTTTTAAGTACAACATTTCGATACCGACGGACAGCCAGGCAAGAGGACGATTTAGGCCTTGGAGGACATGCTATTTGCCTGCGTGCTTGACTTGGGGCAGTTGGATGAGGCACCACCCTTTGGGTAGGGGTCTGCCTGTGAGACGACTGCCATTCGAGCATCCAGATGAAATGGAAAAAAAAAGGGGCACTCTACGGGCGCAGTTTTACACCTCCCCTGTGCTGGGACGGTTGTAGAGCGCCTGTTGGAAGGTCCATAAGTCATTTTATTGACCTTGCGGTGGCCGAGATGGTTCGTGCGTGCCTCTGCACCACCTAGAACCGTCAGAAGGGCTACACAGGTCATCGTCGCCAGGAGCCTACCTTCGGGTTCGGCGAACATGTTGGCATGAGGTGTCCCGGTTTAAGGGCATCCTCTGTTTCGACGTTCGGGGCATGTTGAGTCGGCCTTCCATCGGACCGGTTTTCGTCCTTGAGTGGATTAGGGGAGGTGGCTGTCATGAAGCCTTGCCCCGTGGCTGACTCGTGCCTGTGACGTCATCCAATGTCTCATAGCTGAGACATTTTGTCCACGATCATGCTCATGTCATTCCGTTCGAGCCGCTCACCCTCGAGCTGGATTTGTCGTTCGTGGAGCAGTTGATCGGGACCATGGACCAATGTGAGAAGAGGCTCCGCACCAAGACCGTTCCTTCGGTTAAAGTGCGTGGTAGCACCAGTTTAGTGTCCGGACCACTCGGGAGCCAAGGGACTCTATGGGCGACACTTCTACGTTCGGTCATCCCTTTTGGGTTTCCTTAAATTTCGAGGACTAAATTTCCTAAGGGGGGGAGAATATTAGACCTGTGTCATTTAGAGTCTTAATTTCGATCGGAGTCGCTAAAATTTTGGTTTTTAGCTACCTGTTGGGGTTTGAAGACTCTGATTGAAGATATAACTGCATATTATGGGTCCTGGTATTGTTTAGTACTGCCCATAAAATTTTCGTTTAAATCCGATATCATTTTTGGAATTATGCAGTTTTGGATTGGTATTCGAATTTGATTTTGTTAAAATCCAAGATGAAGAGATAAAAATCCGATATTATTACGAGATGTTCAGTTTTGAGATAGCTTCCATATAGAAGTGGAATTGGATCAACTGGATTCGTATATTAAAAGTTATGGGTATTTTTCCATGTATACCCCGAAGTTGAGAAAATCCAGGCAGCAGCCCTGTAAGATGTTTAGCCTAGATTTCGGAATAGCTGGAGAGGTTATTTGATCTGGCTGTAAACATGAAAGTTGTAGATAATCGTCTTATCTTTCGAATGCCACTGGAATCATGCAATTCGGAGCTGTATTGTGGAAGTTATGGCCGTTTAAGTGAAGATTGCGCAGAGGTTTTAAGTCCGAGGATGACTTGGTCATTTACTTGACCTTTGCTTATTTAACCCCAAATGTGCACGACCTTGGGCATATTTTCTTCCCTCTTTTGCTCTGGTCCAGCCCTTGTGTGTGTGTTTGAGAGGAGAAAGTGATGGTGGTGGAGAAGAAGAGCTCCATTGGAGGAGAGCAAGGTGTGTGTGCTTTCATTGTTGGTTGTTGTCTCTTTCCTTTCCCCATCTCCTCTCTCTCAGCCCCTCTAATGGTTTCCCCTCACTTTTTCACTCAGCCCACCATGTGTTAGTGGAAATGCCTATGTGAGGGAGAAGAAGGAGTGCTTGGTTGTTGGTGGAGCAAGAAGTAGAAGTAATCAAGGTTAGTATGTGTGCATGTGAGAGGAGTTGTTGTTCCTTCCCTTCTCCATCCCCTACCCTCTCATGATCTCCCATTTCCCCCCTGTTTTCAGCATGTGGAAGAGCTCCCACGTTGAGGCGGTGGTGGCGGTCGAGGTGGTTGCGGGCGTGCTTGCGAGCCCCCACACCTCCCCCTTCCTTTCCCCTCTTTTGGTGAGTTTTCTCTCCTCCTAAAGTTGGTTTTAAATGCATGTGGGGGTGCTTGGGGAGGGCTTGCATGGGTGTTGTGTGTGTTGGGTGCATGTGGGGTCTGGGGAGGGGTGTTGGGTGGCTGGGCGCGCGCGCGTGCCGTCCGCGCAGTGCAGGCGCGCTGGAGGGCGCAGACGGGTGCGCAGGCGCGCGCGTGCGCGCGGGTGCTGTCGGGCGCGCAGGTGGTCTGCGCGGAGGGCTGGCGGGGTGCACGGTGAGTGCGGGTCTTGCGCGCGAGTGCGCGCGGGCAGGGTAGGAGCGCGCGGGGCGCGCGGGTGGTGAGCGCGCGCGCGCGCGATCGTGCGCGTGCGCGCGGATGGGGTCCTGGGCGCGCGGGCAGCGCGTTCGGGTGCGCGGCTGGGCGCGGGGCAGTGCGCCGGCGGGCGCGGTTGCGCGCGTGCATGCATGCAAGCACGTGCGTACGCGTGCGGGACCACGCGTGTGGCTTCCCGGGGGCTCGGGGGGGTGTCCGGGGGCTCGGGCACGCGTGCGTGCGTGCACGCTTGCGTGCGTTCGAGCCCGTATGCGTGGATGTCTATGTCTTAGGCATTCCTAATTGTTTCTGTATGTTTGTATGTGGTTTTACTCATCATTTTGGTACCCCTTGCCTTGCAGACCTCGTCGGTTGGGATGCGCGACAACCCGGGTATCGGTGAGTGGTTTGATTCCAACCCTTCCGGGAGCGCTCGATGCACGTAGTCGTGCTTCGCGCTTCCATGGGGCCTTAATTGCACCCTAAATATGTTAGATATCATGCATGCTAGGTTGTATAGCTCGTATATTGTGTAGAACCCCTATTCTACCTTATACTTGCATATGTATTGTATAGAATATGGCATGACTTAGGTTATTTTGTTGAATTACTACCCGTATTATTAATTGAACATATCCAGCATGTCTAACTTGGGTTAATAACGGGGTGTATGCGCAATAATCCCGATTTAGTACTCGAGGGTGTGGTATAGTTGTTGCACCCATCTTGTTGGGGCAAAACTATGACCAGCTTCGAGAGGGGATGAGGCATTCCCTCTCTCTCGCCCTCCCTCCTTTCGCAAACCGAGTGAGTAGATGTAGTTCCTACTTGACTCGGGTTTGCTTGGAATTATTAGCATACACCTACTGTCGCGCGGATCGCGCTTAACCCTCTCCTTTGAGTTGGTGATATCCAACGCCTGCTTAAGTCGTACTTATGTGATTGAATATTTATTATGCCCTCGTATGCATGTTTAAGTAAGTTATCCCTGGGTAATTAATTGCATATTCTGTATATGCCTATTTGGGCCATGAGCCTTGTTTAATGGGATTAGACAAGTGTATGACCTCCTATGGGGTCGTACCATGCCTTTGACATTTAGAATAAAATGTCTTCCCCGCATCTGAGTTATGCGCCCTGGAGGGAATTCATGAGAATTCATTGCGCTTATCGGTGTTTGATAACTGATGATGACGGATCCATAGGGATCGTATTCGCGAGTGTCGAGTGTTCTTTCCTTCGTCGGCTCCGAGTAGAGACTACCCGGCGTAGCAGAGTCTGATGAGGAGCCCTCCCAGATACTACTCATGACGCGTGTGGGTGTGCCCATACGGCTGAGGTAGTGATCGTGGGAGGCTAGTCCAGTAGAGGCCTGAACCCTGTGCACGAGGTAGTAGAGGCCACACCGGGAGAGACTACCGGAAGACGAGTGGAGTAGAACAATCGACCTCTTCCCCAAGAGCCTATGTCACCCCGAGGAGGGGTGAGGGTGAGGGTGTAGTGGGTCGGCGTGGGTTCGATCTGCCAGTTTGTGCAATCTCCCAAGATCCTATGTCACCCGTCGGGGTGAGGGTGAGGGTGTTGGTGTGAACGGGGTGGGCTCGAGTTGATACTCGACCCACCAGTTTGTGTAGTAGGTTTTTCTATGGGGTTCGCGCTGCGAACAAGTAGTAGCTCCTACCAATATTGTCGTATATCGTGGCCCCGGCGTAGTAGAGACTACCCATGGGGTTCGCGCGGGTGTCGAGTGCTCTTACCTTCGTCAGCTCCGAGTAGAGACTACCCGGCGTAGTAGAGTCCGGTGAGGAGCCCTCCCAGATACTACTCATGACGCGTGTGGGCGTGCCCATACGGCTGAGGTAGTGATCATGGGAGGCTAGTCCGGTAGAGGCCTGAACCCTGTGAGGTGCCGGGAGGTTGCCAGGTAGTATGGGCCACACCGGGAGAGACTACTGGAAGACGAGCGGTGTAGAACAGCAAATTTTGTCCTTCAAGTCCCTAGACTCGCCCCTGTGGGGGCTAGGGCGTGGGCGGGTACGGTCACACCGCCGTGTGACCTTGTTAACCGTTGGGTTTCTACCCATGGTTTCCTTGATAGGAGATTGCCTTAGGATCGAATGTTGGTGTTGGTGTTTGGTTTCTGACCACTCACTGAGCTTGTAGGTCACCCCTCGCTTATGTTTTTCCCCAGTTGACGCTGAGTCGGATCCAAGAGAAGAGCTTCCCTGACGCCATCCGAGTAGGAGACTCGCGTTCGCATTGGATGTCTTGCGAGTCGGAGGCTATCAGCATTCCCTTTTCATTGTATGTATTATACTTGTGCTTGCGCACGGTATGTAGACTGTTGATGTCAGTTATTGTATATATATTGGCTCTCACAGGACAGTTGATTGTGTACTCTAGTCTGTAATATGTCTTTGAATTACAGACTTAGTTATTTGAGCTTCTGCTTTTTGTATATATTTGATGTCAGTTACTTGTGTATTGCCTTTTCTATTGTGGAGTATTTATTTGACCTCGTGTATGGATTACTGATATCATTTATATATTTGCCACGTCTCGGGGACGGCCACCCAGGGGCGTGACAATGCACGTGAACAATGCATGAAATTTCCTTATATGGCATCTCTTTTCCTTTATATACTCTGTTAATGAAAAAATATATATTAGGGTGTGCGGCTGTGTATCCTATTCGGCAGAGAGAGAGAGAGATACTCTTCTTAGTTTTTTTTATATTTCTTCTATATTATTGTTATTTATTAGTGATGTTAGATTTATGGTTAGGTTATTAAGTTTTTGTTTTTATTTTTATTTTAAAGATAAAATTAAGGTTTTGATTTATTTTTAAGGATTAAACATATTTTTTATTTATGAGATTTTGAGCTTTTGGATCAAGTTAGAGTTTTGATATATATATGTTCATGTTGTTTGATTCTTATGTTTTATAAAAACTAGGGTTTTGATATATTATTTATTATTGTTTGATCTGTATTAGATATTTAGATTTTTGAGTCTTCATAAATTTAGGGTTTCGATTTATTATTTATTTTAAAGATTAGATCTATGTTTAAATTTCTAAAATATGAGTTTTTAATAACATTAGGTTTATGATTTACACGTATACATAATAAGCTTTATTAATTTTTAATTTTTAGATATTTTATTTATTTTTATAGAAAAAAATGTGTGTTTCCATATTATTTAATGAATTTTTGGTATTTTATTACTATTTTAAATTTTTTGGATTTTTATCTTTTCTGTTTTGTCTTTTCTGGTTTTTGTCATTTAGTGTCTGGTTATATAGTAAATAGGTTTAGATTATCTTCTTAGGTTGTAGTATATATGAAGATGTGTTTAAATTATTGGGTATAAAAATTTATACCTATGAATTATTGATAGGTTATTAGGTCTTGGGATTAGGCTTAAATTATAGGTTTTAAATAATAATTTATTTGGTTCATCTAGGTTGTAATTTTTGTTGCGGGCTTCATTCTCTGGACTAGGGTCCATTCGAGGTGAGTAGACTTATTGATTTATTTTATGTGGGTTTTTCTCTACATAGTTGAATTTCACGTGTTCATTATATTTGTATGATATTATGTGATATCCATGCATTTATATTATGATTATTTTGCATGATTTTGATATTTTACATATTTATCAAATTGCATTTCTTACTGAATAAAGTTGCATGATTTAATTCCTTCGTCTTGTCATTTAAAATAGCATGAATTATGCTATTTATGTTTCAAGAATTAACATAATACATTTTTTATGCTTATGATTTCGAAATAAGATTTGGATTAAATATTTTCATTTCGGGACTTTTGGAAAAATTTAGGACTAGTGGAGACAACCTAGTTCTAGGAGATTTTATCTAGATGCATATCATGACATATTTTATGGAATAAATCCCCCGTAGTATTTCGCCTTTGGGGAGGAAGGTCTAGGACTCGAAGAGTCTCAAGATCGGTGAGGGGTTGGTAAAACATTCATTAGAACGGCGGATTCCTTTGTTTGGAGTCTGCCGCAACCGGGGCATCCTGTGCTGGTGTTCTCGTAGTGATGGCAGCGGCGACCCATCAGCGTCTTCTAGATCCGACATCTCCTCGAGGGAGCTTTTTGAGCGATTTAGTCGCTTGGGGCTTGGCACACCTGTTTTGGGAAATGGTTCTTCCGATTGAGAACCCTACCCGGTCATATCATTTAAGCTGCATGATTTCTATGACGTGGACAAAGGATTGCGCCACGTGATTGCATTAAAATATATTTTTTATTAAGCTCATGAATTTAAATTGATTTATTAAAGAAAATTCTTGTTATTAATATTATATATATATATATATATATATATATATATATATGATTTTATCATTTAACTCTCATGATTTCTCTGATGTGGGTTAAGGATTGGGCCACGTACCCATTACAATATTTTTTTAAAAGTTTATGATTTTAAATTGATTTAATAAAATAAATGATTTATTAAATGAAATCGATTTTCATAAAACCTTATTTTTATATGTAACTGTCATATGAGGTAATTTATCAGTGGGCTTATTCACTGAGTTAATTGCTCACCCTATTCGATATGGGCTGGTTGTTTCATAACCAGGTATTGCGTATTCTGAGGATTAAAATGATGTTTGGACTTTTCACATCTTTCAGAAATTTCTTCGACGTAACGGTTCGAGGATAAATTATAGTTGCGATCAACTATTTAGGTTTATTTAGTTTAGATGGCTCCCACATGGGTGGTTTGTTATATATTTCTTTTTCAATATCTTTTCTCTGCAAAAACTATGATATTTTGTAAAGTCATTGGTGATTTAAAACCGTTGGATATTATTATGTTTTATTATCATTGGTTTTATTACATATATATTTAGATTGGTATCATTTTAAAAAAAATGAGTTCAAATTTTTGTCTTGTATTTGGATTAAGTTTAGTAGCGACCCGTTTACTGTCCAGTAAACGGTTAGGTAAATGTAGGGCGTTACATATATACTTTTGAAAAATAATTAAATATACATATTCTAGTGAATTGTATGAATTCATTTATATAATGTATGAAACGTTTCTATTGAGGTATATACCTCGTTATAGTAAGTGCCGGTGGCTAATGAATTATTTAAGGGTTCAAAATGGGCAAGTGTAACAATGCTCATTCGATTTGGAATTTGGTTCAATATTTCTTTTAAAATTGTTACGCTACTTCCTTTCTTCAATCTCATTTGCAATTCACACACTTTTTTTATATATTTTTTATAAAAAATAAAATACATATTTATGTGAATTGGATGCATATATTTTTACATTTAGTGTAATATAGTATATATTGGACAGTGGAATATATAATATTGTTTAATGATTTCATACTGCGTCATTGATGACTGCAACAATTGCAATGAGACTATAAAATAGATTGATTATGTCAATGCACAATTTTTTTTATTTTGGGGATTTTAGTTACTGGGCTTATTCTATTCTGTTTAGTGCAAACACTTGTTTTTACTTGTATCTCCACAGTCAGTTGGAAAATGATATGAAGTCCACACCATTTTTTTAAAAATAAAATCATACACTCTCCTATTGTAGTACATGTTGTTATGTGAAAGAAAGTATATACTGAGATACATTAGTATATTTTTTTTGTTTTGAAAAAGTAAATTTTTTTTCACGTTATAGATTATTATAGAATTTTATACACTATGATAACACAATATATTATACCAAAATAGTTTATGGAGCTGTAAAACGGATTTAATGTATCAGCGCTCATGTCAGTTATATCTTTAGTAGACCTTCAACAGTGAAACATTTTCTGTCTTCAGCAGCACAACACATTACACGCATAATCAAATTGTAGTGGCATTTTATATTTTTGAATCACCATCAGTGATTACTCCACAAATGACTGCAAATACCAGACAATTCTCTCTCTCTCTCTCTCTCTCTCTCTCTCTCTCTCTCTCTCTAACTCTAACTCTTTTTTTTCTTTTTAGATAGGATCTTAGAACGAGTCATTAGAGTGAACAAGGCTCGGCTTATATAGTGAAAGAAAATTTCAGAGTAGGAAAATAAAAACTCTCTTTCTATTACCAAAAAATAACATTCTTATATATTGTATGTTTAATCTTTCTTATGCAACTCAGAAGTCCAAAATTAATACACTAAAAGACTCCAAAATTATTTTTTTCCTTGATTTCTTAAATACAATGTTTGGCTAAGACCGAATCTTTCTGTCTATAGACAACTATATCGTCATTTTTATTCTGTTTTTGTGTGATTTGCAAGTCCAAATTTAATACAAACAACTTACTAATTAATGAAATTAACACCAGTGTTGAGAGGTTTTGTATGTTGGCTAAATATAAGAGCAAATCTTCCTTAACCTTCCCTAATTGCATAAGTAGTAGTTAATATTAAGGGAAATCACTATTTTAATATTTCCAAAAATGAGGGTGTTTATCCTAGTTTGTAATTTACAAACGAGCTATTAATTTATAAGTATAGCAAATGTTCTTCTCTGTCAAACCTATTTTTTGAGCACAATTAGAAAGAGTAAAAATTACGAGAAGTGTCATTGGCTTATCTTACCTATGTTTCTGCAGTTTATTGGTACACACACACCCAGATGTTGATAAGAGCATTATTTGATGAAAAAAGATGCATTTTGTTTTCTTTCTTTCATGTTACATTACACTGTATCATCCTTTATTATTAGTATCTACAATTTAAATTGAAATCTTCAATGACAGCTGATTAACTAACACTTCACATTGATAAACAGACAATGTACAGTGAGCAATACCTGATAATTCAACGCAAAATTTGTGATCCACAGGTAATGCTCCTTTTTGAATTATTGGATTGGATGACAATGCCCTGACCATCATCTCCTTTTGGTTGGCTTTTGCTCCTGTTGAGAAATGCATGTTAAAAGAAAAGACAAAAAGCCTCCTCACTCCTGTAGTTCCTGATCTCTTCCGAAAGAGAAGGCGAGCAAAAAGAACGGGCAGAAAGAATCGGAATGCCGATATCGGGGTGGGTTTCCTTTTACTGCACCAGTACAAAATGGGGTGCATATGTCGGCCCCCATTTTTTTTATAATCGTCTAATGAAATGTATGATTACATAAAATATATACTTATTCAGTGAAGTATATATGCTCGTTTATACTAAGTACATGCTCGATTGTAGATTTCGCATATTGGGTTGGAATTGCAGGAATGAAATGAGTGCTGGTTTAAAAATTTGTTCATGGACTCGTCGGTCAAAATTTCAAAAGTTTGATTGTTAATTGGGTTGTACCAGATTCATCGATCATAGACTAATCCAATCATGCTACGTCAGCCAACTTGCTCACTGTGCAATCTGGAACAGTGTAAATTGTCCATCCAAACATCATCTGGATCCTCTGTGATTTATTACAGGAAAAACCCTATAGCAATCACTGAAAAAGAATCACATATGGGAAGAAAAAGTTTAAACTCTTACCACTAGTCCTTTTAATAGGTTTCACAATGCATTCAGTTTATGTGACGCTTTCTCATTGGTTGCTACATGGTAATTTCTTGTAACAAACAATAAAGGAACGGATCCCCTCCAAACACCCACATCTACCATTGTTATGTTGACCATGGAATGAGTGGGGATTATGATCGATTTGACGTATTACCACAGAAAATTAAAATTTTTATGTAAATCAGTTAGATGATGCAATATGTCATTAAAAAAAGTTATAATTTGGGTAAGATGCATGTACTCCCCCTTTAAGTTTGTAAAAACTACGGAAACACTACCCACTACCGTTTAAAAATATACACACTTACACATATCAGTTTGTGAAAACTACAGAAACACCCTCTACAGTTTAAAAATATACACTTACTATACGCATACTGCATCCAATATACTCCTCACTAAACTTTAAAAAAAATAGTGACATAGTGCTACTTTACCATTCAAAATAATATTTGATACTTACATCCATACATTTTAAGTAATAAAAAATATTCTTACATCTCAAATTAACATCCATATATCTTATTAAATATAGATTATTCATACATTTCAAATAATGATGTTTCTCATGTTATCATTTCACTATGTTAGTGTGCAATTTAATTGGTAGGGGTGTAAATGCATATTTTTAAACTAACAGGGGTATCTTTCCACGTTTTGCAAATATGGGGCAAATTGCACATTACCCTTATAATTCTAGGATATTACATTATGTTGTAATTTTTATGTAATAATTATCTTTATAGGTCCATTTGATATACCAACGTACCATTTCTTGATGGAAAATTGTAACTTGAGAACCGGATCAAAGTTGGAAATCTAGATTTAAATAGCAGGGTCAAGAAGTAAAAAAGGGGGTTGAAGTTCAGAACTCCTGTTACCAGTCCTCAGATCCAAGAACTGATTAGCTATTTTGAAAGGAAAAACAAGAATATGTAAACCAGGCTAGCCAAGGATAGTGCACCACCACTTGCTGGCCAAGAGGTTGAGATGCACCCGTAAGTAGTGATCCTCCCGGGTTCAAATCCCGGTGTACACCCCCGTTACAATGCAGCTATGTGATGTATGCCCTTGTGGCCTTTCTTACTGGAAAGAAAAAATGCTAGCTAGATTCTAATTGTCATATATGATACGGTAAAGGTGGTTGAGATCGACATGTCAAACCGGAAAAGCAGTAACGCAGATGATACAATAATGATACGACACGTCAACATAATCGATGCCTAGGATACCCCCATAAAATCCGGCACCGGTGTCAAGGCAGATTTGATCCATATTATTAGAATATGGAGTTTTGATCATATCCATTTTGTAGTCCTATTTACAATCTCACATATTACGAAATACAATGTATATTGCACTGTCACAGTATATAGGTTCTAGCACAGTATATGATGTAATTTTTTTTTTCAAAGAAAAAATGAATACTTCAATTCGTATAACATAATAATATATAATAGATGAGTGCACATTTTCTTTTTTAAAAATGGGATGAGCTGTGAGAGTGAACACGGAATTGATCATTTCAGTTTCTAAATCAAAATAATATAGAAAATTAATTAGGGGTCCATGTGATCACCCATATGTTATTTTTAGGTCCCTAAAAATTTTTAAGTTTTTTTAGGTCCCTAAGGTGTTGAAAAATTATTCTTATGTCCCTCCAGGCCAAAGGTTGTTCAAAAATACCAAAAATTCTCTCGCACAATTATGCAAATGTTAACAATGTACTACAGAGTGTGAATAATATATTAGAGATATTTAACAATGTACTAGATAGAGTGTTTACAGTGTATTGCAATAATTGGGTAGATGATATTTTATTAAAAGGTTAACAATGTATTGCAGGTGTGTTAACAGTGTATTGGAGATACTTAACAGTGTACTGAAGAATTTTAGTAGTGTACTAAAATAATTTGGTGGGGGGTATTTTTTGTATTTTTGAACAATTCCGACTGGAGGAACCCAAAGAAAATTCCCCAGTACATTGTCGAACAATGAATAACAATACAATTATTGATGTTTTTTTAACATGGATTGACAGGGTGATCGTTGACTGTTAACCAAATATGATTCATAAGATATACAAAACATTGAGTTTTACCTTTATTTTCCAACCAAACTTCAAGGATACCCAAAGAACCATTTGATCTGAGTGTTGGGATTTTTAATTTTTACCTAGAGATAGCATTCGGTGTGACAATGATGGTAAAACACAAAATGATTATACACACATTCCCATAGTATATTTACGACAGATTGAACAATAGTAAGTCATGTACAAAAAGAAGCGATAAAAATAGCACTTAACATCCAATGCAACCTCCTCCTTAGAGAACTTGCACATAACATCGCTGAAGTTGAATTTGTCTTCTGACTCAAAGCAACAACAAATATTTTCTAATGGGTGCCCCTCACAGTGGATGTCTGACATGTTCAGCAGATTATAGAATTGGATACTTTGTCAAGGAGAAATAGATGGTCTACGTTGGGTCTTACCATGGTCAACGTGTAGCATATGTGGTTTACCTCCTCTATGTAAAATATATACAAATCACATTAGTACAAAAATGTAATGCTCAATCACAAAAATACAATTACGACTTACATAATGTTACTAAGCAATTACATAAATACTATTTACAGAACATAAGCTACCATATACATAATAGAAAATGTCATTTACATATTTGAAACTACCATTTACATAACAGAAACAATCTAATTACGAAAGATAACTAAGAAACTAACATTGCATATCTAATGTAATAACTACAATATAACTAACAATACCTAGTGTAACAACTACATCTAACTATAATATATTTAACATAACTAACTAGGACTATTTAATGATGATTAATTTGAGCTCTAACAATACTAGAATAATCATGTATCAAATGGTTCTAATTAATTAATATTTGAGTAATAGTGCATGTCTATAGAGTATGAAATTAGAATAACCATCCAGTGAGGAGAAAATCATCACTGAAGAGCCAAATCAGTCATCGAAGGAGCTACCTAACAGTTAAAGATAGATTAAATTATTCTTATGTCTCTTCCATGAATGAGTTCATGATGCACATAAACATTATGAGTTGCACGCTCTTCTATGAGGAAATGAAATTGTTTAGAGTAGTAGATGAGGGGATTTTTGTTTTCCATCCTCCCCCACCGGAAAATCCTTGGAACTTTACCATAGGTTGAGACCTTCCGTAGTCTGGTGTGCTCATACAACACACAATGATACATATAGAGAGTAAACACATGGTTACATAATCCATGGTACTCCTATGAGATGACCCTCACAGTGGATGTCTGGCATATCCAACGATGATAGAATGAAGTTTTTGCAAGGAGGGACAAAAGATGTCTCTGGCTATGTCAATTTACATAAATTGTTTACATAGTTACAGATATTATATAGTTACCTACAGAGAGCATTTAAAGTACACAAAGATGTTTAAACATAAAATAATTATAGAAATATTCTCAGTGTCATTACAATAAACTCATGAATTGTAAGTCATGTCATTATTATATGTAAGTGTATTCAAAGTACACAAAATTAATTAATACGATATAGTTATAGATATTTTATCAAAGTGTCATTAAAATAGATACATCAATTACTTAAATAATAATGTTGTCTTCCTATCCTAATAAAATCAGTTGTTGTCTCCTGTTTGATCTTCTTCATGTTCTCTTGGGTGAAATCGAACCCACTAAAAGGTCTTGAAGCTAGGTATTCAGCGTACTCCATAGGAAGAACGCGTTGTCCAAGCTACATAAAGATACAACGATTGGTCAAACACCTAAACAAAATTAAAGAAACTAGAACATTACATAAACAATTGCCAAAACTACTAATGAAATTAAACTATGGACATACAACTTTACAGAAATATAATGACTAATAACAACAATGCAATATCAATTTACACATTTGTAAATTCTCAATTCATTGTTACCTTTGTTAAGGGTCCGCCAGAAGCAATTGGAGATGTTCATGTAGCAGGAGAGGCCGAGAAAGATCTTTCCTTTTGTGGTGAACGTCTTTAGATGGTTGAATTCGATCTTCAAAGCTTGATCTCAGCTGTTTTGGATCTCAGTTGCTGCATCTGAAGGGCCTCTACATCTTTTTCTTGTTCTATTCTTCTTCTTCTTCTTCTTCTTCTTCTATTGCCATTAATTCTCCCACCTCCCATTGTTTCAGATGAATTTCACTTTTGGATTCTTCTTAATCAAGTTAATTTTGAATATTGGGTTTTGATGTTTGTTTGGTTTACCTGCTAATTTAAAATTATTTATTTTATTTGTTAATTCTGTAATTATTTATAAAGATTATGTAATTTATCATTTACATATTCGTAGATTGATATTACATTTCTGTAATTCGTTATTACATTTCCATAATGTTGTATGTCCTTAGTTTAAATACACTGATGATATTACATTTTTGTTTTATACATGGTAGTTTTTGTAGTTTCTGTTATAGTTATGTGAATGATGGGTGATATTACATTTTTGTTCTGTAAATTGTAGTTTATGTAATTGGGTATTACATTATTAGTTTTTGTTGTTATGTGATTGATAATTTATGTTATAATTGGGCATTACATTGGTAGTTATTTTATTTTAGTAATTAACTTGGTATACATTTTGTAAATATTTATAACGCTCAACAGAGTATCAGGTGAGAAAAATAGTGATTTGGGGGGAGAGAGGGTTTTGGGGGAGAGAGAGTGATTTAGGCAATGGAACGAGCCGGCCAGATCCTGGGCCTGCCGGGTCGGCCTGCGGCCAAAAAGAGATCCTAGGCCCATCCACGGGCTGGATTACTGGCCCAGATTTTAAATATCTTATTTCTTTTGAATTTTTAATTATAAGTTGTTCATTTGTATATAATGTTAAAATAACACAAATGAAAGTATAATGTTGAAAAAAATATTTATGTGTATTAAATATTCAAAAATAAAAATATTAAATGAATTAATTATTTAAAAAATTAAATAACTACATGTACCAAACTAGGTTGGGACCTACATAAATGTGAATAATTTGTATAATTCAACCACAATTCTAATAAACATTACATAAAATTACAAGTGATTCATTTATTGGATAGCCTCCTATGGGCCTACAGGCCGAGCCAACCAGAACGGGCCCTGTTTGGGCAAACCAGACCCGGCCCCAGAATTAGGCCCAACCCTGGCCCATCGAAAAATGGGTTGGGGTTGGAGGGAAGTTTCAAAGGTTGGGGGGAAAAATAAAGTGTGAGAGGGTAGTTTAGGTAGTAAAATGTGATATGGCAAGGGTGAGGGGTACAGAAAAAGGGACAACTCTATAGGGGTAAAAAAAAATCAAAATCAAGGGTCACAGAAAAAATGGAGGGGTGTACTTGGGCAATTCACCAAAGAAAAAAAATACACACACTGTGTACAAAGCTTTTATTAGCATATTTTTTTATAATATATTTCATCAATACTTGAAATATTGATCTCTTTTCATTTTCATATTTGCATCGCATGATGAACTTCAATTTCAAGGATGGGGAGAGGGGGTGTGGATTTTGTTTTCTTCTTTTCTCTCCCTTCATTTTGGACATAAAAAAACAAGATTATTTCAAAAAAGGGGAGAGGGGGGTGTGAATTTTGTTTTCTTGTTGTCTCTCCCTTCGTTTTGGACATAACAAAACAAAAGCCTATTTCAAAAAAGGGGAGAGTGGGGCATGGATTTTATTTTTTTCTTGTCTCTCCCTTCGTTTTGGACGTAGAAAAATAAAAGTCTATTTCAAAAAAGGGGAGAGGTGGTATGGATTTTGTTTTCTTCTTGTCTCTCCCTTCATTTTGGACATAAAAATATAAAAGTCTATTTCAAAAAAGGGGAGAGGGGGGTGGGGTATGGATGTTGTTTTCTTCTTGTTGACGTGAACTGATTTGTGAGCTTTTGCATGGGAGGGAATCAAAATGACAATTATGGAGGGACCATTTGACATGGTGTATCCCTCCTACCTCAAAATTTTGGGCGTCTCTATCCCCATTATGCACGTTGCTAAACCCACCAATAAAAAAGAAAAAAAATCCATAAGAGACTAAACAAAGGAGAGAGAACCATTATTTTGGGAAATGGAACAGAAGTAGATGTTGAAGGCATTGACACTCTATATTTGGATTTAGTTACTTCTTGTTTCAGTTTCAAAACTTGATTCTTATGGTTATGAATTAAGATTTGGAAATAGTAAAATATCTTTGTTATTTAATTCACATTTGGTTGGTTCTGGAATTTTACATGGTAATCTTTATTCATTGAATTTAGATTACAATTATGTGCAGTCTCTTTTATCTTTCCATGTGAATAATGTAATTTCTAAGAAACGAAATTGAGTGAATGAAAATTCATCCATGTTGTGGCATAAAAGACTATGTCACGTACCAAGAGAAAGGATGGAATGTTTGATAAAGATTGAATTTTAAATTCATTTGATTTTTCTAATTTTAATACTTGTATCGAAAGTATCAAAGGAAATTATACAAAGATTAAATTGGATAGGGTCCCTAAATGTCAGTATGAAAATTCACATTTGGTTGGTTCTGGAATTTTACATGGTAATCTTTATTCATTGAATTTAGATTACAATTATGTGCAGTCTCTTTTATCTTTCCATGTGAATAATGTAATTTCTAAGAAATGAAATTGAGTGAATGAAAATTCATCCATGTTGTGGCATAAAAGACTATGTCACGTACCAAGAGAAAGGATGGAATGTTTGATAAAGATTGAATTTTAAATTCATTTGATTTTTCTAATTTTAATACTTGTATCGAAAGTATCAAAGGAAATTATACAAAGATTAAAAAAAGGGTGCATCTAGGGTCACTGAATGTTAGAATTAATGTATACATACTGACATTTGGGGACCCTATCCAACTTTAACCATTAGTTGACATAAATATTTATTATCTTTATTGATGATTTTTTGAGATATTCTTATGTGTATCTTATTCGTGAAAAATCTAAAGCACTGGATGTTTTTAAAATTTATAAAGCTGTAGTTAAAAATCAACTTAGTAAACATATTAAAAGTGTAAGGACCGATAAAGGTAGTGAATATTATAGAAGGTTCACCGAATCGGGTCAAAATCCAAGTGCTTTTGTCACATTTTTACGAGAGAATGGAATTGTCGTAAGCTACACAATGCTTGGTACTCTTGAACAGAATGGTGTAGCCGAGCAACGAAACCGTACTCTAATTGATATGGTGAGAAGTATGATTAGTAAAACAACCTTGCCTGAATTACTGTGGGGTAAAGCTTTGAAAACTATTGTACACATTCTTAATTAGGTTCCTAGTAAGGCTGTACCGAAAACTCCTTATGAATTTTGGGTTGGTAGGAAATCGAATTTGAATTATTTAAGTGTATGGGGATGTCCAACTGAAGCTAAAATTTTCAACTCACGATAAAAAAGTTAGATTTTAGGACTATAAGTTGTTATTTCCATTGGTTATCCTGAAAGATCAAAATATTTTCGATTTTATTGGCCTACTCATAGTACTAGAATTATTGAAACAAGAAATGTTGTGTTTTTTAACAAATGTGGATTTTAGTGGGAGAAGTGTGAGCCTAAAAATTATACCTCAAAAAAAATCATAATTTACCGGTTATTCAAGAAAAAGCGGTATCCACACCAATAATAGAAAATAGTGGGATTCAAGAGACTACCCATAATGAAGTTGAACACATCCCAATTGTAGAAGTAACTTCACGTAGATCACAAATAGATAAAAGACTTTCTATATCAATGGATTATGAAGTTTATCTTAATGAGTGTAATTATGATGGCTTAAAAAATGATCCAATTTCTTATGATCAAACCATAAAATGTCATAATTCAACTCTATGATTGAATACCAAGAAAGAAGAGTTAAAATCTATGAAAGACAACAAAGTTTGGGGTCTTGTAGAATTGTTCAAAGGAATCAAAATTGTTGGTTGCAAATAGATTTTTAAAACCAAATGTGATTCCAAGGACAATATGGAAAGACACAAGGCCAAATTAATTGTAAAAGGATACACTAAAAAAGAAGGGATAGATTACAAAGAAACATTTCTCCTTTTCTAAAAAGGATTCCCTTATAATAGTCATGGCTTTAGTAGCTCATTACGATTTGGAGCTGCATTAAATGGACGTTAAAACTAAATTCTTAAATGGTGACTTGCATGAAGAGATTTTATATGAACCAATCTTAAGATTTTCAGGATAAAGGCAAGGAGCAAATGGTATGTAGACATAAGAAGTCCATATATGGTTTAAAGCAGGCATCTAGACAATGGAATCTTAAATTTCACAAAGTTCTAATTGCATTTGATTTCAAAGTGAATTTAGTAGATCAATGCATATACCCTAAAGTCAGTAGGAGTAAAATCTGTATTATTGTATTGTATGTTGATGACTTATTGCTAGCAGGTAATAATATGAGAATGATTCATGAGACTAAACAATTCCTATCTAGGAATTGTGATATGAAGGATCTTGGTGAAGCATCATTCATGATTGACATTGAGATTCATTGAGACAGGTCAAGTCTTGAGTACTTTTGGCACACCACTCACCTTGGTATCATAGAACAAAGCTGATTCGTAGTGACAAAGCTGATTTCATCTATGGTATTATTGGCTGAAACGATTTGCCCTCGATCAACCTTCTCGAGCTTAAAGCTATTGAAGAGGGGTTATGGCTAGCTATTCGACTCAACTTTCTAAATATCTGGATTGAAACCGACTCAACTACAGCATGTACGTGGGTCCTAAGGAAAGGCTCTCGCCCATGGTCTTCCATTCGATCTCTAAGACATATTCATCAAGGACTTCTACTCCTTCAGAACTGGAAAATTACACATATTCATCATGAGGGAATTCCCCTACAGACATCTTAGCCTCTTCTCAATCATTGAGGGGTCATACCACCATCTCTCCCTCCCAACTATGGCATGAATTGAGGACAGCTCTTGAGCTGAAAAAGGTGGGAACCCAAATTACTCGGTGCAAGAGTTCATTTTTTCCACTTTGTCTTTCATAAAAAATGTTACTTGATCCAAAGGGATGAAGGATTAGTTTCTCTCCTTCACCCCTCTTGATGCAATGCCCCACTGTTGTACTTTTTATAAAGTCCAACTTCTCATAGTAATACAATTTTGATACTACAAATCCATGTCATCCAACAAAACACCCATACCATTATCAATAAGAGAAATAATTGATAATGGATGTGTTATTAATCATTCATTCATATTAAATAAATAATGTACTACCAAATTTCAATCCATCAACATATAGATCTCTCCAACCATTGTTTCTCATTTAGTAAGCATTCAAATAATAAAAATGACACACAAATAATTAATTAAGCCTTTTACTATAAAAATTATCCTCACTAAAATTAGTTTTTGTTTTAAAAAATAGAGTTCTCATGAACCAAAAATGTTTCAAAACATATATTCAAAAACATAATGATAACATTGAAAGCTACGATGAAGGTTATTGAAGCACTTTTGGTTGTAAGATTCAAAGGAAAACAAAGTATTTAAAAAAGAGAGTTTTCAATCTCACATCATTTGAACAAATACATTCACAAACAAAGGGATAATAATTACATTTAAAGCTTAAATGAAGGGTACTAAAAAAATATAGGGTTTGCAAGATTTGATAAAAATAAGACAATAAATTGAGGGTGGTTGATGTGCTCACAAAAATGAAATGGAGAGAGGCCGTTGATGATAGATGAATTGGATGGGACCGCTGGCGACTTCAGGCGGGGCTGCAATAAAGAGGGAGGGAGAAGAGGACTGAGAGAGAGAGTGTTGGGATCGAATGAATGGGTGGAGTATATATGAAAGGGTGGGCTTATCAAATGTAAAAATATGTCTGGGTGGGAAAATAAAGGGGTGGCTGTAACCACTCATATTGATTAAAGGGTTAAAGACATCTATGTCCCCTTAAACATTGGAAATCCCATATAAATCTCTGTAAAAGTTAAAACTGACATACGGATCCCTAAAAACACAATAAAATGCAAAAATCATCCATAGGTTAAACTAGTCTTCTCCCACGAACGATGTGCATATAAATAAATTTTTTTTTTTGAAAAAACTACTCACAACCAACACTTTTTTCTTTAATCAATTTATATGTTATATAATATATCATGTTATATATACATAAATGACATAATTAAAATTTTAATAATGGTTAAATAAATCATTTGTAAAATTTAAAATCAAATGTAAAAGAGATATGTTGTAACTAAAAATGAATATTTAACATATATATATACCCATCCACCAACCATATATTGTAAAAATATCTCATTTGAAACTAAAAAAACAATAATATCGCTCGAATGGATAAAAAAATATAACATTTATATATAATTTAAATTCTTTAAAATTAAGAGTGCAACTTGAACGGGTTGAACTTGACCCAACCAAAAAATTTGGGTGGGTTTGGATTGGGGTGTTAGTGTTCGAGTTCAACCCAAGCCTGAACCCGAGTAATCCGAATCTAATTTGAGTTGGGTTTAAGTTGAGAGTTCTAGTAACTCGAATCAACCTAAGCCCGAAGTTTTCATATCTAAACAAAATTATATTTTTTTTAATGTGTATGATAAAATTTGAATTGTACAATTTATTTTTATGTAGAATCTTTCATTTAATTTCTACAGTTTCCATAGATACTTATAAATATGAAATATATTTTTCTTGAAAATGATTATTAAAGATGAAATGTGAGATCAAACATTAAAACTCATATTTAATCCAAAATTACTTTTTTTATTATCTATATTCTATGATTGTCTCAATCTAAATATAATATAAAATAATTATAACAAAAACATATGATGATGTGGCACAATCAACACCATTAACTTAATATATCTTTAATACATATCTTAATATAAGATTAGCAGACTAAATATTAGTTTGGATAATAATAGACTTTATAAATTTATTAAGGGTAAATATGTAAAATTATATTACACAATTGAAAATACTTTTGGTTAGTAACTAGTTTTTTAATTATATATCTTTAATACACACGTGCGATGCATGTGAATTATTATGAACATTATTTGAAATTATTATTTTTTAATTAAATATTAAAGTTAATATTATATTATATATATATAATATAAATATACAAATGTATATCTTATAAGGAAAAACTACTTGAATACATGAAAGAATTCAATAGATACATAATATTAATAATCGTGATATAAAAATAAGATACTAATGTAAATTTGTCTCATGCAATTAAAGTAACAAAGAATATCAAGACATTTCGATTTTTATGCTCATACCAATATTAATAAATGAATGCAAACATAAATATAATATTATTTGCGATCATTAATTTGTTTTGATTATTAGATTATGTGTTAAAATCATATCTTGAATAAAAACATAAATATAAATATTATAATATTAAAAACATAAATTTAAATTCATTATATCGTATAGTCGTTTGATAAAAAAATTAATTAAATTTATATGTGTAAATTTGAATTCCTAAATTTCACATATAATTTCAATTTTTTTCATTTATAAAATTAAAAATAAAATTAAAAATATAATTTTAAACAAAAAATAATTTTCTATTTGGAACTTAGATTAGATGTTTGTTTGTATGTATAGTTATTTAAATCATTTATAAAATTAAAAAATATATTAAAAATATTTTTTGTATAGTTATTTAAATCATTTTTAACGATTGGATGTATATTTTGAAATATCTACATCTAAGAAAATTTAAATAATAACAATTATCGTTTAAAAAATTAATTTATTTCTCCATAATTTAATAATTTAAAATTAAAAATTTTCAACTATTTTAATTTATCCATATGAGAATCTAAAAATATATTATTTATTTTGAATCTTAATGTTTTCTTTAAGTTTAATTTACCTATTCAATTCAAATAATATAAGAATTATTTATCAAAATTAAATTATCTATCTTAACTTACTAATCTTATTTATTTTAATTTAGTATATGGATTGTATCTTATAATATATTTTTTATATTATCAATTTTAAATTATTTTTTTGTATTTTTATCAATTAATCCATATCTTATTAATCATTGTCTCAATTTCTTAATATTTAAATTTTTATTCATTTAAATATTATTTATTCAAATCTCATTTATTTTATATATTAATATAAAATTTATATTAATATTATTTTATTAATCTATGTCTAAATTTTTTAATTTAAATAAATCTTATAATATTATTCATCCATAATTAATAATTTTAAATATATAGTTACATCAGTTTTAAGTTACATATTTGATAAAATATCTTATAAAATCAGTTTTACTTAATTATCTTATAATATGTTATTGATTCAAACTTATCATTTTTTATATCAAATTTTAGATCCATGTCTTATATATTTTGAGTTATATTTTTTAAATAACTTTTGAAAAGAACTACTTACTCTTTTTGTGTGTTGAATTTATGTATGCACTAGTCAATTCTCCTAATATTTAAAAACATCCAATCAAACAAAGGATTATAATTTTTTTATTGTGAAGCAATCCCTACTAAAAATATTCAGAAAGATTATAAACAAAACACACTCATCATCCATAAAAACAATCGTCTAAAAGAAAATGAAAAAATTAAAATTTTAATTTAACTATTACTGAAACATAACAAAACATAAACCAAAAATTATAAAAAAAATATAAAAACTAAAATCATTTTATAAAAAGATGAAGACTTTGAAAAAAGAAATAAAGTCAATAGGTGTATTTTTATTTTTTTATAAAAATGATTATAAATTTTATGATTAAGGTATTTCTGGTGTATTTATTAAGATCAATTTCAAATGTCATAAGCAAAAAAAATTAAGATCAATTTCAAATGTCATAAGCAAAAAAAATTAAGATCAATTTCACCGATGGTCACCTATTATTAAAACCTTGAAATTTTAAAGAAAGATCCATATTAGGAATTCAATGTTTTCATATTGTTTACCTCTCAGCAAATGAATCACTACATTAGAACAAGTCTTGACGACATGCTAGTAATCATGAACATAATGTTTAGATGATGCAAAAGATAAATTACTCAATCTAACCCAAATGAATCAAAGATAATAAAAATAAAATTTTAAAATTGAAAATAACTACTTTTTATATTTTGTCGAACTCATGTATGCATTAATCAAATCTAATGAGATATAAAAATATTTAATCAAAGGATTAGAATTTTTTATTTTTTTGAAATTCCTAGTAAAAATATTTAAAAATATTAAAAACTAAACACATTCATCATCCCTAAAAAAATCATCTAAAAAAATGTTAAAAATAGATTTTTAGTCTAATTTATTGAAACATAACCAAACATAAACATAAATTATAAATAAATAAATTTTTTTTCTAAAGAAAGGAAGACCTAAAAGAATGAAGTGATTAGGAAGGCGAGATATTTACATAATAACTATTAAAATGGATTTCTAAAATCATGGGACATTGGGTTCGAATATTTATCCTAAAATCACTTTTAATTTAGCATTGCTTTTTCTAAAAAGTTATTTTAAATTGGATAATTAGTCTACTTTTGTGGTATTTATTAGGTTGGATGATCATTATTTTTAGGGGAGGATTAGTTAGGGCATTTTATCATAACGTTGAATTAATAAATCTTTTTTATTTCAAATTAATATCTTTTAGAGAAAATGTGGGATACTTAAGTAGAGATTATAATTAATAAATCTCATGTTTTTATTTTTTTTTATATTGATTCCTTGTTAGAGAAAATCTAGGGTAGCTAAATAAAATTTATTGATGAATATAATTGTATTTCTAATTAATTTTAAATGATAAAATAGAGAAAATATAAGATATGTGAATAAGATTTTATTCATGGATATATTATACTTTTAATTAATATTAAGATACAAAATCAGATAAAATGTTTCTCCTCTAACTTGTATTTTTAATAGTAGTATAGATATATTATAATATCAGTTTTAATTCATTATTTTATAATATTTTATTTATGAAATTTTATTATTTCTATATATCAAAATATTTGTGATATTGCTGTTTACCTAGTTATTATTCATTTAATAAAACACAAAACACCATTATTAAAAATAAATAAAAATATATAATCTTTGAATTTAAGTATTATTAAAACAAAATAAAACATAAAAAGTTAAAAAATCATATTCAAAGACATAAGTAATAACAATTATTAAATAAATAATAAATGTATATTCTTATGTACTTTCAACAATTATGTAGAATTTTTATATAATTTTTATAGATACAATATTACAAAGAATAAACACATGAGAAAATCAATACTATTAAAAATAAAACAAAATAAAATTCTTTAAAAAGAACATCTTACTCTTTCAATCAGCATCTTGAAGAGAACTCGATCTTGTATGTATAATTCAATTCTCCTGATATAAAAAAAATATTAATTAAATCAAATAATTATAATATCCAAATAAAATTTTCAAAAATATTAAAAACAAAAACATTCATCATACTTACAAATAATTATTAGGAAACAAAGAAAACATTCAAATATTTGAATTTAAATATTATTGAAATGTAATCAAACTTAAATAAATAAATAAAACATATAAAATCATCTTCCAAATACATAAAGACCCAAGAAATTAAAAAAAAATTGAATATAAGAGATTGGGTATTTATATTTTCTTTTGAAATGGTTCATCCGATTTATAGAAATAACATATTTTTTTTATTTTTTATGATTCATTTTGTCTATATTTTGTATTGAAATATAAAAAACCAAATTTCTCGCAATAAAATAATTTTGAATTGAGAAAATTAATTAAATTTAAAAATATTAAAACCGATTTTTGTTGATTTTCAATATCTATTTTTATTTTGAATTAAAAATAAAAAAATTGTTTATTATATCTATTGTGTATATACATTTGAAAATAATTAAAACCAATTTTTTTATTTTTCAAGATCTGAATTTGTCTATATGCATTTTGAATGGCTAAAAATAAAAAATTGGCTATTATATTATATATATTATATATTTAAATTAAAAAATAAACGAAGTTGATTTTTTTTATTTTCAAGACCTACTTTTATCTATATATATTGCACACGTGCGATGAACTGAATCTTGTAAAAATAAAAAATTGATTATTATAAGAGAAAAACTCTAAATAAATAAAAGAATATATGTAAATTATTAATGTAAATTTGTTTGTGACATTAATTTGAAATAATTAAAATATAAATATAAATATGATTTCTGCCAATAAAAACATATTTTTTAATATTTAACACCAATAAAAATTAAGTTTCAAAAAGAGATCTTGGATCAATTGATAAATTTAAATTCATTATATCGCATATTCATTGAATAAAAAAAATGTTTAGATTCCTAAATTTTACTTATAATTTCAATTTTTTTAAAATATAAATAAAATTAAAATATAATTTTAAACAGAATTTTATTTGTAAATTATATTAGAGATATAAGATACAAATATTTTTTGTACAATTCAATTTTACTGATATAAATATTATGTCTTTGAATTTAGTAGTTTAAAATTTAAAATTTTGACCTATAGCCCTACGAAAATTCGAAAAATTTTCTCTTTAGTTTAATCTAAACTTATTCAATACAAATAATATTAAAATTATCTATCTTAATTTAATATTGGATTAGTAATTAGATAATTTATTGTCTCTATTTCTTAATAAAATTTTTATTTTTTTTAATATTATTTATCCATATCTTATTTATGCATATGTTAATATAAAATTTATCTTAATATTATTTTATTAATCCATATCTAAATTTTTTTAATTTAAATTAATCTTATAACATACTATTCATCCATAACTTTCCAATTTTAAAGTTTCAATCAAGATCTATAATATCAGTTTTATCTGTATGTCTTATTGACTTTGAAAAACAATTTATTCTTACAGTGAATTTCTAAAATTAAAAAGTTAAAACTTTTTTTTATTGTTAAGGTTATTATATAAACAAAAAATTATAGAAAACAAATAAAAATCAAAGTATTTTCTAAAAAGACAAAGATAGAAAATAAAAAAAATAAAACATAAAAAATAAAAAAAGCATATTCACATGCTAAATAAAATGATTTAAATAAAGTAATAGATGTATATTCCTATGCTTTTAGATTAAATGTTATATATAATTTTACTATAAATACAGTATTATAAAGAATAAACATGAGAAAATATTTAGATACTATAAAATATTCTAAAAATATTTAAAAAGAACATCTATTTGTAAACTCTAGAAGAAAACTCTTATATATATAATTCAATTCTCCTAAAATAAAAAAATTCATTAAATCAATTATTAGAATATCTAAATTGTTCAAAAATATTAAATATGAAAAACATTCATCATTCTTACAAATAATTATTAGAAATAAACAAAAACTCTAAATATTTGAATTTTTTAATAATCAAACATAAAAAAATAAAAAATAAAAATATAAAATCATCTTCCAAAACATAAAAACCAAATAAACTAAAAAAAATGATAATATATTTCTTTAAAATATAACCTGATTTTTTTATTTCTTATGAATTTTTATTTAATATAAAAAAAACCAAATTACTCTCAATCAATAATTTTGATTATTAATTATTTTAAATTAAAAAATAATTAAGACTATTTTTTTGTTTTTGAATATCTACTTTTATATATATATGTTGTTTCTAAAAATAAAAAATTGGTTATTATATTTATTATATATATACATTTGAAAATAATTAAAACCAATTTTTTGTTTGACAAGTTGGTTTTATCTTTGTATTTTGAATTTCTAAAAAAAAAAATAAAAAATATTTTATTAGGGATAGAATCTAATTTGTGAATAAAATCTATAGAATATTTTATAGATATTTTTTTTAATTAATTTTAAGTTGTAAATCGGCTAAACGTTGTGGGGGTACTATGAAATAAATAAATAAATTATATTAATTCATAATAAATTCTATTTAGATGATAAATTTGATCATTAAATTATTTCTAAAATTATTTAATTTTTAAAATTATAATTTTTGTAGCCAATTGAGATGATCTTTTTGTTTTCAGTTTCTCGAAAACATATTGTTTAAAAAATTATAAACTTTCAAGATCCTGCCTTTAATAAAGTTTTCTATAATTTAATAATGAAAATTGAGATTAAATGTGAAAAATTATATTGACTATATGTATAAATTATAAATTAATTATTAATGTTTCAAATGAATATTAAATTTAACTGATAATTTATTAAATTGAATGTTCTATATTAAAAATGAAGCATACTACAAAAACAGTTATAAACAAAAAACTAATTTTTTAATCTAAATATCATATAAAAAATGACAAAACATATAAAATTATCTTCTAAAGATATAAACAATTTATTAGATAAACTACAAGATATATATTCGATAAAAGTTTGTATCTAATATATGTATATTAGTTATGTACTCTTTTTAAATACAACATGACAAAGATAAAATCAGAATTATAATAAATATTAAAAATAATATAAAAATATTTAAAAATAGCATCTTACTATTTTGAGTTTTCTTGTATAATAATTCAATTCTCCTGAAACAACAAAACATTCAATAAAGCAAATGATTAGTTAATAATATAAATATTTAAAATTTAAGAAAAAAACAAATGAAAACAATTATTAAAAAATATACAAAAATATTAAATTTATAAAGCATAAACAAAAAAATAAAAAAAATATGTTCTTGAAATAAAGACCTATAAGCTAAAAAAAATGAATTTCGTAAAATACAAAGATGATGTAACTTTTCTTGTATAACTTCTCGTTGAAAAGATATTTTTTGACTTATGATTATTAAAAAATTGTAACTCATGTATAACTCTGTTATTATAAGGATCCGTTGATATTTTTTATTTATACTTATGCTTTTGATTTTTTTTAAAATGATTATTTCATGGTGAAAATTAAGATCAAAAGTTCTTATTTTTAACCCAAAATTAATTATAAAATTTTTATAAAAATTAATAATCAAATGAATAGATTTTATGATATTTTATTAATTAAAATCTAATTGGATAAGATGTAAAATAATATTTTTGTGAGATAAAATCTAGTTTTTGAGATAAAATCTATCATATTACAAGTACTATTGATGAATATATGTGTATTCTAAATCAATTTCAAGGGGGGAAATCGGTTATATTTGGTGAAAAAAACTTTTTTTTATTTCATCTCACTATTTAAATCTTTAATAAACATCCACAAAACATTGTACTATAGATTGTAAATCTAATATTAATTTCAAGATTTATTAATTGATAATAAGATTGAATATAAATCTATTTAATTGATTTGTTGATTTGTCTTTTTAATTAATTTTTAAGGGCATGATAAAATGGTTCCCCTTCAACTTTTTTTATAGTAGTAAGTATAAGTATTGATAGAATAGATATAGATATATTTTGAATTTTTGAAAATAAAAAAATTTGGTTATCATTAAATATCTATCTTTTATTGATCAAATGAATGTTAAAGGTTATTTTCTAAATAATTATTTTTAAATAATTATTTAAATAATAACTCTAATAACAAATACTACTATAACAATTAATTAGATAAAAATAAAATCAAAAATTGAAAAGAACAACTTACCCTTTTTGAACTCTTTGTTTTGCACAACCAATTTGCCTGAAATATAAACATTTAATCAAGCAAAGAATTAGAAATAATTTATTATTAAGCAAAACAAAAATATTAAACAAATTCTAAATAAAACATATCCATCATCCCTAAAAATTTTATCTAAAATAAAATTAGCTATCATCAATAAAAAAAAAACAAAAAGTAAAATTTTTCTAAAGAGATAGAAACCTAAAAAAAGAAGGAATGAAATGAATAAGATAGGCTTTTATAGTTTTTTTTAGGTGAATTTTATAGAAATCAGGAGTGGGATAGAGTAGTTATCCTAAAATTAAAAAAAATTGATATATTTAAAGTTAAATTTAAAAAACTAATAATTGAATATCATGATAAAAAATAAGATCATTATATAAAAAAATTTATTACTGATAAAACTATTTTTAAAATTAATAATCAAATGATTAAATTTAATCTGATTTTTACTATAAATTGGATTTTGTTAATGATTTATATAAATAATAAAAGATACAATATTTTTTTTCCAACTAAATGTGATATATATAAAATTTTAGATAAGTGAATAATAAGATTTGTTGATGGATATAGTTGTCTTTTTAATTAAATTTTAGGGGTAAAATTGACTAAAATGTTTCCCCTCCAACTTATTATAGTAGTATAGATATAGATATATTTTGAACAAACAAAATCAAACATAAATTTAATTTTATCTATATATATTTTGGAATAAAAATGAAAAAACATATAAAACTATCTTCTAAAGGTTTAAACAATAATAAATATTAGATAAGCTAAAAGATATATATTCCTATGTAATTCTAATAGGTATTTAAAATAAAGTAATATATGTATATTACTTATGTATTTTTTTTAAAATGAAACATTACAAAGATTAAAAATCACAAAATCATTAAATAAATATTAAAATTAGCATCTTACTCTTTTGATGAATGTGTAGAAGAGAACTCTTGTATATATATTTCAATTCACCTGAAATCCCAAAACATTCAATATAGCAAATGATTAGAATATCCAAATAAATTTTCACAAATATTTAAAATTTTCAAAAAACATATTTGTCATCCTTATAAACAATTATTAAAAAACAAATGAAAACTTCAAATATTAGAATTTCAATATCGTTGAAACATAGTAGAGCACAAAAGAAAAAATAAAAAAATATATGAAATCATCTTCAAACAAAAGACGTAGTAACTAAAAAAAAATTAATTCTATTGGAAAGGTAGGGCATTTATATATATATTTTTAGAACCTACTTTTTATCCGAAATAAATGATAATTTTTAAAAGATATAACCTTTTTTTTTATACATTTTGATACATTTTTTACTACATTTAAAAATTCATATTACTGTTAATAAAATGATTTTTAATTATGAAAAATAATTTAGAGATCTAAAATAATTAAAAATGACTTTTTTATTTTTTAAAAATAAAAAATATTATTATATCTATTATATATATTTTTGTAAATTAAATGATTATTATTATCTTTTACAAAAATAACATTTTTTCTTATAATACATTTCTTCCAAATTTAAATTTAAATATAAAAAAACAATTATTAATATCTTTGTGTATTTTGAATATTGGAAATCAAATATTTCAAATTTGACTATCATTAAAGCCACCCTTTTTTATTTTCATAATTAAGATCCATTTTTATATATATTTATTTTGATGAATTATTATTATTAAAAAATTATAAATTTTTATGTATAACTCTGATTGGGATGATAAATATCTCATTGAAAAGATATTTTTTATTTATACTTATGAATGTGAAATGAATTTTTTTTAAAAATAATTATTTCATCGTGAAAAATAAGATCAAAAGTTCAAATTATTTTAAACCAGAAATTAATTATAAAATTTTTTATGAAAATTAATAATCAAATGAATATTAAATTTAAATTGATTTTATGATATTTTATTAATTAAAAATCTACTAAAATCGGATAAGATCTAAAATAATAGTTTTGTGAGATAAAATATATCATTTTACAAATTCTGATAATATCTATTGATGAATATATATGTAGTCTAAATTAATTTCAAGGGTAAAATTGGTTAAAATATTTGGTGAAACAAACTTTTCTTCATTTCATCAAAATCACTATTTAAATATTTAATAAACGTCCACAAAACACTAAATCTTAAAACCAATAAGATAATAAGATTAAATGTAAATCTAAACAAGCTAATTAATTTCAAGATTTATTGATGGATAATAAGATTGAATATAAATCAAAACATGCTATATAATTTTTAGATTTGTTGATGGATATAGTTGTCTTTTTAATTAATTATTAGGGGTAAGATCGACTAAAATGTTCAACTCGTACTTTTTATAGTAGTATAGATATAGACATAGATATAGATATAGATAGATTTCCATCCAAATTAATAAAATATTCTAGAATATTCCATCCCTATGAAATTGCGTAGCCATGATAATCCCTACAAACAATCATAAAGATACATTAGTCCATTTAAAAGATAAAGGGGTCAATTGCCCAAATACCCCTGCAGCCCAGCCTATTTTATTTCTGTACCCCCACCTTTTTGAAAAAAAAAATTTCCCCTGGTTGTATACACTGATTTTTTTTCTACCCCCTCAGCTGCCACATCACTTTTTTCTTCCACTACTACCAATCTCTTCCACAATTACCCTCCAACACAAGTGTCTCCATTAATTCCCACTAAAGCCCCCCATTAATTCCCACCAAAACCCCTCGAAACCCTCTCTTTTTATAAAAAAATCAAAACCCTCGAAACCCTCTCTCTCTCATTGACTCTCCCTCCCCCATTGACGATCTTGATCCCAGCGACGTGCTTCTCCTCTCGGTGAAGAACTGACACTTGCCGAAACCCTCTCCTCGACCCTCACTCCTCCGGCAACCGTCCCGACTCACCCATTTCGTCGAAACCCTTTCCCCTCGCCGACTTCCTAACCCTAGCCGAACCCGCTTAACATCCCACCATGACTACATCCCCCAAACGGTTGAATCCCAAAGCAGATAAGTAAATTAGGTTTTTTTTGTTTTTTATATTGTTTTCGTAATTTGATATTTTTGTTCCATAAATGATAATTACGAATGTGTAAATGTAGTTCATATCTAATTGGATTATTTTTTTTTAGCTCTCATCTTGCATACTGTTTCTGTATGAGAATTTTTTTTGTTTATTGTGCTATTTTTGGGAGTGTCAATGAAAGTGTGTTTTTTTTTCTTCTGATATTTCATCACTTGGGGTATTGGAATTGAGAGCGTAATGTGCTGGATTGCTCGATGGAGGGAGGTTTTTAGTGTTTTTGTAGCTGGATTGTGTATTTATGTAAATAGGCCCTATATCCTTAATAGGATCTAATCTTGGTGTTTTGTGTAAATGTAGTTTGTATTTATATAAATAGTAGTTTAATATACTATAACATGTGGTTCAAAATCTATAATTGTCCATGTTCTGTTTATTACATCTAGTAGATTATAGGTAGGTTGTGGCTATTATATCGGATATGTAATGTTAGATCTGTGTCATTTAAAGTCCTAATTTCGATCGGAGTCGCTAAAATTTTAGCTTTTAGCTATCTTCTAGGGTTTGAGGACTCTGATTGAAAATATAACTGCATATTATGGGTCCTGGCACTGTTTAGTACTGCCCATAAAATTTTCATTTAATTTCGATAATGTTTTTGGAATTATGCAGTTTTGATTTGGTATTCGGATTTGATTTTGTTAAAATCTAAGATGAAGAGTTAAAAATCCGACATTATCATGAGATGTTCAGTTTTGATCTAGATTTCATAAAGAAGTAGAATTGGATCAACTGGATTCGTGTATCAAAAGTTATGGGTATTTTTCCGAGTGTACCCCGAAGATGAGAAATTCAGGCAGCAGCCCTGTAAGATATTTAGCCTAGATTTTGGAATAGTTGGAGACGTTATTTGATCACGGTACATGAAAATTGTAGATAATCTTCTTGGCTTTCCAATGGCATTGGAATTGTTTAATTCGGAGCTGTATTGAGGAAGTTATGGCCGTTAAAGTGAAGGTTGTCCAGAGTTTTTAGTCCGAGGACAGCTTGGTCATTCCATCCCTCCCTTGCCTATTTAAGCTCCCCCAAATGCATGACCTTAGCCTATTTTTCCCCTCTTTTGGATCAGGTCCAGCCCTTGGTGCGTTTGGTGTTTGATTTGGGTGGAGGAGGTGAAGGTGTTGGTGGATGGAGCACAAAAGGTATGTTAGAGTGGTTGTTGTGCATATTGTATTGGTTCCCCTTCTCTCTTGCTCCCCCCTCATTGTTTTTCCCTCCCCTTGGATTTCAGCCCCCCATGTGTTTGTGTTTATGTCTCAATGAAGAATAAGAAGCTTGGGAAGCAAGATGGAGGTGGTGGTAGCGGTGGTGGCGGTCGAGGTGGTCAAGGGTGCGCTTGCGAGCCCCTATCACCCTACATCCCCCCCTATGCTCCCCCTCTCATTTGGGTGAGTTTTCCCTCTTCTTTAATTGGTTTTTATGCATGGTTGGGAGAGGGCTAGCATGTATGATGGTTGGGTTTGGGTGCATGTGGGGGGCAGGCACGTGCGTACGCGCGGGGGAGGTTAGCGGGCGTGCGCGAGTGCGCGCAGGCGTGCGAGCAGGTGCGTGCGCAAGGCTGCGTGTTTGGCCGTGCAAGCAGGGTGCCATGGACAGGGCACGCGAGCGCGCGCGCGCGTGCGCGTGCGCGTGCTGGGGCGTGCGTGCGCGTGCTGGGGCGTGCGTGCGCATGGGGCACGCGTGGGGCTGCCCAGGGCTTCTGGGTGTGTGTTGGGGCGTGCCGAGGGTCAGCATGCCTCGGGTTGGGTCCGGTGGGCTCAAGCACGCGTGCGTGCGTGCATGATTACGTGCGTTTGAGCCCGTATGCGTGGATGTCTAGTCTTAGGCATTCCTAAATATTTCAAAGTGTTTGTATGTGGTTTTACTCACCCCTATTGATGCCCTTGCCTTGCAGACCTTGTCGGATGGGATGCGCGACAACTCAGGTATCAGTGAGTGGCTCGATCCAACCCTTCGGGATGTGCTCGATGCACGTAGTTGTGCATCGCTTATCCATGGGGCTTCCTTGCACCCCTATTATGTTAGATATTGCATGATAGGTTTGTATAGCTTGTATATTGTGTAGAACCCCCTATTCTTCCTTATACTTGCATATCTCGTGTATTCATTTATAAATGATTGTATTGCATGCGCCATTTTGATTGGGTTTCCCTTGTGTATTTGTATGTATGTATATAATATGGCATGCCTTAGGTAGTTCTTATTTGTATACTACCCCTATTATTATCTATATCAAGCATGTTTAACTAGGGTTAACAACGGGGTACATGCATAATATTCATTTGATTTAGGACTTGAGGGTCTGGTATAGTTGTTGCACCCATCTTATTTGGGCAAAACTATGACCAGCTTCGAGAGAGGATGAGGCATTCCCTCTCTCTTGCCCTCCCTCTTTTTGTGAACCGAGTGAGTAGATGTAGTTCCTACGTGAGTTGGGTTTGCTTGGAATTATTGGCATGCACCTATTGTTGCACGGATCACACTTAACCCTTCCCTTCGTTGGATCCATGTAGGGACTTCCTGGTTTAGACAGCCGGCCTGACAGAGGGCTCCCATCCGTAGGTGCTACCGATTTGTGAGGATGTGCTGATCATGGGAGTATACCAGGTATGGGCTTCCCTGGATAAGGGCTACGGGTGGACCAAGGGTGTAGAAACAATCTAGATTCCTCCCAAGAGCCCCGAGGTGAGGGTGAGGGTGTAGTGGATCGGTGTCTGATGACCGATGATGACGGATCCAAGGGGATCATATTCGTGAGTGTAGATTGGTTTATTTCATTCGTTGGATCCGCGTAGGGACTTCCTGGTTGAGACAGCCGGTCTGATAGAGGGCTCCCATCCGTAGGTGCTACCGATTTGTGAGGATGTGCTGATCGTGGGAGTATACGAGGTATGGGCTTCCCTGGATACGAGCTACTGGTGGACCAAGGGCGTAGAAACAATCTATATTCCTCTCAAGAGCCCATGTCACCCCGAGGAGGGGGTGAGGGTGAGGGTGTAGTGGGTCGGCGTTGGATCGATCTGCCAGTTTGTGCAAATTTCCAAAATCGTATGTCACCCGTCAGGGTGAGGGTGAGGGTATTGCTCCCAAAATCCTATGTCACCTGTTGGGGTGAGGGTGAGGGTATTGCTCCCAAAATCCTATGTCACCCGTCGGGGTGAGGGTGAGGGTGTTGGTGTGAGTGTGGTAGGCTCGAGTTGATACTCGACCCACCAACTTGTGTAGTTGATTTTCCCATGGGGTTCGCGTTGTGAACATGTAATGGTTCCTCTCAATATCGTCGTATATCGGGGCCTCGACGTTGAAGCTGCCCTGACAGAGGACTCTCACTTGTAGATACTCCCGATGCATTCGGTGGATGTACTGATCATGGGAGTATACCAGGTGAGGCTATACGAGGGTGGACCACCGGACGATATTGCGAGCATGAATCGTTGTCTCCTTTGCCGGATCCGTGTTAATGCTTTCTAGGTACGAGCCACCCTGGGTGGATCCCCACCTGTAGGTACCATCGACGCGCTCGACAGTGTACTGACCGTGGCCGGCTCCAGGTAGAGGCTGCCCGGGAGAGCGCTACCGGATGGCGAACGGTGTAGAACAGCAAGTTTTACCCTTCAAGTCCCTAGGCTCACCCCTGTGGGGGCTAGGGCGAGGGTGGGGTATAGTCGCACCACCGCACGACCTTGTTACCCGTTGAGTTTCTACCCATGTTTTTCCTTGAAAGAAAATTGCCTTGTATCGAATTGTTATGTTGGTGTTTGGTTTCTTGTCACTCACTGAGCTTGTAGCTCACTACTCGCGTACTGTTTCTTTTATAGGGGCGTTGTTGGGCTAGCGTGCGTGGAGGTGTCTTGTCCGGCAGATTGGCGAGTGCGAGGCTGTCAGCAGTCCTAGAGTCTTGTGTATTTGTAAACCGTGCATGTGGCACTTGATGTATTTTATTTGGACTAGACTTGGCTCTCACAGGACAGTGATTGTGTATTCGAGTCTGTAATAATGTTTTGGGTTACAGACTTATTGATATTTTTTATGCTTTCGCCTTTCATTTGAGTTATCAGTTATCATTACTTGCTAGCCTTGTGTATTATTTGTTGAAGTCATTATTGACCTCTTGTATGATAGCTGATGCTTTATATATTTGTCACGTCTCGGGATGCCTAGGGCGTGATAAAAGTTGGTATCAGAGCCTGGTTCTGTCAGAGCCTAAGTCGAGTCATGTTGATGAGTCGTAGGATTGTCATCCGAGTACTCTGGTTTTAGAAATTTTCTTAGGTTGGTGACATGCCTCGTCGCATCTGTGGACGTGGACGTGCCCACCCCTGGACCCCCTTAAGTTGTCGACTGGGTCGACTAATCAGGGTCAGTGTTGGATCCCCCGTTATTTGACTAAGGCTTGGGAAGCAGTTTCCAGCCCGATTGTGTCTTATTGATGGACTTGTTGTGATTGTGGGTTTGGATTGTGTCTCGATTATGAAGCTTCGTTCCGAACATCGGTATCGCTGGTAACCATGGAGTTCGGGTACGGCGCCGGTTTCAAGTTTTGAGGATGTGGCGTGTTGATCATCAATGAGTGATGTCTTCTTCTGTTTTTTCTAGCTCGGGATTAAGGGGCCTTGCTTGGTCATCATTGAGACTCGGGTTAGGGTGCTCCATGTTCCTTGTTTGGTTGTCGAGATATTCTATATCGGGACCTCATGGTGCCCTCCCAAGGGGTTCTTTCCCCCAGTCAAGGAATATCCTTGAAACATCTATTTGATGATTGCCTTTCCATCTCACTTGGAAGGTCCTGTAGCGAGTGGTTATGCGTACGATCGGGATTGAGTGCGTCCTTTTGCAGCTTGGTGGGTGATAGCTTATGGACTAGGGTTCCATAGTGGCATCTGGAGTCGCTTCGATATATCATCGTGCGTAGTAGCTGCCCGGTGTAGCAGAGTCCAGTTAGGCGTTCCCAGGTACTACTCATGACGCGTGTTGGTGTACCCATACGGCTGAGGTAGTGGACGTGGGAGGCTACCCGGTAGAGGCTAAAGTCCTGTGAGGTGCTCCCCGGGGACTATCCACGACGCTTGTTGGTGTGACCATATAGCAGAGATAGTGGACGTGGGAGGCTACCAGGTAGAGGCCACACCGGGAGGGTGCTACTGGATGATGTCGAGAGCTTGGACTCCCCGTGATGAATCTGCCCATTGAGTGCATGATGCTGAAGTTCAATGGTTATAGTGGGGCGACCTATTGGTGGCGGCTTGTGAGCACAGTTTGCGATACTCTCGCGTTTTGCCCCCACATGGGTCGTAAATGAGGAGACGCGATTCTAGCATTCACAATGGAACTCAACCGCCATATCAAGTAGATGATGTGGCATAGGTGTTGTCGGGAATCGATGACCTCCTGTTGCACGTCTTACGGATTAAGTGCGGTTGGGTGGCTTACCCAAGGGTCATCATGAGTGCCAGCCATGCTTGAGGAGCAGAATTTGGACTTAATCGTCTCAGGCGTTGTTTTGATCTTCCCGTGGGGATTGAAAATCAAGTACCCTTGCCGCGAATTAATGATCTGTTTTGACCAGCTCTAGGAGCCAGTGTCTTTCTGTTGATTGATATTCGCGCATGGTACCCTAATTGAAGATCCGGGAGTTGGGCATTTCATAGATGGCCTTTCGTGACCGTTTCGGATACTATGAATTTTGAGTACTGCCGTCGGGGTAGACGAATGCGCTAGATGCCTACAAGGATCTCAAAAGTTTTGTTGGGCCTCCATGGGCTGTTCAGAGATAGCCTTCGTTGAGGTTGTTGGTCGGCATGCCCTCATGTGAAGTTGCGGATCATCGCGCTGGAATGCGTTCGTCCATCGAGAATCCTCAGTGGATGTGGGAGTAAGTTATCATGGATTTCATTGTGGGCTCGATAAAGTCACGTTCGGGTCACGACCCAGTTTGGGTGACCATTGACTGACTGACTAAGTCCGCACTTTCCTCCCTATCTGGCTAATTGAGTCTCTAGACGCTTCGACGCGGGTATGAGCCTCCACGATTGTTCGTCTTCAAGGCACTCTACGGGCGCAGTTTTATACCTCCCTTGTGTCGGGACGGTTGTGGTGCGCCAGTTGGAGTGGCCGCAATTAATTAATTGACTTTGCGGTGGCCGAGATGGTTCGTGTGTGCCTCTGCACCACCCAGAACCATCGGAAGGGCTACGTAGGTCATCATCGCCAGGAGCCTACCTTCGAGTTCGGTGACCCTGTTAGCATGAGGTGTCCCGGTTTAAGGGCATCCTTTGTTTCGACGTTCGGGGCGAGATGAGTCGGCCTTCCATCGGACCGGTTTTCATCCTTGAGTGAATTAGGGGAGGTGGCTGTCATGAAGCCTTGCCCCCGTAGCTGACTCATGCCCGTGACGTCACCAATGTCTCATAGCTGAGGCATTATGTCCACGTTCCTGCTAATGTCATTCCGTTCAAGCCGCTCACCCTCGAGCAGGATTTGTCGTTCGTGGAGCATTTGATCGAGACCATAGACCAATGTGAGAAGAGGCTCCGCACCAAGACCGTTTCTTCGGTTAAAGTGCGTAGTAGCACCAGTTGGTGCCCGGACCACTCGGGAGCCAAGGGACTCTATGCGTGACACTTATACGTTCGGTCTTCCCTTTGGGTTTCCTCAAATTTCGAGGAAATTTTCCTAAGGGGGAGAATGTAAGACCTGTGTCATTTAAAGTCCTAATTTCGATCGTATTCGCTAAAATTTTAGTTTTTAGCTACCTGCTGGATTTTGAGGACTCTGATTGAAAATATAATTGCATATTATGGGTCCTGGTACTGTTTAGTACTGCCCATAAAATTTTCAATTAATTCCGATAACGTTTTTAGAATTATGCAGTTTTGATTTGGTATTCGGATTTGATTTTGTTAAAATCCAAGATGAAGAGTTAAAAATCCAACATTATCATGAGATGTTCAGTTTTGATCTAGCTTTTATGCAGAAGTGGAATTGGATCAACTGGATTCGTGTATCAAAAGTTATGGGTATTTTTCTTAGTATACCCCGAAGATGAGAAAACTAGGCAGAGCTCTGTAAGATGTATGGCCTAGATTTTGGAATAGCTGGAGAGGTTATTTAATCTGGATATAAGCATGAAAGTTGTAGATAATCTTCTTAGCTTTCTAATGGCATTGGAATCGTTCAATTCGGAGCTGTATTGAGGAAGTTATGGCCGTTTAAGTGAAGGCTGTCCAGAGTTTTTAGTCTGAGGACAGCTTGGTCATTCCATCCCTCCCTTGCCTATTTAAGCTCCCCCAAATGCACGACCTTACCCTATTTTCCCCCCCTTTTGGATCTGGTCCAGCCCATGGTGTGTTTTATGTTTGATTTGGGTGGAGGAGGTGAAGGTGTTGGTGGATGGAGCACAAAAGGTATGTTAGAGTGGTTGTTGTGCATGTTGTATTGGTTCCACTTCTCCCTTGCTCCCCCCTCATTGTTTTTCCCTCCCCTTGGATTTCAGCCCCCCATGTGTTTGTGTTTATGTCTCAATGAAGAAGAAGAAGCTTGGGAAGCAAGATGGAGGTGGTGGTAGCGGTGGTGGCGGTCGAGGTGGTTAAGGGTGCGCTTGCGAGCCCCTACATCTCCCCCTATGCTCCCCCTCTCATTTGGGTGATTTTTCCCTCTTCTTTAATTGATTTTTATGCATAGTTGGGTGCTTGGGAGGACTAGCATGTATGATGGTTGGGTTTGGGTGTGCATGTGGGGGGCTGCGAAGGGGTGTTGGGCAGTTGGGCGCGCCCGCAGGGCTGTCCGTGCGCGTGCGCACGCAGGCTGGCGCTGGCGGGCAGGCGTGTGTGTGCGCGTACACGCGGGGGAGGTCAGCGGGCGCGTGGGGGAGGTCAGTGGGCGCGCGAGCAGGTGCGCACGCAGGGCTGCGCGTTTGGGCGCGCGCGGAAGGGTGCCATGGGCAGGGCACGGGTGCGCGTGCTGGGGCATGCGTGGGGTTGCCCAAGGCTTCTGGGTGTGTGTTGGGGCGTGCCGAGGGTCAGCATGCCCCGGGTTGGGTCCGGGGGGCTCAGGCACGCGTGTGTGCGTGCATGATTGCGTGCATTTGAGCCCGTATGCGTGGATGTCTAGTCTTAGGCATTCATAAATATTTCTAAGTGTTTGTATGTGGTTTTACTCACCCCTATGATGCCCTTGCCTTGCAGACTCGTCGGATGGGATGCGCGATAACTCAGGTATCGGTGAGTGGTTCGATCCAACCCTTCGGTATGCGCTCGATGCACATAGTCGTGCATCGCGCATCCATGGGACTTCCTTGCACCCCTATTATGTTAGATATTGCATGTAGGTTTGTATGGCTTGTATATTGTGTAGAACCCCTATTCTACCTTATACTTGCCTATATCGTGTATTCATTTATGAATGATTGTATTGCATGCGCAATTTTGATTGAGTTTCCCTTGTGTATTTGTATGTATGTATAGAATATGGCATGCCTTATGTAATTCTTATTTGTATATTACCCCTATTGTTATCTATATCAAGCATGTTTAACTTAGGTTAACAATGGGGTACATGCATAATATTCATTTGATTTAGGACTTGAGGGTGTGGTATAATTGTTGCACCCATATTGTTGGGGCAAAACTATGACCAGCTTCGAGAGAGGAGGCATTCCCTCTCTCTTGCCCTCCCTCTTTTCGCAAACCAAGTGAGTAGATGTAGTTCCTACTTGACTCGGGTTTGCTTGGAATTGTTGGCATGCACCTATTGTCGCATGGATTGCGCTTAACCCTTCCTTTCGTTGGATCCATGTAGGGACTTCCTGGTTGAAACAGCCAGCCTGACAGAGGGCTCCCATTCGTAGGTGCTACCAATTTATGAGGATGTGCTGATCATGGGAGTATACCAGGTATGGGCTTCCCTGGATAAGGGCTACCGGTGCACTAAAGCTGTAGAAACAATCTAGATTCCTCCCAAGAGTCTGTTACCCGAGGTGAGGGTGAGGGTGTAGTGGATCGGTGTCTGATGACCGATGATGATGGATCCAAGGGGATCATATTCGTGAGTGTAGATTGGTTTATTTCCTTCGTTGGATCCGCGTAGGGACTTCCTGGTTGAGATAGCCGGCCTGACAGAGGGCTCTCATCTGTAGGTGCTACCGATTTGTGAGGATGTGCTGATCGTGGGAGTATACCAGGTATGGGCTTCCCTGGATACGAGCTACCGGTGGACCAACGGCATAGAAACAATCTATATTCCTCCCAAGAGCCTATGTCACCCCGATGAGTGGGTGAGGGTGAGGGTGTAGTGGGTCGGCGTTGGATCGATCTGCAAGTTTGTGCAAATTCCAAAATCCTATGTCACCCGTCGGGATGAGGGTCAGGGTATTGCTCCCAAAATCCTATGTCATCCGTCGGAGTGAGGGTGTGGGTTTGGTGTGAATGTGGAGTGCTCGAGTTGATACTCTACCCACCAGCTTGTGTAGTTGATTTTCTCATGGGTTCGCGTTGCGAGCATGTAATGGTTCCTCCTAATATTGTCGTATATCGGGGCCCTGACGCTGAAGCTGCCCTAACAGATGACTCCCACTTGTAGGTAGTCCCGATGTATTCGGCGGATGTACTGATCATGGGAGTGTACCAGGCGAGGCTACATTAGGGTGGACCACCGGACGATATTGCGAGCATGAATCATTCTCCCCTTTGTCGAATCCATGTTGATGCTTCCTAGGTACGAGCCACCCTGGGTGAACCCCCACCTGTAGGTACCATCGACACGCTCTACAGTGTACTGACCATGGCCGAGGTCTAGAGGCTGCCCCGGAAAGTGCTACCGGATGGCGAACGGTGTAGAAAATCAAGTTTTGCCCTTCAAGTCCCTAGGCTCACCCCTGTGGGGGCTAGGGCGAGGGCAAGGTATAGTCGCACCGCCGCGCGACCTTGTTACCCGTTGGGTTTCTACCCATGTTTTTCCTTGAAAGAAAATTGCCTTGTAACGAATTGTTATGTTGTGTTTGGTTTCTGGCCACTCACTGAGCTTGTAGCTCATCCCTCGCATACTGTTTCTTTTACAGGGGCGTTGTTGGGCATGGAGCTGGAACTTCCTTGTGGTGTGGTCTAGCGTGCGTTGAGGCGTCATGTTCGGCGGATTGGCGAGTGCGAGGCTGTTAGCAGTACTAGAGTCTTGTGTATTTGTAAACCATGCATGTAACACTTTATGTATTTTATTTGGACTAGACTTAGCTCTCAAAGGACTGTGATTGTGTATTCAAGTCTGTAATAATATTTTGGGTTATAGACTTATTGATATTTTTTATGCTTCCGCCTTTCATTTGAGTTATCAGTTAACTTTACTTGCTAGCCTTGTGTATTATTTGTTGGAGTCCTTGTTGACCTCTTGTATGATAGCTGATGTTTTATATATTTGTCACGTCTCAGGTACGCCTCGGGCGTGACATGTAATTTAAGTACTTATTGAATTAGCAGGTCATGTTCTTGGTGTTAATTGTAAATGTACAAGTTGTTTGTACAGATTCTTTGTTGCCATTGTATATGGATTGTTTCCTTTGCTATAAATGGATTGTTTCATTGATGTAGTTATTTGTTTAGATTCTATGATTGGTTGTTTGTGTAATTCATTTTTAATGGACATGTCTTAACCAGATGAAGTAAAACATCGGTGTTACATTAAGTTTTTCGGAGATACATTGACCGAGGTTAAACCAAATTCACACCATCTGTTCCTCCTAGGAAAGACTCATTTTTATCATTTACTTCAAATGCCAGAAATCCATTGTGAGGGATAGTTGGTAGAAAAGATGTTGCTGCTTTGATTCAAATGATAGATTCATCCTTGGTGGAGTGATGTGCAAGTTCTCGAAGGGGGAGGTGGGACTAATTACGGGCCTACCATTCCATGTGAAAGCGTTGGATCTGCATAGCAAGAAGGTATCCGATATTCGCCTCCTGCAGAAGCATTTTCCGTCCACGCATTTGCACAGAAAGGATGTTCGACAGAAGCTTATTCAACTCCACCTATCAAAGGAGGAGGACAAGGAGGACTTTGTTCAGATCCTTATAATTCTGATGTGTGCTACCTGTCTACTACCCAACAAGGGGTATGCATGTCCAAACACTGTGGTAAGATACTTGAAAAATCTTGATACAACTTGGGAATTTTCATGGGCATCGGCTGTCCATGAAATGATAATAAATGACCTGAGGTTGTTTGCCCAGAGAGTAAAATAGAGAGATGCCAAGGCAGGGGTTAACCCAGGATACATCGCCGGATGCACGGCTGCTTTGATGGTTAGCTTACCCTATTTGTACACCTAGTTTTTTAATTAATATGTACATGTCACATGTAATATGAAAAGCATAATGCAGGTGTGGTTCTACGAGCACACCCGACTAAGGAGTCCGTCAGCATATAGATTAGTTCCAAGATTTTTTTGATGGGGGAGGATGAATGACAAGAGCCCTCTATTCCGCTGCTCAGAAAAATTCCACCTCCTCAGAGCAAAGCAGGTAATTCATAATAAGTATATGTATATTTGTATTATCTTTGTATCGGTCTATATATGTAATTTTGTTAATACTATATTAGTTTCTGGGAAAATTGTGTTAGTTTATGTAAACACTATATATATTTCTGTAACTTTATACTTCATTTAGTAATCATGTTATCATTTATATAAATACTTGATTTTTTCAGGTAGATCCTGAGCTCAATATTGGTCGAGATGAGGAGTACCTTTTCAGGCCGCATGATACAACGTTAATAGTTCAGCAAATTATGATGAGAGCCATTAAGTAGCTAAAAGAGGAAGAGAATAAAAAATAAGGGGAAAGAAAAATTTTGGAGGGGGCAAAACAAAAGGAGGAAAACAAGAAGACTAAAGAAGTAGAGAGGGGGGAGGGATGGGAGCACTCTAAGAGGAGTTTGGAGCTACTGAACAAGAATAAACAGCTCCAAAAGAAAGTATAGATGCTCCAGCAAAAGATCCAGAAGCTGAGCAAGCGCACGCAGACTATGAGGATGGACCATGGCCTTTGGTCCACAGTCTGCAGAAACAGATAACCTCAGGGTGTCCACTCATAGGACCCTCTAGTCCGTTGATGTTTGATCAGGAAAACTCCCCATTTTGTGGAAGAGACATGGAGATATCGGTGGCTTTGACAGTGGTGGACAAGTTGATAGAGGACTCCACCTCTGTCGTTCCAAAGAAAAAGGAGAAGCAAACCGCAGCCCCTACGAGGAGGAGTGAATGATTGAATCCGCAGAGCCCTCCTTCAATGATCTCGAGGGTTAAGAATCATCCAAGGGATAAAAAAGCTTCCAAGAAGATAGAGACACCTTTCACGGGGCTGGCCAAGATGAAGAGGAAAGAGGACGAAGAAGAAGGAGAAAGAGAAGGACAAGATGGAGGAGAAACAAGAGGAGGAGGAGGATAAACAATAGAAAGACAAGGAGGAGAAACAAGAGAAGCAGGAGGAGCAAGGATGAGGAGAAACAAGAGGAGGAGAAAGAGGAGCAGAAGGAAGAGAAGGAGGATGAGCGAAAGACAGAGGAGGAATAGGAGAAACAAGAGATGGAGGAGCAGAAGACAGAGAAAGAGGAGAAACAAGAGGAGGAGCAGAAGGTAGAGAAAGAGGAGCGAAAGACAAAGGAGGAGGACGAGAAGGCAATGAAGGAGGAGGAGGAAAACAAGAGGACTAGGAGAAGAAAAACGAGGAGGAAGAGGAAAGGGGGGAGAGGGAGGGAGACAAGGTGGAGGGAGAGGGCAAGGGAGAGGAGAATAAGGAGGAGCATGGGAGGGTGGAGGAGGAGGTCAAGTGGTAGAGTTGCATGTAAGTCATCTATCATTTGGTTTATTTGAATTATATGAATATGTTTGCATGTGTATTTTCATTCATTTTCTATAAATATTGTATGTAGATTGTGGAGGAGACTCAAGTGGAGGATAGCCAAGTGTAGATATTTCCTGTAAATTCTATATATATTTCTGTATATGGTTTATATGTTTCTGTATACGGTTTATATGTTTTTGTATATGATTTATATGTTTCTTTGTATGGTTTATATGTTTGCATGTGTATTTTAATTCATTTTCTATAAATATTGTATGTAGATTGTGAAGGACAGTCAAGTGGAGGATAGCCAAGTGCAGGTATTTTCTGTAAATTTTATATACGTTTTTGTATATGGTTTATATGTTTCATTATACGGTTTATATGTTTCTGTATATGGTTTATATATTTCTATATATGTTTTATACGTTTCTGTATATGATTTATATGTTTGCATGTGTATTTTCATTCATTTTGTATAAATATTGTATGTAGATTGTGGAGGACGGTCAAGTGGAGGATAGCCAAGTGCAGGTATTTCCTGTAAATTCTATATATGTTTTTGTATATAGTTTTTATGTTTCTGTATATTTCTCTATATAGGTTGTGTACAATATTGATGAGGAATAACTACAAGATAGTGATCCTATTGCAATTGGTGTTTCTGGGTTCATTGAAGCGAGTCGAGAGTATGATGGACATGATCTGTTATCGGAAGATGATAAATCAGAAATTGAAAGTTTCTTAACTTTGCCTATCACACATGAAGTCGTATTGAGAACTCAGTGTGGAACAGAAGTCCTCGGGATTCATATACAATACATTCTCTTTGAAGGTAGAATGATGGAGGGGTACGTTATCGATGCGTACTTTGACTTACTAAAAGAGAGGATCTAGGACAACCCCGAAGTCCATCGGGCATACTTGTTTGGGAAACATTTTGCACAGTTAATTAGTTTTTAGTTAGACATAGATGCACTTGTTACATAATCTATTAATAATGTCTCAATTTCAAATTTCAGGCACTCACTAAAAAAGCTTCTGGGGCAGAGTGAATGACTAAATCGTCCCATTACATGACAGAATGTGCTAATGAAGTGATTACGGAGGTCGATAAATATTTTATTATTCTCAATATTGATCACCATTGGCATTTATTAGTATTGGACTTCATGCACGAGTGTTTCAAGTCGTGCAACTCATTATCTCTAGTTCGTTACAAGAAAGATGTATATGAATGGGTGGAATGGATGAAGGACTGCTTTGCCAACAACATCAAAGATCCTGATATTGCAAATTGGGACGTGGAATGGCAAAGGGACTGTCCGAAGCAGGAAAACAGGTATGTGTGGTTCTTATATTATTTTTCTTACACAATTGTTAATGCTTGAGTTATTTATGTATTTGTCTAATTCTCGCATATCTAATGTAGTTTGGACTATGCTTTCTTCGTAATGAAGGACGCGGATTGCTTGACTCGAAGGTGTAGATACCCCAATTTTGACCGTCCAGAGAGACAGAAATACTTCAAGTAACACACGGAAATATCCCACAGTTAGACATCCAATAGAGGACCAAAGGTTCGATAAACTGAAAACCTTAAACCCTAGCCTTGACCTAAACCTAAACCGGAAACCCTAACCTTGACCTAGCCCTAAACCCTAAACCCTAGCCTTGACCTAAACCTAAACCGGAAACCCTAACCTTGACCTAAACCATAAACCTAAACCTACCCTAAAACCCAAAACCCTAAAAAACCTAAATCCCTGGAAATGGGCGGTTAGCCCTAACTAGCCGCCCCTTACTGGGCGGCTAATTTACACTAGCCGCCCCCCTAACCGCCCCCTGGCCGACTTTGGACCATTCCCCTGGATGGGACATAAAGAAGCATTAAATGCTGATCATTGCGGCGGGTCATGACCTTTAGCCGCCCTCTCTTGGCCGGATCAAACCGAGTAGCCGACCCAAGCCACCGCTTGTCAGAGATGGGTCGTTTGGCAGGTCATGATAGGGGCGGCTACCAGGAAGTAGCCGCCCCATCCTGGGCGGCTAGTTAGCACTAGTCGCCCTTCACATGGTACCTGACAGAAGAACCAGAGAATTAATGAGAGGTCCAATCGAAGCAACCCACTCCATTACCCTCGGGATATTTCCCTGCCTCTCTTTTACTATAAATAGAGGGGTCCCAAACCCAATCAACAACATCACCAATTCATCTTCAATCACCAATCCACCATTCTCACTTGTTCAAACCCTTCCACCACTAGAAATCCCAAGAGAGAGAGAGAGAGAGCCCCTTTTGTGAGAGAAACACCCATTCCCTACATAAAATACCCTCTCATCCCACCCTCAGAAACCCAGGCTAAATCTAGCTTAGCCTCTGTCCAAAACCAAACCCATTTCCTACCGAAGTTCTGCCCAAACCAACCCAGACCCTGGACGGCTAACCCTAGCTAGCCGCCCCCTAGCCGACGGCTAAAAACAACTAGCCGCCCCCCTATCCACACCCCTTTGTCCCAAGACTCCTTTAGTCAAGCCCCGGAAGCAGAATAAGATACATGTTTTTCACCTTGCGTACGGTATATCCGTATCTCAGAGCGGAGACCCCACAAACTCGCCCACGTAGGCGATCAAATCCGACCCAACCTTTTCCTGCTTTTAGAAAAAGCAGGTGGCGATCACACAAACCGCTAAATCCTCTTGAGACGCTATCTGGCGCCTCAACCAGTAACGACACACCCTCACCTCTTCCGAGAAGACGATCCGACCGAGCCCGCTAGGGCACACATCCGATCCGAATCCCCGAAGAACCCCTACACACACACGCGCTCACGACGCACCCCACCGGGATCCGCTCCGACACATCCGACACATTCGGAGGCCTTCCCGACGGTACTGACAGAAGGGATAACAGTGGATTCAACTTCAGACAAAGCGACATGAAGAGAATCAAGGTGGAGACAGCAGCCCAATTTAATAGGCTAGGAAAAAAACATAGATTCGCAAACAATTGAATAATAAACAAATACCTTTTTGTGATTGTTGTGCTGAAGTAACTTCATGTGTTATTTATGTTTTGAAAACAGTATGGTTTGGTGTTATGGATTACTGTGTCTAATTTCATATATTTATTGTCAGATTTATAGTTTATGTATTTTAAAACAGGAATTTCACTTTCTGTTTAGTAACTTACATATATTACAACATAATTAACAGTTTCAGTTATCAAAGTTACAGAAAATATGTTAGAACTTACAAAAATGTTTAGATGTAACCTTTGTGATAGTTGTAGAAAATAAAATATTGCTTTATGTTTTTATTTATGTAAGTTACCATATTGGACGGATCCATATGGACACTTATAGTGAAGAACTCATTTTTATAAACTTACAAAAAAACCATATTCGGGTTACAAAATATTCTGATGAACTTACAAAAAAACACAATCTAATTACAAGATATTCAAATGAACTTACAAAAAAATTATATGTTGTTTACAGGATATACTGATGAACTTACAAAAATCATTTACCTAACAGACATAATTCAAAATAATATCCTACAAACAACAAGCAGTACTGGACTGCACCTTCTTAAATTTTCATGCTACACCTGAGAGACAAATGATATCTGGCTAGGCATTGGATTCTCGCACGTTTATCGATTGTGACCAAACTGTTGGCAGTAAGAGCACTTGTAAGGCAAGATGTCAATCTCACCTCTTGATGGAATTCTTCTCTTCTTCTTTCTTCCTACTCGCTTCCTCATTGTAGGAGGCTTAATCAAAATATCATTCAATTCTGGTCTTAACATCCCAAGATTTGAAATCAGAAAGCTATTGACTGCATAGGTTTTTCTATACATTTCAGTGGTGTAGAACGGGTCACACCATGTGTGTAGTGATTCATTGATACTAACAAGGACTGCACAAGCATGAATGCAAGGAATTTTCATTACCTGTCATTTTCCACATTGGCAGGTCCGATCTATTAAATTTACTGAGTATGAGTAATCATTACCCACAACCTCAAACTTAAAACCATTGGATGCTCTCACAGTCATCCCCATTCTTTATTCATTGATCGCTTCAAGTCTTTTATGTACTCTAGGGCACAAAAAAGTCAGCCACGTTGCGGATTTAATCCTTCTCCTTGCTGTTATATTCATAATCTGGATACGAATATGATTAATCATTTATAAAATGGTCAACTGACGAGCTTGAATGATCCAATTGTTGAATGATTCAGCCAGGTTGGAATACATAATTTGAATCAATGTACAAACAAGGTTATAGATGTTACAGATTTTGTAAACATACTTACATGAATAATTATGTTAGTTATGGAAATAGTTAAACTATTGGATATCTTTCCCCATTTCGGTCTCCTTCAAATAGTGCATTACACCAATGCTCGGAACTATGTTCAGTGATCCACACCTCAGCTTGAGGCACCTCCCTTTTCAAATCTTCAAGTGCTTTTTCGTATCCACATCTTGTATATGAATACGCAACAGAATCCAGCAAACTGGACAAAACTTCTTTGCGTGTTTTGTTGTATGATTTCAAAACAATACTCTTAAAATTCATTTTCAGATGCCTAAGACAGTAAGAATGATATGAATCTGGAAAGGTTTGGTTCACGATAGCAATCAAACCCTTGCACCTGTCCGAAATAAATGTAATCCGACGTTCACTAGTAAGAGCATTCTTCAGTTGTGTAAAGAACCACAACCATGAGTCCTGGTACTCATTATCAACAACCGCGAACGTAACAGGATAAAGCTTGTCTTCGGCATTATAGGCTGAGGTGGCCAACAATATTCCTTGAAATCTAGACTTTAAAAATGTTGCATCAACACACAACATCGGTCTGCATCCAGTCTCAAAACCTTCGATGCATGCTCGAAAAGAGATGAATAAATACTTGAATCATTGTGTGGCATCCATTTCCATCACCACAGAGCTACCTGGATTAGTGGCTTCAACCGCTTCTGCATACCATCTCATTGATCAAAACAACAAAATTCATTACCATGCAATTCATTTTTTGCAATGTCCTTTCCATGCCATGTCCTATCATATGTACCATTCATCCCAAACTGTCTATTCAGTTGGTTCCTCATGTCCTTTGCAGTGAATAAGGGATTAACTTGAAGATCATCTTTAACAAGTTCATAAATCCATTTACGGCCAGCCTTTGGATGCCCTGCTCTTCTTAAACCACCCCCACAAGTATGTGTCGGTATATAAGTCTTTAGTTTAAACAACTGCCCCCCCCCTCTCCTTTGCTTGCAAAGCAGATGCATGAATTCGCCAACTACAATTGTGTGCGGCACATCTTGCAATCACTCTGGTTCTATCACTCTTAATGACATCATAGTCAAACCCGTGTGCAATAGAAAAGTTGTGAAGGTCACGACGAAAGTGATCTACATCATGAAAGATTTGGCCAGGCTTTGTAATGAGGTCCCCCACATGCTAATAATTAGGCTATGAGCTTCATTAGCCTCTGTGTTTTGGAAGTTCACCAATGCCATATTATGAGTTTCTTCAACAGCATTTTCACTAACATTGTGATTTGACTTATTCCATTGAACGAGGAAAACTTCAGGCCTGGGAGTATTTACATAATATATACAGATTTATCAAAGTCCATTACAGAATCAAATGCACAGTGTCAATATCCATTATAGAATCAATGTTTACATCTATGTTACAAATGTATTCTTCTGATACTTACATAACAAACAGAATACATGCACCACATGCCCATTTTCAATTACAGTTTCTATGCACTAACTAACAGGTCTGATCATGCAAATTTCACAGAAATCAATAATCATGAAGATGATTATGCATACCCCTTCGAATTTTGAACAAAGAGGTGTATTAGTCAGGAATCAAAGCAAATGTATAGTTGAACCATCTTCTTTATATCACGATCATCTATCAAAGTCACAAGTTCTTTATCGTAGCCGGGAATGGAATACTTCATCATCATTTTAGATGGATCCAAGTTCTATCTTGAACACAACTCCCCAATAAAACTTTGAAACCCAGTATCTTCAACAACATCTGCAATGTATGAATCCTTTCTGTATTTGCAATGGATAAGTAATGAAGACATCGGGTGGGTTTCGGCGAGGGTTTCGGCGATGGTTTTCGACGAGGGTTTTGGCGATGGGTTTCGACGAATGGGGTCTTCGCCAGGTGGAGAAGAAGTCGGTGCAGGAGGAGGAAAGGTTTGATGCGGTCGTGTCGGGTGGTCGGGTGGGTTTTGGCAAGGGTTTCGGCAATGGTTTTTGGCGAGGGTTTCGGTGATGGGTTTCGGCGAATGGGGTCTTCGCCGGGTGGAGAAGAAGTCGGTGCAGGAGGAGGAAAGGGTCGATACGGTCGTGTCGGGTGGTCGGGTGGAGGTGATCAATGAGGGTTTCAAAAACAGGGGGACAAAATGGATTTTGTGGAACTGGTAGGGATAAGTGGAGAGAAGGGTATAAGGGAAAAAGAAAAGTGATGTGGTAGGTGAGGGGTAAAAAAAAATCAGTGTGTACAACCAGGGGTAAAATTTTATTTTTCAAAAAGATGGGGGTACAAAAATAATACACTGGACTGCAGGGGTATTTGAGCAATTGACCCAAGATAAAATTACCCTTATAAAGTTTTTATATTTCTTCCATCTTCTTCACTCGTCGTCAGACCTCCTCTCAACCCCGACCGTCAGCCTCAACCACCTTCACCTCCCCTGAACTCCACCTCCTCCTCTCCTCACATCATTAATGTTCAGCAAACAAAAATCCACTTCCAAAGAATGCCCAAATCAATTCAGCTTGCAAATGAACCCTAATAGAAAATTTTAAACATATGAGATAAAAAAAAAATTGTGATGGAGCGGCGTATGGTCACGGTGTGGTCGACGGAGACTATGGATGATTGTGGTGTGTTTGACAGAGACGGTGGACGGTCAAGCGTGGTCGACGGAGACGTTGAATGGCCGTGGATATGGGCAGTGTCGAAATGCTTTCACGATTTCATCAAACATCAACTATATATACATATACATATAGATATAGTTTGGACTACACAGCCCAAAACATACATTACAAGTACACCACACGCGCGGGCGCGCACAACCTTTTGTACACTAGTAAGCAAGGTAAACAGAGAACTGCGACAGAGTCCCCACTCCATCCATCACATTCTCCCCCACTCCACCCGTCACGACCGCCCGCACCGTCGCGTACCCCTTCGCGCCGACATACTTCCCCGTCCCCCCCATCACCGCCACCCTCGACTCCTCCTCCTCCCCCACCATCCGTTGAACCCCAAAGAAGCTCAAACTATCCGCATAGTGCCCTCCCTCCTCGAACATGGCCGTGAACACCACGGTCTTGCTCGTACCCTCCTCCACACTCCACACACAGAACCCCAGCGCCTTCCCCACAACCGTGCCGGACTCCAATTCGGCCGACCCAGTGAGATCATCATTGATCAGGGTCATCACGCCGCCGAAGAGGGCGCCTTTGGTTGTCGTCGATGCGGTTGTGGACTGGTTCGGGCCGATGGGGAGGACGTCTTGCATGAAGAACGTGAGGAGGGGTGCGGGGGCATCAGTGGCTGGTGGTGGTGGGGGTGAAAGAGTGGTAGTTATGGGTGTCGTTGGTGCGGCGGGTGGTGCCATGGTGGGTGCGGTGGGGATGGTGAGAGGTGAATTGGATAGGGAGATTGCCGCCTCGTCGAGGAGGAGGTGACGCGCGGAGGTGGCGCGGTGGGTGGTGATGGTTAGGAGGAGAAGAGTGAGTATGGTGGTTGGGTTGGTCATGTTTGGAGGTTTTGATGATGAGATGGGGGGGCTGAGTGGGCGTGAATATATAAGTGTGTGAGAGGTGGGAGGATTAGTTGAGGTTTTGAGTTTGTTGTGGTGGTTTTGTTTAGGAGGGTAATGTAGTTGATGCAGTGGAGTAGTTATTTTGTTTGGGTTGGTTTCAAAGTTTCAAGATCAGGGAATGTCTATAAGCGTTACTCACACAATTTTATTTTCAATTTCAGCTTTATATGTGTTAATAGAAAATTATCGAAACATATACTCACATTAACAAAGTATATGCATCGATATAAATTTTTCACATTTTTATATAAATGCATTCATGCAATCTATTGGAGCATATGTTTCATTTTTTTATAAAAACATTTACATCATAAAATAAAATATGATATTTTTAAAAAATTTAAAACACGTGTACACTGGAATTGGAGTTGAAAAATTAATTGTACATAACATTATCCTATATTATAAGGTTGAGATGTAGTTTGATATGCCCAAAACCGATGCTTGACCCATGGGAATATTATATGTCCAATGCAAATCGAGGCTCAATATGTGAATCCTAGGCTCTACCTGCAAGCTTTTTTGGCTAGCAGGCCTAGACCACGTCAATCCACCGGGTAAAGCGCAGGCTTGTAGCCTAGCCCGCCCACAAGTTTAGACTTGGGCTTCGGGCTTGTGTGCAGGTCAACGAGCCCATAAAAAATTCAAAATCCCCCCTCGCCCCTTAATGGGCGCCATGTGGCGGCTGGCGCTCTCTCCCCTCTCTGGTTAGGGCCCAAGAGGGTCCGACCGGCAGGGTTCGTAGGCTATGGGCCAATTTGATCAAATCTAGATTGGGATGACCCATACTTCAAAGTATAACCCAAACCTAGCTTTGGTTTTGACCTTACGAGCCCAGGTCAGGCAAGATGGGATTGCAGGCTTCAAGTAAATACTAATCCTTAGTCCAAGGTGGAGGTTTAGTCATAGAGGAAAGAGCTGGTGCTCAAGCCAACCTCAAAACATACGCGCTAGGCTTTGATGGCCTCCAGTTTAAATCAACCCATACTTTAAGGTTCAAATTCAAATATCAATACGTCAAGTTTAATTAGTTGCATGATGTTGAAGGTGTTATTAGTTTGTTATTATATTAGTTTACGTGTAACACAATTTTGTATTATTATGTTTAAAGGCTCTAATCCCTCTCCAATAGAAAACAAAAATGTTTAAGGTCTCATTATTATAATCTCTCTTTTATTCTAACATGGTATCAGAGTTATTTCAAAAATCTTAGATCCACAAACATTTTCTCTTCTTCCCAATCAGAGCAGGGGAAGACTTTTGGTATATATATTTTTTTCTTTTGTCCTTTCATTCATCTTCTAGGCTAGGATTTTATTTAAAAAAAAAAAGACTAAGCCGATTAAATCATTGTCATCATCATCTGAACCGTCCAAGTGATCAACGTCATCATCAAAACCACACAATCATAATCATAGAAGAGGTATAGCGGTGTGTGTTGACGTACTTGCGAACATCATCCTCCTTGGAAAGATTGAAGAGCTTCCTAGTCTTTGATGCTCTCTTTTTTCAGGCCTCGCATCCTTGTTTCTGAATCACGCCTCTCGTCTTGCGCCGTCTGCATCGCCTTGTGCTTTGCTTTTCTTCTTCTTCTCCATCCACACACCTCCATGGAGAGGGGCGGAAGACCAGTAGACTTAAACTAAGAAAATATGTATTTATAAATTAATGGTATAATTATATGGTAATTCAAGATAACTAAATTTGACCAATAATGACTGAGTCATTGAAGTAATGAATAATTTAGATAGAAAGTTATTTTTCTACTACTTGTTTCGAATTAGAAAATATGAAAAATTTATTTGAATTATTTAAAAAAAAACTTGAAAATTTATTTCTAATTAGAAAAATTTACCTTTAAAAAAATTTAAATAATAAGATTGAAAAATATTTAAAAATAAATATGAAATAACAATTGATCACAACTTAAAGCATGGATTTTAAAAATTAACTTTTCAAAAAGCCTGAGATATTCAAATTAGCGATCATGAAAATACAAAATAAATAAAAAATCATTAACAAATAAAAAATTATGTTTTTTCAACAACCATCCCTTTAAACCAGGGTTTTTCATATAAACTTGCATATTAAATGAAAGGAACCAATGTAATTTGGTGGAAAGGAAAAAATGATGAAAATAAATAGGGGAAATTAATTAGGGGTTTCTCGTGTGATAAAAAATAACATAATATAAAAGTTTTGTCACTTTCTCTTGAGGGGAGAATTCTTAAGAGAACGAAATAGAAATCAAGAAATATTTCTTTCTCTTGATTGATACAAATACCAATTATTTACAATGTTTCATAACTAAATCATTCAACTGTTGGGTTAACCAGTTAAAAACTGTAACATTATTATGATATAATAAATATATTAATTATTATTGTAAAATAAATATATGAGAATTTTGTATTTATACCACTGTTAAATATGATATTTTGCATTATACCAACCTTAAAAAGAAAATTGCATATATACCCCTGAAAAAGTCTTTCATGTTGTAACTATGCCCCTGAGGTTAAGTTCGTCGGATGAGAGTAGAATATACCGGGAATATTCCATTAACGGTGTTAAATGCGAAATGAATTGACCAAACTACCCTTTGGACCGTAGAGGCTTGAAAAATTGCATTTATACCCTTGTGTCCGTCTGAAATTACATCTATGCCCATGTGTCTGCCTGATGCTTATAAAACCCCCTTTCTTCAACCTCCAGACCTGCTGAAACCCTTTTTCTCATCTTCTTCAATAATTGATTGAAAGCCTTACAATTATTCAAAAAACTAAAATAGATAATGTTTATTTGGGTTTTATTGACAGATTTTATTTTCTATTATATAAAATCTACCAATAAACACTATTTCAATTATATAACCATACTAGAAAATAATCACAAAATTCATTTTGAAATAAAAAGGCAATGACTAATTGCCCTTAAAAAATTATGAAGTGTTAACTCCAGTTCCTTTCATTCTTTTTGAAACAAGAAGTTAGGTATTTTATTTTAAAGTGAAAAACAAAATAAAAAACATTACTAAAATAAATTTTTTTTGTTATGGTTGTTCATTTAAATTAAACATATTACAAAAAATAATATTATACAAAACTTTAAGTATTAGGATTTCTATTTATTTATTTAATCTTCTGTATAAATGACACAACACTATTAAATAGGAAATAAATGAAATAATCAAAATTACATGTTACTGCAATAAAACTTCCTTTCTTCAACCTCTAGACCTATTGAAACACTTTTTTCTCATCCTCTTTAACATAAAAATAAAATATACTAGAATCTAGCTAAATTCTTCATGTTGAAAACCTTATAATTATTCAAAAGATTAAGATAAATGGTGTTTATTTGGGTTTCATTGATAGATATTATTTTCTATAATAGAAAATCTATCAACAAACACTATTTCAATCATAGAATCATACCAAAAAATAAGTCATAATCATCATGACTATCACAATGAAAAAAATATAAAAATATCGATTGACAAAATTTTCATGTCAGATGATCCTCAACATGTAGAATAAGCACCAATTAGTATAATGAACCACATGGAGACAAAAAAAACACCGATTCATTGTAGGATGAACAAAAATAAAAAACCACAAATTTTATTTCAATGTTGAGATTCCACGAACAAAAATCAAAAGACAATAGAATCTCTAGTTTGCATAATGGGAACCATATGGAACTCAACAATGATCCACTCCAGGCATAGAAGAACCAAGTAGAAATTTAATACTTTTTAGATAAACTATTTAAACAATTGTCTTGATTTTAAAGTTGATATTACAAATGTTTCAAGAAAAATGTATAACTTATATGTTCTGTCACACCCCAGGGTGGCCGTCCCGAGATGTGACAAATATATAATATTAGTAATCATTACAGGAGGTCAACAATGACGTCAATATAAAACATACAAGGCTAACAAAGCAATGATAACTGACAACTCATCGAAATGCATAAGTATAAAAATATCAATAATGTATGTAACTCAAAATATTATTACAAACTCGAATACACAATCATTTTCCTGTGAGAGCCAAGTCTATTATAAATAAAATATAATCATGTGCAACACGCATGATTTACAAATACATGACTCTAGGACTGCTGACAGCCTCACACTCGCCAACCATCGGACAGAACGCTCCACGCACGTAAGACCCCGCCATAGAGAAGCTCCAGCTCCGCGCCCAACAATGTCTATGTAAAGGAAACAGTACGCGAGGGGTGAGCTATAAGCTCAGTGAGTGGTTGGAAACCAAACACCAACACAACAATTGAATGCAAGGCAATTTCATTTCAAGGAAAACATGGGTGGAAACCCAACGGGTAACAAGGTCATGCGACGGTGCGACCATACCTCACCCTCGCCCTCACTCCCAGAAGGAGGCTCTTGGGACACTTGGGGGAGGAATAACTGTTAGCCATAACACATGGTGTTATTGAATAACAAGACACAACGAGTCCATCCGCTACAAGATAGAGATATACCTCGATACCTCAAGCGTTAAGAGTAGCGTACCCAGAGTATACTCGATGGGTATTAGGGTCACGTGATGATGTGACTTCAACTCATCCTCACCCTATCCCCCGAAGGAGTGACTGTAACACCTGTGCATTTTTCTCTTATATATATATTTGAATTAAATATATAAATAAGATATTTGAATTAAAATTAGTGTATTTTGTGTGTTTTTAAGTTTTGGCCCATTTAGTGTATCCTTATGGGCCCATTTCAGTTTACAATTTTAAATATTAATTGTTATGTTGAAATTTTTATATATATTTTTAAGATCTTTAAGATCTTAAATGGTTACAATCTCATTAACATTTGGAGCTCAAAATATTATGTTTTGAGATTTCATTGTTATTGATTTTGAGGGACCCAGTTTTGAATTATAAATTTCTTGTAATATGCTGCAGGGACCTATCTGTAATTCAGATAGGGACCTATTTATAAATCTGAAACAATCCGGGGATCGTTTTGCAATTTTTGTTAGGTTTAGATATCAAACATATATGTTGGGGTGAAAGAAAAAAAAAAGAAATAATAGGATCTTGGTCTGTGTCTGTTTGGCAGAGAGAGATTGGAGAGAGAAAGAGAGGTATTTGTTTTGCTCTTCCTAACTTTTGATTTTCTTCTAAATTATTTTTTTTTATTAGTGATATTGGATATATGTTTAGGTTATTAAATCTTTGTTTTTGTTTTTATTTCTTTTCTTTTAAAAATAAAATAAAATTAGGGTTTTAATTTATTTTCATGGTTAGATATATTTTTACGTTATGAGATTTTTAGTTTTTGATCAAATTAGGGTTTTGATAGATATATGTTCATGTTATTGGATTTTTAAGTTTTTTTTAAAAAAAAACTAGGGTTTTGAGATATTATTTATTATTGTTAGATCTATGTTAGGTTTTTGAATTTTTGAGTATTCATAAACTTAGGGTTTCGATTTATCATTTATTTTAAAGATTAGATCTATGTTTAGATTTCTAAAATATAAGTTTTTAATAACACTAGGGTTATGTTTTATACCTATACTTAATAAGTTTTATTTATTTTCAATTTTTATTGACTAATAGTTTATTTTTATTGAAAAAAAATATGTATTTTCATATTATTTTATGAATTTTCGTTATTTTATTATTATTTTGAATTTCTGAATTTTTGTCGTTTCTGTTTTGTCTTTTTATAGATTCGTCTTTTAGTGTCTCTTTTTTTGTAAATAAGTTTTTGATCTTTTCTTAGGTTGTGGTATATATGGATGAGTTTTGATTGTTGGGTATAAAAATTTATACCTAATAATTATGGATATGTAACTAGGTCTTTGGCCTAGGCTTGAATCATAGGTTTTATTAATAATTTATTTGATTTATCTAGGTTGTAATTTTTGTTGTGGGCTTCAATCTCCGGACTTAGGGTCCATTCGAGGTGAGTAAGCCTATCGATTTATTTCGTGTGAGCTTTTGCTCTACAACGTTGAATTTTATATGCCAATCATATTTGTGTGATATTATGTGTCATCCATGCATTTATATTTTGATAAATTTGCATGATTTGGATATTTTCTTCATATTGATCAAATTGCATTTTTGTTGAATGAAGTTGCATAATTTAATTCATTCATCATGTCATTAAAATAGCATGAATTATGCTATTCATGTTTCAAGAATTAACATAATATATTTTCTTATGCTTATGCTTCGAAATAATATTTGGATTATAGATTTTCATTTCGAGAGTTTTGGAAAAATTTAGGACTAGTGGAGACAACTTAGTCCTATGAGATTTTATCAAGATGCATATCATGACATATTTTCTGGACTAAATCCCCTTGTAGTATTTCACCTTTGGGGAGGAAGGTCTAAGACTCGAAGAGTCCCAAGATTGGTGAGGGGTGTGGTACAGCATTCCTTACAACGGCGGATTCCTTTGTTTGGAGCCTGCAGCAACCGGGGCATCCTGTGCTGGTGTTCTCGTAGTGTTGGCAGCGGCGACCCATCAGCGTCTTCTAGATTCGACGTCTCCTCGAGGGAGCTTTTTGAGCGATTTAGTCGCTTGGGGCTTGTCACACCTGTTTTGGGGAACGATTCTTCTGATTGAGAACCCTACCCGGTCATATCCTTTAAGCTGCATGATTTCTATGACATGGACAAAGGATTGGGCCACGTGATTGCATTAAAATATATTTTTTATTAAGCTCATGAATTTAAATTGATTTATTAAATAAAATTCTTGTTTTTAATATATATATATATATATATATAGACTCGTGATTACGTGCGGATTACGGTCGGTGCGGATTTGATTACGGGCCGTCGATCACGGGGTCCATCGCATCGGACGGTCGGGTGCGATTCACTTCGACCGTCGGATGCGATGGACCCGTGATCGACGGTCCGTAGTCGAATCCGCACCGTGCGGACGACCGCACGCTATCACTCGACTATATATATATATATATATATATATATATATATATATATATATATATATATATATGATTTTATCATTGACTCTCATGATTTCTCTGATGTGAGCCAATGATTGGGCCACGTGTACATTCAAATATTTTTTAAAAAAAGTTCATGATTTTAAATTGATTTAATAAAATAAAAGATTTATTAAATGAAATTGATTTTTTATAAAACCTTATTTTTATATGTAACTGTCATATGAGGTAATTTGTCAGTGAGCTTATTCACTGAGTACTAATTGCTCACCCTATTCGATATGGGCTGGTTGTTTCATAACCAGGTATTGCGTATTCTGAGGATTAAGATGAAGCTTGGATTTTTCGCATCTTTCATAAATTGCTCCGAAGTAGCGGTTCGAGAGTAAATTATAGTTGCGATCGACTATTTATGTTTACTTTAGTTTAGATGGCTCCCACAGGGGTGGTTTAGTATGTCATTTCATTCTAGTATTTTGTTTATGTCAGACTCTGATATTTTGTAAGACTGTTAGTGGTTTGAAACTTTTGGATATTGTTTTTATGTTTTATCACTTTCAATTTTTATTATATTAGTATTGTTTTAACAAAAAAAAAAAGCTGCAAATTTTGGTCTTGTATTTGAATTAAGTTTAGTAGTGACCCATTTACCGTTCGATAAGCGGTTAGGTAAATGTGAGGCGTTACAGTGACCCTAGGGACTTTTGGGATAAAACTTTATTCTCTACACCCTTCATCATCCGGTAGCACTCTCCCGAGTAGCCTCTACCGGGTATACTCCCATGATCAGTACATCTGTCGAACTCATCGGTAGTACCTACAGGTGGGAGCACTCTGTCAGGACAGCTTCAACGCCAGGCAGCTTCAACATGGATTCAACAAAGGGGAGAACAACTCCATACTCGCAATATCATCCAGTAGCCCTCTCCCGCTTAACCTCTACTTGTTGGCCTTCCACGATCGGTACTTCAGCCAGATATGTACTGCGATACGCATCGATAGCACCTATAAGTGGTGGCACCAAACAGGACCGCTTCGACGTCGGGTATCTTCGACTCACGACGATGTTGGGAGGAAGCACCCCCATGTTCGCAAAGCGAACCCTATGGGAAAGTCAACTACACTCGATAATCACATATCGATGATATTGAAACTCTTGAATTCCTACGCAGATGCGTCACTCGAACGTGAGGAGTTACCTCTATACTGGTGTAGAAAAGCCAAGGGCATAACCTAATAGGCGGTTCATACACACACCTAGCACGGGTAGGCCTAACTTAATATCATAATCATCGGTTTAACAAAATCGATACAACGATAAATTCTCGGAATTCTATTCAAGTGCATCTCTCGGATGCAGGGTGGCGATTACATCGCCCGCACTCTAACTAATGAGGTACAACCCGACAGCGGGTCGTACTCACACCTAATTTAGATAGGCCCAACCAGTTTTACCATGCATATATATTTTAAAGGAGAATCATATCGGAGTTATGTTCATGAACCATATGCACAATAACTTAATAATTGTCTATAAGGGTACTCCTTAACATGGATTTACATGATAAACAACAAATCATACAATATGCATACAAGGTATTTAATCATACAAACATACAAATATATATCCTAACATGCGTTGAATATCACCAACTTAAAAGGGAAGGGTTAAGATCGTGCACTAACAGGTGCATGCCAATATTTTCCAAACGAACCTGAGTCAAGTAGGAACCACATCTACTTACTCAGTTTACGTAAAGAGGGAGGGCGAGAGAGAGGAAAAGTCTCATCCTCTCCGGAAGCTGGTCATTGTCTTGCCCCAACAAGATGGGTGCAACAACTATACCACGTCTTCTACTCTTATGACCACGGAATATTAAGTATGCACCCGATTATTAACCCAAGCTTAATCATGCTAGATATCACTAGCATAGGGGGTAGTATTATAAATATCACTAGCATAGGGACTACCTAAGGTATGCCATATTCTATACATCCATATTACTCACTCAACAAATACATGCCAAAACACGAGAGCGCATGAAAACATGATTATTCAAACACGAATACAATACATATGCAAGTATATGGTAGAATAGGGGTTCTACGCAATATACGAGCTATACAGCCTAACATGCAAGATATCTAATATATTTAGGGTGCAAGGATGCCACATTGATGTGTGATGCATGACTACGTGCATCGAGCGCTTCTCGAAGGGTTAAAATCAAACCACTCACCGCAATTCGGGTCGTTGCGCATCCCATCCAACGAGATCTGTAAGGTAAGGCACCAATAGGGGTGAGTATAACCATATTAAAACACTTAAAATTAACTAGAAATTCAAAGACTAAGACATGCACGCATACAAGCTCGCATGCATGCAAGCATGCACGCACGCATGCATGCTTGAGCCCCGAACGCACACCCGAGCATGCCAACCCTCAGCACACCCCAAATCAGCCCTGGGCTGCCCTGCACGCAGCCTTGCATGTACGCGCACTCGCGTGCGCGCAGTCCCATGCCCGCTGCACCATCCCGCGGGCCCAGACGCGTGCCTTGCATGCCAGTGCACCTCGCACGTATGCACGCGCACCCTTGCACGCACCCATGCGCATACCCATGCGCACCCTGTGCGTGCTTGCTAGCGCCTACAGATTGGCGCCCACGCCTGCGCGTGCACTCGCGCATGCAAACCCACGCGCCCCGTCCGCCAGCGCACCCCACTCCCCTCCTCGGCCCTTCACACACACCCAAACTCAAACACCCCACATGCATGCCCTCCCAAGCAACCTAACATGCTCAAAAACCAATTAAAGAAGAGGGAAAACTCACCGTAAGAGAGGGAGATGTAGGGGCTCGCAAGCGCACCCTCGACCACCTCGACCGCTACCACCACCACCACCACCACCACCACCATCTTTGCTTCCCTTCTTCATTGCTGAACCAAAGGGAAAGGGGGAATTAAGGGAGGGAAACCATTAGAGGGCTAGAGGAGGAGGAGAAAGAGAGGAGATCATCAACAACAACAAAGGCACACACACAAACCTTAAATCACTTTCTCTAACCCTTCCACTTTAATATCCATCTTCTTTTCCTTCCTTTGATGCATAAACACAAACACATGGGGGGCTGATTAGAGAGGGGAAAGGAAGAGAACAAGGGATGGGGAAAGAGAGGATGAACAATCTTAATGTGCACACACACCTCTCACCTTGATTGGTCCTCCCCCTCAAGCACTATTTATCTTCTCCACCATCTCCCATGGAAAAACCAAATAAAAAGGGAAGCAAAAGGAGTGCCTCCGATGGCTTTCTTTTCCACTTTGAAAGGGAGAAATAGAGTGAGAGAGGGAGATTTAATTTTAGGGGGGGTTTAAATGAACAAAAAAGGGGTTGGTGTGGTTGACTTATCAACCTAACCACACAAGAAAACAAAGACCCAAGACTAGGTCAAGACCCCCACGTTGACGTGTAAACCAAATCTCACCACTCAATCCAATAACGTCTAAACTTGGATACGATTAGGAACTGCACATTTTTTTAAAAGTTATCGGAATTCGATAAAAAATTTATGAGTAGTACAAAACGGTATCAGAACCCATAATATGCAGTCAAAATTTCAATCAGAATACTCTAACTCCTGCAGGTAACTAAAAAGTCAAAATTTTAGCGTCTTCGATCGAAAAAAGAAAATACCCTATATGACCCAGAAGTTGTTAAGGCTTAACCAAAATAGTTTCAAATGACATAGGCACAACATGTTCAGCCTTGATAACGGAAACAGACGGAAGGACACAGTTGTAACATGAAAGAAGTTTCCAGGGGTATAGAGGCAATTAGCTTTTCAATGGGGTATAATGCAAAATATCATATTTAACAGTGGTATAAATGCAAAATTACGTGGTGGTAAAGAGACATTTCGTGGGGTAGAGTTAGGTTTGTAACCATAGTTGGTCCAGCCTTGGTAACGAAGAAAGATGGAGAGGCACAGTTGCAATACGAAAGATTTTTTCAAGGGTATAGATGCAATTAGCTTTTTAAAAGGGGTATAACGTAAAATATCATATTTAACAGATGTATAAATGCAAAATTTTCTAAATTGAATGAAATACTTGATAAAATCTTTGCATATTTATCAAATCTTAAATCTTAATACTTCTAAAGGTTTAATTTATTTAACTTTTTTTTTTTTGTATAAAACCTAATTTTTTTATAATATCTAATATTTTAAGAAATTATTAAATATATTTGTAGATTTGCGAATAAAGAACCTATCATTAGTTAACGTGCAGTCAGTTCAAAAAAACATTCGGTTCAACTATTATGTGGGTTGATTGGTTTTCCCCTTTTTTTCATCAAATTTTGAAACCAGAATTCGGTTAGAGTGAAGGTTGAACCAGATAGGTCAGGTCGGGCCTAATTTTATTGATTGTTTTTTTTTTTATAATGTTACATAGAATCCCATTTTCAGCCTTAATTCTAGTCTACTTGTATTTTAATTTTTTTTTAAATAGTATACTACATCTAATAAAGTATATGTTTTTTTTTTTAAAATGAAGCATACACTCCAATGAATTGTATGAGTGCATGCATTTATAAAAAATATAAAAAAATTCTTTCAAAATATATACTTTGTTAACATGACATATGTTCTATTAATTTTCTATTAACACATATAGGACTGGAAGTGAAGCTAGAAATGGATTTAAGTGTAACAATACTCTTTTTTTATATATGTTCAAAAGAAAAAAGTCAATTACTTCCTCTCACTTTCTATCATTTTTTCCCGTGCAAGCACTCTTATTGTTTTAACATTTTGGTTATTTTATATTTCCGTAAAAATTAAAAATTCATAAAATAGGAAATATAGAGTGAGGGTTATAAATGGAGGTTTTTTTTAAAAAAGAAAAAATAAATTTTTTTTTCGTGGTCAAAAAAAAAAAGAGGTTAACTCCTGAAAAGGATCTGTAGGCTTTACAACTCTGGCCCACACGTAAGTTTGGAATGGGAGCCCATCAGATCGCACCATTAGAAACCTCATGGGACACCTAAAGATTCAAAGAAAGCCCAAGATTTATTTCACATCTTCATGGTCCCCAAGTCTATGAGCTCCAAACCACACTCAGTCACATTCATCAATTAAAACTCATACCTTAAGTATTTTATTTATTTTTAAATAGTAAACATTATCTAATGAGATATATACTTTGATAAAAAGTGTATATCGCTGAATGATCCCATTTTTAGCAAGTGTAAGAAAAAAATTCAATAAAATATATACATCATCTAACAAAGTATATGCTTAATTAAATCTGTAATGAGGTATATAGGGTTTGTGTTTTGGACTGAGAATAAAACTGAGTGTAGAAGCACTCTTCACTATTATATGCAGTGCGGCCGTGATAATTGAATTTTTTGAATGGCCCATAGATGGAATTTTAAAGCGGAGCCCCATACATCCATATATACATTGTTATATATGAAAAAATCTAATTTTGCACACTACCAATATTACTAAATAGATGCACAATATTATATAATCATTTAAATTAAAACATTATACAATATTACATGCACTTAATAAAACAAAAAATATTAAATTTTAAAATTGAAATGTTTATTGGATTATGGTTAGACATATTTTGTTAAGATTGTGTCATTTAAGTAGTATATATAATTTTTATTTATGGCTTTATACTTGTGTTTAAAGGTTGAAATGCAATTATTAGTTTTATGGGCCAAACTAGGGTATTTATTTACTGAATAATTGATTTATGTGTTATGTTGGTAATTTAGTAAGGTTATGCATTTTTTTTCATTTTTTTGAAAAAAAAGGTTACGCATTTTTAACCCATCCATTTCAAGTATTTGGGTTTCTTAGGTTTTAGTTAGGGGTAATTGAGATATTTTCACTTACCCAATTCATCTCACACATGTGAAAAAAGTTCTCTCTCTCTGTCTTAATTGAAACATTTTCTTCTCAAGCATCTCTTCTTCTTGGAAAGCTTTTTTTTTACTTTTGTTTTCAAAACCCCTTTTTACATCAATATTCAAATTTAGATCTACAAAAATCTAACAGTTGGATTTTCGATCCGTTTGTCACATCTTGCCCACCATCACTCCCTCTTCCATTCAAAACCATTTTCGTCCAGATTGGAGGTTGGTGGTGGTCGGGCTACGTGCTGAGGTGGTTGATTTGGGGCCCGGCTTGGTGCGACGACAGTCTAAGAGCATTCCCTCTTCCTCACTTGTTTCCTTTCCAAGCATTCTTGCTTGTTTGTGAGTACATAAGTCACTTCTCTCACTCATTCTCCTTTATAGTTTGTATGTGTGTAATGTGTTCTTTATATAAAGATGTGAGTGATCTCTCTACCTTTCTAATTCTGTGGGTTTAGGTGACCCAGAGAAAAGTAAGGGTGAATTTCCCCAACTATTGCTTTCATTATGCATTATTTATTTCATTGAATGGTATTTAACATGAATGTTCATGGTTTATATTTGTAGAAAGGTCATGGTTAGAAATTTGGGAATGGGTTGAGCTATGTTTACCCAAACTAATGTTGGTGAATCTCATGTTCTCATTAGTCGTTTTGACTTTCATCTTGCAAGCTTCAAAACAAAATGCTTGGATGAACTGTTTTCAAGTATTAAGAGACTCGTGGGGGTTTTGTAGTGATTTGATACTCAGTTAAGCTAAATTTTTCTCCATGAAGGCTTTTGAGTAGTTTTAGTTATTTTATTTCCTTCTTCGTTCTAATATAAGCATTTTTATATCTAGTTGTGGCGGCCCGTGTCCCAAAACGCTGACACGTGCACGCCACCAAGGCTCTGATACCAACTGTGGCGGCCCGTGCCCCGAAACGCCGACACAAGCGCGTCACGTGCCTAAAACCCACCATAATCTTTTTTTTTTCTCTCTAAAAGATCAAAATGTCCACTCTATATAATCACATATGATAACAACCCTGGGATAATAGATAATCAACAAGATATATATAATCACCTTATATAAATTCACTCATGAAAGTTTAAGCAGTCAACAGAGCATCTAACACACCTCATATACAGTCATCCATATATACAGAGCAGTTTAACACATGTCTGGTTCGTTAGACCAGCCTCTACCAAAATAACTATATACAGATCCAAAACCTCTAAATACACATACACACACACACACGCACACATATATGTATTTCTATCACCAACTGGACGTGACACCAAAAGGAGACAAAGTCAACGTCCAGGAACCCCGCCTCTACCCTGCAAAAATAAGAGAAAAGGAATGGAATGAGCGAAAGATGCTCAGTAAGTAACCCAGACATTCCACGCACAATAACTCAAAGGTGAAGTTCAAATACAATGGAATACCAGCTCAAACATCTCAATAAACATGAAGCCAAATAATAAATATCAATTGAAACCACTGAATGAATATTCAATGAAAGGAAAAAGAATAACATCGCTGATCAACTCCCCAAAGAACAAGAAATGAATACACAACTACCAAGTCACAACTGACACTGTCAATAGATATCACTAGGGTACACCTTAATGATTGAGAAATAATAATCTGAAACACAACTCATACTCAGGAAAGAATGTACTGATACTCTCAAATTCTCTCTGGTCTGAAGAACACCAACAATGTCAAATACACTCACTATGGCCCTCAAAACATCTACAATCCATGGATTGACCACTTCCACAACCTCACCTTAGCCCCCGCGTCTAAGCTGTACTCAACATATACACACATCTACACAAACCTTGCGTGTGGCCCTCAGAACGTCCACCGCGGATATCACGCTACCTGCCCCCCCCCCCCCCCCCCGCCGTGCAGGCACAGTAGGGTTTATCTCCGAGCCACCCCATACATACTCATACGCGCTGAGGAAGTGAGATCAATAATCATCCATGGTCATCCATCTCCAATCACACCAATATAATATATGATAAACAATGATACCAAAGCACACTATAGGGCTCAATCAATAATAAGAAGTATTACGAACTCAAATGATATATAACCAACAATAATGAAGAGTAGAACTGGAAGGAACAAACAAATAACAATTGGATCACTTACAACAATACCACGTGGAATGAAATGGTAGAAACAAATATCGGTCAAATTACTTACCTCGCAATTCAGAATCCCAAGCTGGACTCACCCTATTTCAGCTCATAATTCACGCAGACAGGAATCCACTGATCAAAATATAACATCAATCAGATACTAAAATATAACCCTAATAATGAAGAAATCCTTAGTTCCCCCAAAAATAATACAATATCCTCACACAATATCCCCACTACAATCCCCAAAATGATACTATAAAATTAACCATCGAATACCTATTTATTCAGCCCCAAAAACATAATCATATTCCAGCCCCAAATCACAAATTCGATTCAAAACTGAAATAAAACAACCCTAGACGAAGAATAACAATGAAAAGAACAAGAATCTTTACCCAGTGTATCGCGAAAAATACTCCACGAAGCTTTTCCCAATTTTTCTAAATTTTTCCCTTGATTTCCCTTTTTTTTTTCCCCGAAATGAGTCTCGGTGACTCTCTCTCTCCGCACAAATATATCACCCACACCATCGACTCACCAAATTATTAAAAACTTTAGATTCCGCCAAATTATCTGAATGTCCTTCCATTAAACTCTGTACAGCCTCGACTCAAACAGCCATATCTTTTCATACAGAAATCCACTTCAGATGAAATAACTTCTGTTGGAAAGCTGACGAAAATATCTACAACTTCTATGTTTGAGCCAAGATCAGAAGAAGCCTCCAACTATATTAAAAATAGTGACGAACAGAAGACCTAGCGATTTCTTCTTCTAAGGGTAGAAATGGTAAAACAACCATAACTTTTCCAATACAGCTCCAAATAACACCAAACTAATTTAATATGAAAGGTAACCAAACTATTACCTATTCATGCTATTAGAAACACACATATATAAATATCACATACACACATAAATAAAAGGCTAAGACTAAAAGGTTAGGCACATACCATGGCCCGTGTGGACCCAGGAGCGTCCACCTCAGCCTTGTCGGGATCATCCATCCCGTCGTCATCCCCCTCCTCGTCCTCCTCAAACACGGCCTCCTCGGCCTCGGCCCCAACACCAACACCGGCCTCCGTGGCCCCCATGTCCACACCCTCGGCCTCCCCGGCCTCCTCCCCAACATCGGCCTCTCCAACCTCCGTGCCCGCCGCACTGAAGGCTAAGCCCTCGAAAACACCCATGGCCCTTCTCTCCTCCTCTGCTGCCCTGGCCTCTATGGCCTCCCTATCCAACATCCCAATAATGGCGTCCAATGACGCCCTCTCACTCTCACTTACCCCCTCGGCCTCGGCCCCTCCCTCCATCACACCCTCAACCGATCCCCCGAAACCACCTCCTCAGCAACCACCGGTCGATCCCCACGCCTCCTCTTACGTGTATAGCCTATCACACTCCCCCCTACCTCCAGGACAGCCCCCGAAGGCAAATCCCGGACCTCACCCACACCGATGTCCGCCGGCGGCACCTCCGTCGAACCCATAGCCTCCCCCACGGCCTCGACCTCCGGCCTATCGCTCTCCGATGATGAAGAGCTCGGGCTACGCTCTCCACGAGCCACCCGTGGTCGCTTTCCCCTCGAAACAATCGCCTTCGACCTCGTCATCTTCCTCGGTGTGAAAAAGAAAAAGGAGAACCCAAACCTAGGGCTTCGAAATCAAGAGAAAGAGAGAAGGATTGAGGTCGAAATGGAGGAAAGAAAGGCAAAGAAATTAGGGTTTTTGAGTTTGAAACCGAAGAGAAGAAGAGAGGGAAGAGAAACCGTTTTAAACGTATGGAGAGAGAGAGAGGGTCTTTTCGGTTATAAGGGACCCAGTCGACGGGCGGCTACCCACGAGTAGCCGCCCCTCCCAGTTTCTTTGTTTTGCTTCAAAAACCCCTTTCCAAACTCTTCTCAGCCCTAAATTCCAAGGTTCTCCATACCAAACAGCCATGTATTGGTTTATTTCCAAACATTACTTGATCAAACACGACTTTCCCGAAGTTTCACCGCACTTTCAGTACCACTCAAATTTGAATTTCTCCTGTTCTGGTTCTTTTCCAGAGTTCTTATCCTTCGGATGATTCAATTCACCCAAATCAACTTTTACTTGCTTTCTGTCGGCGATATCCCCTCCTTGCTGAGTTTTCCCAAGCACGGGAACGGTAGGCATGAGGAAACTGACGCTGGGCTGCTCCGCGCACGATAGCTAAGAACCCCGACCGCGGGTTGGATCACTCACCATTTACCTTTTCCCACCTTCCACCTGGATCATCCTTTAGGCTAAAAATTCTAAGTCAAGACCCAGCCTCTGACAGTCTAAATCAACTCCCCGAATAGTACTGTTCGTGTTGGCATAACTTCTTAAAGGTCAGGCCGGCCAAAATAGGGGTCTCTTTCCTTATCATCGGTCGAAGTCTTTCCTGTTTCACACAAAGACTCCGTCCGATGAGGGACAATTGTAGATACCCCAATTTTGACCGTCCAGAGAGACAAAAATACTTCGAGTAACACACGGAAATATCCCACAGTTGGACATCCAATAGAGAACCAAAGGTTCGGTAAACCAGAAACCCTAACCCTAGCCTAGACCTAAACCTAAACCGGAAACCCTAAACCTAGCCTTGACCTGAACCGAAAACCCTAACCCTAGCCTTGACCTAGCCCTAAACCCTAACCCTAACCTAAACCTAAACCTAAAACCTAAATCGGAAACCCTAACTCTAAAAACCCAAAACCCTAGAACCCCAAGTCCTTGGAAAGGGGCGGCTAGCCCTAACTAGCCGCCCCATACCAGGCGGCTAGTTTACACTAGCCGCCCCACTGACCGCCCTCTGGTCGACTTTGGACCATCCCCTGGATGGGACATAAAGCAACATTAAATGCTGATCATTGCGGCGGGTCATGACCTTTAGCCGCCCTCTCTTGGCCGGATCAAACCAAGTAACCGACCCAAGCCACCGTTTGTCAGAGATGGGACGTTTGACAGGTCATGATTGGGGCGGCTACCAGGAAGTAGCCGCCCCATCCTGGGCGGCTAGTTAGCACTAGCCGCCCTTCACCTAGTCTCTGACAGAAGAACCAGAGAATTAATGAGGGGTCTAATCGAAGCCAAACCACTCCATTACCCCCGGGATATTTTCCTGCCCCTCTTTTACTATAAATAGAGGGGTCCCAAGCCCAAATACAACATCAATAACATCACCAATCCATCAAAGAAACCATTCCACACCAACATCCCACAATTCACATTCCCCTTCCACCACTAGAAATCCCAAGAGAGAGAGAGAGAGCCCCCTTTTGTGAGAGAAACACCCATTCCCTACATAAATACCCTTTCATCCCACCCTCCAGAAACCCGGGCTAAACCTAGCTTAGCCTCTGTCCAAAACCAAACCCATTTCCTACCGAAGTTCTGCCCAATCCAACCTAGACCCTGGACAGCTAACCCTAGCTAGCCGCCCCCTGGCCGACGGCTAAACACAACTAGCCGCCCCCTATCCACACCCCATATCCACAGCCCCTATGTCCCATAACTCCTTTAGTCAAGCCCAGGAAGCAGAATAGGATTATCTGTTTTTCACCTCTGTGTACGGTATATCCGTGTCTCAGAGTGGAGACCCCACAAACTCCCCACGTAGGCGATCAAATCCGACCCAACCTTTTCCTGCTTTTAGAAAAAGCAGGTGGCGATCACACAAACCCCTGAATCCTCTTGAAACGCTATCGGGCGCCTCAACCAGGAACGACACCCCTCACCCTTCCGAGAAGACGATCCGACCGAGCCCGCCACGGCACGCACCCGATCTGAATCCCCGAAGAACCCCCACACACGCACGTGCTCACCGCGCACCCCGCCGGGATCCGCTCCGACACGCCGACATCGGAGGCCTCCCCGACGACGATACCGACAGGGTCGTTACATCCTAACCCCCTTAAACAGGATTTGGTCCTCCAAATCCACAAAACACAAAAGAGACCTTCTGTTCCTCCACTCGATCCACTCTAATCATTGTAGCAATTGCCTTCACACCTCGTCCACAGAAGAGGCTTTCCTGTATACCAGTGCAGATGAAGAACTTCAATGTTGTATGCCTGGCATGAATCTCAAAAAGTAGATTCCTTGGTCAAATACCTACAATAAAAACAAAAAAATAAATCATACCTTCACTCCTAACCTCTCCTCCTACCCAAAATATGCTCTGTACACAACCCTATACTGCAAATCCTAACCTATGGCTCTGTTGAACTTCAGCTTAAATCCTCAATCAAGTCAATGAGGCCTAACCTATGCTCTGATACCAACTGTGGTGGCCCGTGTCCCAAAACGCCGACACGAGCGCGTCACGTGCCTAAAACCCACCATAATCTTTCTTTTTTTTTCTCTAAAACATCAAAATGTGCACTCTATATAATCACATATGATAACAACCCTGGGATAACAGATAATCAACAAGATATATATAATCACCTTATATAAATTCACCCTGGAAAGTTTAAGCAGTCAACAGAGCATCTAACACACCTCATATACAGTCATCCATATTTACTGAGTAGTTTAACACATGCCTGGTTCGTCAGACCAGCCTCTACCAAAATAACTATATACAGATCCAAAACCTTCAAATACACATACACACACACACACACGCACACATATATGTATTTCTATCACCAATTGGACGTGACACCAAAAGGAGACAAAGTCAACGAACAGGAACCCCGCCTCTACTCTGCAAAAATAAGAGAAAAGGAATGGAATGAGCGAAAGATGCTCAGTAAGTAACTCAGACATTCCACGCACTATAATTCAAAGGTGAAGTTCAAATGCAATGGAATACCAGCTCAAACATCTCAATAAACATGAAGCCAAATAATAAATATCAATTGAAACCACTAAATGAATATTCAATGAAAGGAAAAAGAATAACATCGCTAATCAACTCCCCAAAGAACAAAAAATGAATACACAACTACCAAGTCACAACTGACACTGTCAATAGATATCACTAGGTGCACCTTAATGATTGAGAAATAATACTCTGAAACACAACTCATATTCAGGAAAGAATGTATTGATACTCTCAAAATCTCTCGGGTCTGAATGACACCAACAATGTCAAATACACTCACTATGGCCCTCAAAACATATACAATCTAGGGGTCGGCAACGGGCCGGCCCGGCCCGTTGAAACAGGGCCCAGGCCCGCGGGCCTGCTTGGCCAACGGGCCCGTGCCGGGTCGGCCCGTGGCAAAAAAACAGGGCCCAGGCCCTGCCCACGGGCCTCACGGGCCGGGCCTGGGTTCGGGCCCACGGGCGGCCTACGGGCCCAAATTCAAAACATTTTATTTTTTTATTTTACGTTGTTTATTTGTATATAATGTTAAAATAACACAAAATTTAAAGTATAATGTTGAAAAAAATATTTATATCTATTGAATTTTCAAAATAAAAATATTAAATGAATTAATTACTTACAAAAATAAATAATTACATGTACCTAACTAGGTTAACACCTATATAAATGTTAATAATTTGTATAACTCAACCACAATTCTAATAAAAATTGCATGTTACTAGTTTATTGGATCACCCTCCATGGGCCTACGGGTCGGGCTCGGGCGGGCCTACGGGCCGGGCCCGGGCCCCAGAACCAGGCCCAAGCCCGGCCCTCCCTGAAAACGGACCGGGCTTTCGGGCCACGGGCTTTTTGGTGACCCTTAATACAATCCATGGATCGACCACTTCCACAACCTCACCTCAGCCCCCACGTCTAAGCTGTACTCAACATATACACACATCTACACAAACCTCGCGTGTGGCCCTCAGAACGTCCACCGCGGATATCACACTACCTGCCCCCCCGCCGTGTAGGCACGGTAGGGTTTATCTCCGAGCCACCCTACAAGACTCATACATACTCATACGCGCTGAGGAAGTGAGATCAATAATCATCCATGGTCATCCATCTCCAATCACACCAATATAATATATGATAAACAATGATACCAAGCACACTATAGGGCTCAACCAATAATAAGAAGTATTACGAACTCAAATAATATATAACCAACAATAATGAAGAGTAGAACTGGAAGGAACAAACAAATAACAATTGGATCACTTACAACAATACCACGTGGAATGAAATGGTAGAAACAAATATCGGTCAGGTTACTTACCTCGCAATTCACAATCCCAAGCTGGACTCACCCTATTTCAGCTCCTAATTCACGCAGACAGGAATCAACTGATCAAAATATAACATCAATCAGATACTAAAATATAACCCTAATAATGAAGAAATCCTCAGTTCCCCCAAAACAAATACAATATCCTCACACAATATCCCAATCCCCAAAATGATACTATAAAATTAACCATCGAATACCTATTTATTCAGCCCCAAAAACATAATCATATTCCAGCCCCAAATCACATGTTCGATTCAAAACTGAAATAAAACAACCCTAGACGAAGAATAACAATGAAAAGAACAAGAATTTTTACCCAGTGTATCGCGAAAAATACTCCACAAAGCTTTTCCCAATTTTTCTAAATTTTTCCCTTGATTTCCCCTTTTTTCTCTACCCGAAATGAGTCTCGGTGACTCTCTCTCTCCGCACACATATATCACCACACCACCGACTCACCAAATTATTAAAAACTTTAGATTCCGCCAAATTACCTAAATGGCCTTCCATTAAACTCTGCACAGCCTCGACTCAAACAGCCATATCTTTTCGTAGAGAAATCCACTTCAGATGAAACAACTTCTGTTGGAAAGCTGACTAAAATATCTACAACTTCTATGTTTGAGCCAAGATCAGAAGAAGCCTCCAACTATATTAAAAATAGCGACGAACAGTGGACCTCGTGATTTCTTCTTCTAAGGGTAGAAATGGTAAAACAACCATAACTTTTCCAATACAGCTCCAAATAACACCAAACTAATTTTATATGAAAGGTAACTCAAAAATGAAGACTTCATATGTTGAGCGTAAATCCCAAATATGCTTTGTATATGCTTTTCAAAAATTAAACCAAATGCAGGACTTCAGGGATAATAAAGATAAGAAATCCAATAGAATAAAATTATCCTATCCTGCAATCCAAACACGTAAATATTAGCATAAACTGGCATAAGAGGGTACGGGTCGTTACACTAGTAATAATTATTACTTGAATTCGGTTACGCTTAGTTAATAATCTGTATTAAATGTTATGTGGTGATATGCTTATCCCCTAATTTTTACCATGTTAGAATGATTAAAAGGAGCATATGTTTATGTTGTGTGGTTCTTTCATGTCTATGTTAATGTATGCTTGTTTAAAAATTTAGTATTGATCGTTAGAGGGGTTAGAAGCTTGATGTTGTGTAGATGTATAAACATAATATTTATTTTCTAAAGTGATAGAGACTTGCCTAGAGTGATAGAATGTGTAATATTAACTATTAAGCTTATATCAATGTCATTTTAATTTTAATATGACCTGGAGACACCTAATCATAAGGGTTATATTTTAGCATAATTAAATATGGGATTTTTAGTTTTAAGTCCCCGTAAACTATAGGATTTAGCTATCGATCCCTCACTTCTTCATATTTAGGTTTTAGTCCCTGGGAGGGACCTATTCCTAAATTATTGAGTTTGCTTAGTCCCTGGGAGGGACCTATTCCTAAATTATCATTTAAATGTGGGGACTAAAACCTAAATATGAAGAAGTGAAGGATCACTCGCTAAATCCTATAGTTTATGGGGACTTAAAACTAAAAATCCCATTAAATAATTATAGGTATGACTTATTTTACCTAATATACTTGCTTGTTAAAATAGTTGACAATATATTTTCTGTAATATACAATGTATGATAGTATGCTATGAGTGGTGGAGGTTAAAGGGTTACTTGCTGTTATGGATCTAATTATGGGAAGGTATTGTTTAGTGGATGTTTAAGTTCTTGTATTATGTTTAATTTGACAATGCATTGAATCTACATGTGAGGACAAGTATGTAATCTCTCGTCTATGTTCAATTTTAACATTGTGGTGGAATTGATTGTCTAATGGTGATAAGGATATCAGTGAGCCCCCTGCACTGACATCGGGGATGTGGTTGATGATGTGGTTGGCAATGACAATAGTGAGCCCCCTGCACGGACATCAGGGATGTGGTTGACATGACGATAGTGAGCCCCCTACATTGACATCAGAAGCCCCCTACATTGACATAGTGGCTGATATAATATCTTGGAGCTCCTTTTAATTCTATACATTCGATCTATTTGTTCATGTATGACCCTAGTATGGTTCCTTACACTACATAGTATTAATTTATGCTTGTAATAGTGATTATTTTTGTAAGGGTGAGACTTGAGTTGTGTACTTGCTGAGTTTCATCGCTCATCCACTCTTTCTTTGTGGCTGAATTTATTATTTCAAGTGCGGAGCAGGGTGGCTATCATGCCCCCATGTGAGCGGGCTGTTTAGAGATTTGGCTCAACTTGAGGACGTACTACATTGGGCACCAGTTAGAGCTGTCATAATCCCATTCTGTTTTTGTTTTAGTGTTGGTGGGTGTTCTTTTTGCATAATTCTTCACTTGTCAACCAGTTGACAACTATTCTAGTGCTCTGACAGGACTTAATTTGGGTTGTCAATTTGTGTTCATCTCTTACTATCACTATTTGCTTCAGTATCTTTTCTTCTAAGTCTTGTGGATTTTTTTATTAATTATGTTGCTCTCTAAAGCTGGCCACTTTAGGGCGTAAAAAAATTAGTAAAAAGGGAAATTTTAGTCTTGATTTGTGGAATATCAAAGAGATTGAGAATGTTTGTTGAGGGAGATTTCTTAAGTGAAAAGAGAAATTTCTTAAGTCTATTGAATAGATGGTTCTTAGGGACATTTGTTGGGTCGGGACCCTAGGCAATTACCTTGGTGGCCTTGCTCTAGGGCCGACTCTGATTATAGTTTAAACAAAATGATATGTTCAATCTCTTTCTCGGTTCACGTTGTTTTTCAATTTCGAAAATATTATACTGAGATCTTATTGAAATGGTTATATGAAATGGTACTAAGATACAATAGTATATTTTATTGAAAAAACAATTTATTTTTATTTCATATACTATGATAGCGCAATATACAATATATATTATGTTGTCATAGTGTATGAAACTGTAAAATCAATTACGAAATTAACTGTTGTACACATGGAAACACGATTCTATGTATATTCTCATTATATATAGAAACAAAGTTACAAGCATTTTAGGTTCACCTCTAAAACTTTTCCGATTGTCATCACATCATTTCTTAATTGTTATCTAAGGATGTGTTTGTGCACAATTTTAAAGGAAAAAATGAGGAAAAGTGAGAGAATTTTAATTAAAAGGAAAGTGATGAAAGAAAAATCATTTTCTCTTGGATCAGTTTATATGTTATTTGTGCCTGTAATGAAAAATGATGGAAAATGAAAACTATCATTTGTGTTTGTGATGGAAAATGACATAAAATAAAAATTGTATTTTCATGATACAAAATAAATTATAAAATAATCTCATTATCTTTATCTTTTTATCATACTTAATTTCTACGTATCATATTGAATAAAACTAGTCTGAATATCTCTCACACACAAATTTAAAATAGCTTTAATCCTTTTATCATACATCAACTATAGATATATCACGGTAAACCCCCATATCGGGGTGGTCGAGACTCACCCTCTTCAAAGGAGAGGTCGCTGGGTCGAACCCGCCTTTACCCAAAATATATATATATATATATATATATATATATATATATATATATATGGTCGCGATTACGTGCGGTGTGCGGTCGGTGCGGTTTACGACGTGGGCCGTTCGATCGCGGGTCCATCGCATCCAACGGTCGACGTGAATCGCACCCGACCGTCCGATGCGATGGACCCGTGATCGACGGCCCGTGATCGCGCACCGCACCGACCGTAAACCGCATGTAATCGGATCCCATATATGGTCGCGATTATATATATATATATATATATAGTTCGGACAACACAGCCCAAAACACCACGCACAATTTTTTCAAAACTAGTAAGCAAGGTACACAGAGAACTGCAACAAAGTCCCCACTCCATCCGTCACATTCTCCCCCCCTCCACCCGTCACGACCCCCCGCACCGTCGCGTACCCCTTCGCGCCGATGTACTTCCCCGTTCCCCCCATCACCGCCACCCTCGACTCCTCCGCCGCCGCCCCGACCGTCCGTTGAACCCCAAAGAAGCTCAAACTATCCGCGTAGCCCCCCTCCTCGAACATGGCCGTGAACGCCACGGTCTTGCTGGTCCCCTCCTCCGCACTCGCCACGCAGAACCCCTGCGCTTTCCCCACCGTGCCTGACCCAAGCTCGGCCGACCCGGTGAGCTCGTCATCAATTACGGTCATCCCGCCGCCGAAGAAGCCGCCATTGATGGTGGTGGATGCGGTTGTGGACGGGTTCGGGGGGCCGATGAGGACGTCGTGCATGAAGAACGTGAGGGGTGCGGGGGGATCAGTGGCTACTGGTGGTGGGGGTGAAAGAGTGGTGGTTATGGGTGTCGTCGGTGCGGCGGGGGGTGTCGTGGTGGGTTCGGTGGTGGTGGTGAGAGGTGCATTGGATGGGGGGACTGCTGCCTCGTCAAGGAGGAGATGGCGCGCGGAGGTGGCGCGGTGGGTGGTGATGGTTAGGAGGAGAAGAGTGAGTATGGTGGTTGGGTTGGTCATGTTTGGAGGTTTTGATGATGAGATGGGGGGGCTGAGTGGGGGTGAATATATAAGTGTGTGAGAGGTGGGAGGATTGGTTGAGGTTTTGAATTTGTTTGTGGTGGTTTTGTTTCGGAGGGTAATGCAGTTGATGCAGTGGAGTAGTTATTTTGTCTTGGTTGGTTTCAAAGTTTCAAGACCAGGGAATGTCCGGCGTTACTGACACATTTTATTTTCTAATTCAAGTCTCATATGTGTCAATTGAAAGATTATTGAAATATATACTCATATTAACGAAGTATATGCATAGATATAAATTTTTTACATTTTTTATAAATGCATCAATATAATTCATTTTTTTATGAAAACATTTACATCATTAATCGAAGTATAATATTTTTTAAAAATTGAAAACATGTATGGATTTGAATTATGGTTGAAAAATTAGTTATATGTAACATTGTGCTAGATTATAAGGTTGAGATGTAGTTTGATATGCCCAAAACGGAGGCTTGACCCATCGGAATTATAATAGGTGCAATGCCTGGCCCAATCTGTGAATCCCAAGATCATGGCCGCAAGCTTTTCTGGATAGCGGGCCTGGGCCATGTCAACCTAGGCTTGTAGCCCAGCCCTCCCCCCCCCCCCCCCCCCAACAATTTCGGACTTGGGCTTTGGGATCCTGTGCAGGTCAACGAGCGCAGAAAAAATTTAAAAATCCCCCCTCCCCTTTGGTGGCGCCCTCTCCCCTCTCTCGGGTTGGGCACAAGAGGGTCTATCGGGCAGGGTTCGTATGCGGGCATATGGGTCAGTTTGATCGAGTCTAAATCGGGATGACCCGTGCCTAGCCTGGGTTTCGACCTTATGGGTCCGGGTCAGGTGAGGCAGGACTGCGGGTTTCAAGTAAATATTGATTCCTAGTCCAAGGTGGAAGTTTAGTTTGTAGAGGAAAGAGCTGGAGCTCAGGCCAACCTCAAAACATATGAGCTAGGCTCTGATAACCTCAAGGTTGAATCAACCCATACAGGTTTAAAATGATTCAAATTCAAACATCAATGCATTTCAATGTTTTAAATATTTTGTATAAAATTATTAGAAGAGTGTTGCTACACTCAGTTTCTTTTACCAGCCATTTTGCAGTCCCCACGTCGGATTGCCCAGCTGGATTTTTTTTTTAAGCCATGTCAGCCCAAACAAAAGCACTCATCAAAAAATTCCCTCCAAAAGTTACTGCCCTTTTTTTTGTTTTACCATGTTTTGGTAACTTTTCAGTGCTTTATTTTTTTTCTTTTCATTTACTACTTCTGTTCCTCTCTCTCTCTCTCTCTCTCATCAGCGACAACCACCACAGACCAACCATAGCAGCTTCACGATTGGGTAGTAAATATTCCTCGTTGGAAGTGAGGGGACAAAAAGTTTGTATATGCATAGTTTTCATGAGATTCCCCTTTTTTCGTGTTCATCTGTTTTTTTAAATGTTTTTTCGTCGAAGGTAGTGCAAAGTTGATGATAATAAATTCCTCTGTTTCCCACTGCGTATCGATAGACAACTATTTGTTTTTGTTTTGGAGTCGTATATACAGATACTAATAATGTATATACTTACTTACTCTCAGGTAAATCGGTTGACCAAATGGAGATGAATGATTTAGAACATATTGGAGGAGTGTTGACACTGAACCCCAAGATACAGTAAATCGCGATGAAGAAGTGGAAGACATTATACATAACAAAGCGAATGAAGAGTTGATTATTGGGATGGAGTTTAATAGTATCGAGGAAGCTGAAGGCATTTACTTTTCGCTGTGGTTTTGATATCATGAGAAAATTGTTGTAAACAAAATTAAAAATATAAGTACCATTAAATATTTGGTTTTCTCATACTGCATGTCTCACGATGTGAAATTGCTGTAAATGGAGATGAATGTCTCACGATGCGAAATTGCTGTAAATAGAATAAAAAACATAAGTATCATTAAAGATTTGGTCTTCTCATATTGCATGTGCTTTATGTAATAAAACATATACCTTTTTTTGGGAAGCATATACTCCCTTACTGGTTTTATGCAATAACATTTCCTCCTTATATTTCAGAAAACACGAAAGACGAAAAAGTAGTAGGAGAGGCCTACCAAAACCCCCACGCCGCCATCATAATCACAAAGTTCATAGCACGGCATTTCGATGGGGGTCTCCGAGAGACCTCGTCGCTGCTCTAGCTATTGGTGGTGAAGACGATGATTCAGATTGATTGAAGTTATGATGGGTCTTTTGTAGATGTGTTGCTGTTTTCTTGACAAATGAAGTTAAATTTTTTTATCTGTGATTGTAATCAGTGTCTTTTTTTTACGTGTTGGCATTCTTGTTGTTTGAATTTGCATGTGATACGTGTGTTTTGTCATTCCATTGGATCTTTTTTGTTATTAGAGGATAATAAAAATTAATAAAGTAAATACCTGATATAAGGAGGTATATATTTACTCTTAAACGCTGAACTAATGAAGACACGTACTTTGTTATTGCATTACTTATAATTAGGTTGTGTGGTATAAAAACTTAAGGGATTCTCTTTACAGCTTCTTCTATGATTGTCTTACACATTACTACAATTTTGTACATTGATCATGGTTTAAAACAGTAATTAAAAACTTTGTAGTGGTGACAGTTGATGAATTTGAAGTAAAGTGAAAAAATATGATTGAAGAACTTCATATGGAGGACAATGCATGGTTGAATTCCTTGTATGAGAATCTTCATTTTAGGCATATACGTTACTTAACCAAGCATATACCTCATCTTACAAAGTATATAACACAACTAACAATTACATCACACAATAATTATTAAATAAAATAATCACACCACACAAATAATATAACACAACAAAAAATCATCACATATAAAACAGTGAAACAATACAATTGTATATGACAGATAAAACATGGCTGAATAAACATCAACCAAAACAGTATCATTTACTTGTTCAGATTTTAATAAATTTATCACTTATAAATCCAGTAATATTCATCACATACAAGTCGTATCAACATTTGTGCTAAAATGAAAACGAGTATCAACATTCTGTTGTGGAGCAAGGACATCAAGAGGAAGACACCGAAGTTATGCCCACCGGACTGCCGCGGAGCAAGGACATCAAGAATGTGGGGCCACCCCTCTGCTTCCTTTAATGTGGGGTCAACAAATTATATATACCATCCTAATTAAAGTACATACTAGTATTAAGGAGGTATATACACACATTGGTCACCATGGTTATTTTGCTTGTGGAGAGGAGAGGTCTACCAAAACCCCCATGCCGCCATCACAATCACAAAGTTCATATCACGACATTTTGATAGGATCATAAATACAAAGTTCACAACACAGTTTTCAGATGGAATCACAACCACACCAGCTAGATAAGGAATTTGACATATAGATGACATTCAAATGTAATTTTGAACAATGTTGTTGTTTATAAAAGGTTAACAACAAAAACTCGTGCTATTAAATAACAAAGATAAAGTTGTCTCCAACAAACACTTCTCCATCCTGAACGGAGGGATGTTGAAGAAACCCCTAAATGGAGTAGATTTGATGCCCAACTTTGGATGTGCAGATGCCTCTCGTTGAGCTCCATATCCTTCATGAAATCAACTATTTGTGTGACTGTGCACCTCGTGTTCATCGGCTTCAAAGAAGACTTCACCTATTTCAGAGACACCTATAACAACAAAAACTCGTGCTATTAAATAATAAAGAAGCACATCAATAGTGTATGAATGGTCAAGGTATATTCTTGACAATACTTCCAGTTACCATGATGGCCGAATTGATGAAAAATGAAGGTTGAAAATGGTGAGTGGATTAATGTTTCTAAGGAACGAAAAACCCTTTGAGGAGGTTTTTAATTTCTAGTTGCAAGTTTTGAAACAGGAAAAAAATTGATTTAAGATTAAAAACATTAAAATAAGATTGAAATATTTGATTGATGAGACCATATGCTAAAAAAATTAAAACAGGGAAGAGAGTGTGTGGTGGTGTAGATATTTAGTCTCCTTCATTATCCAGTCTCCTCTAAAGAGCTGCAAAAATGGTGAAAGTCGACGGTGAGATTGGTGACATAGATAAAAGATGGTGAAGCGGTGAGGGAAAGGAAGGGAAGAGACATTCACCAGTGAGGCGGAGAGGAAAGGTTAGAGAGAGCGTGTTTTTGTGGAAGACAAAATGTTTTTAGTTGAAGAGAGAGAGAGTGAGTGTTTTGTAGAAAACGAATGGGGAGAGAGAAAAGCTGCATTGGAACTCGAAACGAATAAGTGCATACAGAAAAATTGATGGAACATGGTATATACCCCACTAGAAAAGTATATGCTGCTTACAAAGGTGCATATACTGGTCACATTTGAATCGTGTTTCGAGAATAGTCGATGGGCCATGTGACGTTGTCAGAAACGTCAGCTCGACCATTTAATGCAGTGTCAGAGGACCATTTAATGCAGTGACATCGTCAAATCTTGAATTTCAAATTTTGAAAATCATCGAGTCCGCCTAATTTAAAAAACCACAAAAATCACGTCAGCTCAACTTTCCACGTAGGATCTGACGTGGAGACTGAGTTTTGAACTGAGAACTGATCGGAGTGTATCATTTTCCTTATTAAAATATCCAATTAGTATCAGATCCATCAACGAGTTTAATTAGTTGCATGACAAACTTGAAGGTTCTCATAATACTTGGATGGGAACTTTTTATTTGGTAACTAATATGGGCTTTTTTCTGTTTCATTGTAAACGAAGAAAAGTAATACAGCCAGCCTTCGTTTTGAAGCATCTATCAGCACATTTAAATGAGTCCATGAATGTCCTCCTTTTGGGGGCAGATGCACTGTCTACTCGTGAGGTCCTTTATTTATTTTTTTCTAAGTGGAATGTGATAACAACACCCCTGTTAACAAGATGAATGCTGTTTTTGTATTCTCATATTCTTCATTCATTTAGCATATGCTGCTCAAATGTAAAATATTATAATGTATAAAAAATTAAAAATTTTATATTTTTCTTAATTTTTTTAAAAATTTTTCTAGTATAATTTATAGTCCATTAAACCCCCGTTTAGGAAACAGAATAAGCGGGTATAAGGATAGTATAAGAATAGATAAGGAAAATGATTGTTTGTTTGCAGAGTATAACTTGGTATTATTAAGTCAGTTTAAACGAGTATAAGATAGTATAACAATTCTAAGTAACCCTTAGGATAAGTTATACTCATTTTATCTATTCTCATAGGCACACATGTCAAATCAACTTTTTACATCTTATCACATTAAATCACCTATCAACACATCTTATACATTAAAGGACTCACATATTAAATCAATTTTTTTACACTTTATTTATATTTTATCATTTATCAACCAAACAACTCAATCTTTATTCTTATGTTTTTTAATGAGAATAAAAAAAACACAACCAAACAGAAAATCTCTTATTCATGTAGATTTGTTATCTATACTGGATAGTTATCTATCCAGAATAACTCAATTCCACTATCCAAATGGAGAGTAAGTGTATGAATATTAAAATATTGTGGTTTTTAAAAAATAAATTATGTAATCAATTTTATACACTACATTTGTGGAACGTATGATATTCTAGTATAATTTATATTTCATTAGTGTTGTATATAAAAATTATAATTTATATATATATTAAAAAGTGGTGTATCGGTTCTTTATGAAATTGACAAATCGTTTTCCTTATAAAAATAATAATAAAAAGATATATATATATATATATATATATATATATATATAATATGAGAAAATGGTAGGCATTTGCCTAGATTATATTAAAAAATGATATATTAAGTGGGTCGATTGCACATTTGCACCACCCAGTGAAAAGGACACGCAAAGGGGACCGCGGTAAAATTAAGGGACTGGTAAATAATATTTTCAACTGTGTATTTTTTTTGGTGCATTAAACGTGGACGTGTGCGTAAAATTCCACAGGGAAAAAGTGAAAGGGACACGCCATGTGAATGAGAAAGTTCCGCATTAACGCAGCAGATCATTGTTCGAAAAGGCGGCCCGTGTGGCCGCATATGCGGTCACACGGACGGTTCGGTCAATAGACCGAACCGACTTCGGCGGAATCAGGCCATATGCGGGTATGGCCCACATATGCTGCCCGATTCCGCACATGTTTTGTAAAAAAAAATTGAAAACTGAGAGGGTCTTCTTCTTCTTCTCGACCATGACTTCTCTTCCGACCGCGACTTCAGTTTCAACTTCTGCATCTGCTGCCATCTCTTCTTATGGTCATCTTCGTTTTCTTCAACACTTCATCTACTCGTCTTCTTCAGTTCACGTTCAGGACGACTTCTTCATTTGCTTTTTATCTTCTTGATCTTCATCTCTCTTTATCCGGCCCTCTGATTTCTTTGTTTTTCTCTCACTCTTTGTTCTCTCTACAGTCTCTCTCTATTCTTTCACTCTCACAGTCTCACGGAATGAAAAAGAATCATGTTATGTAATGGCATGTGAAGTACACAGTGGGGTATCATGTAATAGCTAGGTGTCATGAGTGATGTAATGGCTAGTGGGTTAGTTGTGGAGTACATTGGGTATCATGTAATGGCTAGGTGTCATGAGTAGTGTAATGGCTAATGTGTTAGGTGTCATAGGATGAGAGCTTGAGTACAAAGTGGGTGTGATGTAAAGTGGGTCAATAGGTCCTAGGTTTCATTAAGTTAATGAGATAATTAATCTTATACATTTTTAACATACATAAATATTAATAAAAATTTTATGTATAAAAAATTATTGAACCACATATACTATTGCATATAATTCCGCATATCGCATATACTTTGTGCAATACCCCCAACAACACATAAACTACATCCCGCACATCAAAACATTTCTGAGTCAATAAAACAAGACAAATAAGTCCATAACATTTATACAATTATCATAAAACCCCTCCATCTTCTTCACCAATCGCATCTTCTCCAACAATTCGAAACACCAAAAAAACGACCCCTTCAAAAAAACCAGTCCCAAAGTCATAACAGCAAGGTCTCTCTCACTTCAAAACCCTAAAATTGACCGAAAACCTTATAAATGAAGCATCTTTACAAGCAGACGGGGCTGAACCACCTCAAACGCCGAGAAGGCGACGCCGACGACCAGATCCCGACTCACACACGCACCCCTCGCACCCCCAAAACCCTCCCCCGGCCACTCAATTACCTACTCCGCGAGCAGCGCCTCCTCTTCGTCTTCGTCGGCTTCCTCCTCGCCACCACCTTCTTCCTCGTCCAGCCCGCCCTCCTCCGCCTCGGCCCGGTCGGCCCAAACCCCCTCCTCCTCCTCAACCACAACAGCCACAACCACCGCCACCTCCTTCCCGTGCCGGCGGGGGTCCGCGTGCCGCCGCGGAGGGTGGTTGTGACGGGCGGGGCGGGATTCGTCGGGAGTCACTTGGTGGACAAGCTTCTGTCGAGGGGGGACGATGTGATCGTGATCGATAACTTCTTCACGGGGCGGAAGGAGAATCTGGTCCATCACTTCGGGAATCCGAGGTTCGAGTTGATCCGGCACGATGTGGTGGAGCCGATACTGCTCGAGGTAGATCGGATTTACCATCTGGCGTGCCCAGCGTCGCCCGTGCATTACAAGTATAACCCCATCAAGACCATCATATCCTCCTCTGTGAATTTTGATTTTTTTTCAATCTGGGTTTTGTTGCTTGGTTTGATCTGTGTTAAATTCATGTTGGGATCTGTAGTTTTGGGGGAATTGTTGAGTTTCCATATAGGGGTTCTGTCTGTCTTTCCATTTTGATGCTTTTGAAGAAAATTGACATGCTTTTGATATTGGTCTGTTTTTTGTGTTTTAATTAGCAATTGAGGAATAGATTCAGATCTTCACCTTTTGATTTGTTTGCATCTTAACAATGACTACTGGCTAGTGATTTTTTCCCCTTAAGATCTATTCTTGTTGTTTTATTTGGATTACTGCTACTTTGTTTGAGAAATTGAGATGTGCCATTTCTGGGTTTGGGTACTTGAGATGCATTTTATCTTGGTTTTCTATTACATGCATGGAAAGGCATACAATCATGTTCTCTGTGGCTATCTCTAGTGAATTGTGGACTTGTATATGTTAATTGAAAGTGTTTTATACTTGAAAAAGAGACAAAGTGGGTTGATTTGTAATGCTGCTTTTTCATTGAGGTCATTCCTTGTCTTTTAATTGAATTTGTTCATAATTTTTGGCCAATTTTAGTTTGTGGGTGTGAAAGCTTGACAATTAGAAGTGGAAAACTTCTCTGCTGAACAGCGATGAAAACATATTTATTATCACAATATTCTCCATGTAGATATTTAGCATATGTTCCACTTGTAGCTAATATATGTGCCTTCCTTTGATGAATACTAGCCTTTGAACTTGTTTCTCTTATTTTGATTTTCCAGAATTCTTGATAATTATTACTAAAACAAGTTCTATTCATCACAAAAGATGATAGTGTTATCCTTACTCCATCATCGTACTGTCTGTATTAGCCTTGTCAATCTTTTCCTAGTTTGCAGTGTATTTACCAATCAGTTTTTCTTAAGCTGAACTCTAGTAACTTTTTCAGTTTTCCACCTGACAACATCATTATTTTTCTAGTCCACGGAAAGAAATGATACACACTATTTTATGAGTTTGAGATCTAAACTTAACCATGGATACAAGACAAATGTGATGGGAACTCTTAATATGTTGGGCCTAGCAAAAAGAATCGGCGCAAGATTTCTTTTGACGAGTACCAGCGAAGTATATGGTGACCCCCTTGTGCACCCACAGAAAGAGACATACTGGGGCAATGTCAACCCTATAGGTGAGCACCAATGGTTCTCTTGTAATCTATTTCTTCATTGAGCATATGGTAACCTGCCATTCATTGGTTAGAATACAGCTTTTTTGTTGCATTTTATTTTTTATCACAGTCTAAAAGACATTATTCATGATCTGTACCATATATTCATGGTCCTTTTGGGAGTCAGCACCCGATTCAGCACCTCGTTCCCTTTCAAGAAATACTATCAATTACTTAACAACTGCTGGATTACTTTTCCAGAAATATCTATTGATTTGTTAACTTGTCACTACTTAGTATCTGAATTATGAAGAAAAGGTTAAGCTTAAACAAGGTAATTAAACAGGGCACCTTTCAGATTCTGCTTATAAAGTGCTATATTATGGTGGTAGTATGTTTTGTGACCCATACATTATGGTATCAGTACCGAATTATATTGGTCATCATTTAGAAATTTTTATATTATTGTGGTTCCATTTTGAAATAGCCCCTCTGAAGAAAAGCAACAATCCTTGTTCCAGTTTATGATCCAATCATATTGTCACCCCCCTTCTGGTTTATGATCTTATTTTGATTTTGAAAACATTGCTCTTATTCCCAAATACTTGTTCTGTACATTTTTTTCTGCTTCATAATTTTGCATTATCTCATTGTTTTATGATTTATCTGTTTGATGGCCCTACCATTTTCTATTTGAGGACTGAAAAACAGACCTCATGTATTTTATAAATTGCAGTGCAATTAATTTTTGAGATTTTTTAGGTGTAAGGAGCTGTTATGATGAAGGAAAACGGACAGCCGAGACTCTGACGATGGATTACCATCGTGGTGCTGATGTTGAGGTATTGAAGTCCTCTGAAATGTTTTTTTCTTCTCGTGTCTCCTTAAATGTTGATGATGCTGGCAGGAGAAATTCATGATATATGAATTGTGTTGATTTTCTGTCGGTCATTTTGTAGATTACTTATGAATTGTCGGTCATTTTTGAATCTTCCAGTGAATTTACAATCTCAGTAAAGAATCTAAATGTTAAATGACCTCAACTGCATTTGAAAGCACAGCAGATGCAATGACCTCACCGCCTTTCAAAATGCATCCAAAATATATGGAGGAAATGGGATAGACACTTCTATTTTGTGGAGGCTTTGGCTTCTTTTTTTCTTCCCTTTTTAATAAGAATTTTATTTCATCTCTGGAAAATTAGCTAAAACATTTAGCATACATCAAGGAAGTTGATTCCCTAAAACCTATAAGCTAAATAATAAGTTAAACCATCTTTATTTTGGGACTCTGTTCTGTTGAAAACTCTCACCAAATATTGGCTTTATTTATATGATATTGTTATCATTATTTCACCTTGCAGCATATGTTCATGAAAGTTTCAACTTAAAAAAATCCAATATGAAATTGATGCATAAGTTTTTGAACAATATCCATGGAAAGTCTTTCATACTGGTCAAACCTTACCTCCTGTGTAATTTTGCTTTATGAGTGTGCCATTCATATTCATTAGATAAGGTTTATAAATGCAAGCATGAATGTTGTTCTAGATCTTATGTTCATTTGCTTAAACAGAAAATTTCACATAAAAATCTTCATTAGGTTCTTTCATATATCGTTAATGGTTTGCAAGTACAAGTTTGGAAAAGTTTAAACACACAGGAATGATTAACATTATTAGAATATACCATCTTTAAAAATCTTCTTGATGCCAATCTCTTATGTGCCTTTTACAGGTGCGCATTGCTCGCATTTTTAATACGTATGGGCCCCGCATGTGCATAGATGATGGGCGTGTTGTTAGCAATTTTGTTGCTCAGGTTAGTGATTTCCCAAGACTGTATATCCTAGGATTGGATAGAAAAATATTGATATGGGAAAAAGGTCAAAGGCATGGAATTTCTAATTGGATTCACTCTCATGTTTTACAGGCCATCCGTAAACAACCATTGACAGTGTATGGTGATGGAAAGCAGACTAGAAGTTTCCAATATGTTGCTGATTTGGTGCGTAGCCCAACTTGTCTCTTTCTTTTTATGTATATCTCACTTTTATGTGAATTTCAGCTTAGTGTGGAGTCATTAATGATTTCAGAAATCTAATGCCCCTGCACTTTTCATGTTGCTGCAATTGCACCTGTTATCTTTGATCCATGTGGTATTATATATTTGCTACCTTTCCCTTCCCATTGTCTTTTTTGCCAAGTCTCATAGCTCCATTCAGTAAAGTAACTATATTTTAAACAAGAAATATATTTTATTGCAAGACAATTTTCTGGCAATGATTTGGTTTATACATAGAGTTAGTTTACATAGAGTTTCTTTTAGAGTACTCAAAGTGTCCATAACGTTTTACATTTTGGGTAAAGTGAAGCTGAACAAATAATTATTGTTGCTAATAATAATCAATTGAATACTTTTGTTGCCTTCTACGACATGCTAGGTTGACGGATTGATGGCACTAATGGAGAGCGAGCATGTGGGACCCTTCAACCTGGGAAACCCAGGAGAGTTCACTATGTTAGAGCTTGCAGAGGTCTGTAGATACATACCAGTGCTGCATTCTAAGTTTTCATGTCTTCATGAAGTTCATAATTTTCTTATCTTCATGAAATTTGCTCCATTTTATCTAATCAATAAACAACTTCTATCTGAGGCAGGTTGTAAAAGATACGATTGATCCGAGTGCAACTATTGAGTTTAAAGAAAATACTGCAGATGATCCACACATGAGAAAACCCGACATCACAAAAGCAAAAGAGCTGCTGCATTGGGAGCCAAAGATTTCATTGAGGGAAGGACTACCTCTGATGGTGTCAGATTTCCAGAAGCGCGTCTTGGAAGAGTAGAACAACAACATATATTTGTATAATATGACAAGAAATACGCCGTTCAAGTATTTAATATATCTATAATTCTTTCTCATCTTTTTATTACATATCTCCAAGTTTTAATTCTATTTTTTGTGGGTAGCAGCATAGCACCTCTATTATAATTTGAATTTTGAATTTTGGTGTAGAAACATTGAGCATCCCTTGTCATCAATCATTTGTGTGTCCCCACTTCGGTGTTGTACTACAGAATCAGAAATGAAAATGTCTGATGTTACACCTTTATCTCATGGTATTTGTGAATCATGAATACATTTTTGCACGACCCAATCATCACATTAAAATTTTGAAAGACAAATATTAATTGCATAATACAATTTAATAAGAGAAGGTAGATGCACAAAAACTAAAATTATTTATTTACATGAAGGAAATGATTGTCTGCTTAGTTAAAAACAATTCAAAAATAACAATAGTCCTTTAGCTAGAGGATTTATTAAAGCCTACAACTCCACGTGAACATAATCAATATCACTGTCATCATCATCATCATCAGACATAATCGGCGTTTGGATGAAGCTCTCAGATGTGGATCTCATAGCACAATTGAGATTAGGGGTGCAATTTGTGCAAGTGTTAATGACTCGTGCATTACTGCATAAAGATGTAACCAGCACTTTTGGATCTGTAGAAGTAATCTGAACATCATCCACTATTATGTTCTTGCAAGGTACGGTTGCACTGCAATTTAAACTGATGCCGACTTCGGTAGTAGACCCTTGTAGTTGTACTGTCCCTATCACATTTGTGAATCGCACATCGCTCACCTCCACTGCTGAGCTCTAGAACAACAAAAGAAGCTTGCATAATATAAGTATCACAAAAATAAGATAATAGAAGATGAAGAAGATGTGATTGAATGCATACCGAAATACCACAAGGTTTAGCACTGTCGCAATAGAATTGGTCGATGATGATGGGGTTGGCCGTGGATGTTAAAGTTATGTTATTGAATGTGATCCCCCTTGCATACCCAGACCCTCCCTGTGGCGCATGATCATATTATGTTATTTCTTATGCATTTAATACAAGGTAATACCTTAAGAAAAATAAAACATAACTAAAATACTTAATTTAAATTATTACCTGCCATGTTTTGATTCTCGCTCCATTCGTGGTGCCGCTGAAACTACAATGTTGCACGTGTATTTGCTCGACAGTGGCATGAGTGCCATCTTTTCCTAAACTTCCAATGCTGTGATGAGAGTGTGCGTGCATATAAATTATGTCAATGCAACCTTATTTAATCAATATTGAGATATTTTTTACTTAGTAAATATATATTACTAACCTTATACCATGACCAGGTCCACAAGCAACTCCGGTGATATTAACATTTGACATGTCATTTCCAAGAGCAATGCAGTCATCACCTATAAAAAATGAACATTAATCAAGATTGAAATCAAAACATGATATATTGTTTCTTCATCAAATAACTGTTTGATATGGACCTTGCACACTTTATTTTCTAAAATTGAGTTTTAAGAGTAAGCAATTAATGGAGTTTGGATGGTACCTGTGCCAATCGTGCAGTCCTCTATAATAACATTATTAGATTGGCTAATGTCGATGCCATCAGTGTTGGGACTGTCCCCTGCTGCAGTGATGGTCAAGTGAGAGATGGTTAAACCCTTACTCCCTGTTATTGCTAAATGGTTCCTCGGGCCATTCACTAGCTTGAAATCCTTCAAACTTAAGTTGTTGCACCCCACGAACGCAATTTGCTACATATTTTCAACAGAAACAAAGAAACAATTTTTTAAATAAGTTTAATTAATGGATATTCATAATCATAGTTTAAATTTAGGACTCATTCACTACTTCAGGTAATTTGAGCATTAACTACTTCTAACGCTTAAGTGATAGAATTGTTTTACACATGTTATTTAATTAATTAAAAATGTATTATTGATTTTGCTTTGATTTAAACTTTATATTACCTAGCGAACCGGTTGATAGAGTTTTATTTCTATTGTCAGTGTGCATTAATTACATAAGGGTAATTTCGTAAGGAACACAGCAAAGATACAAAAATACATAGTATGTACTTACAGTTGGTGCTGGTGCCTCTCTGCAGTTAGGTCGCTGAAAAAACACAAAAATTGTGTTAGTATTACTTATAATAGTAAGAGAGACGAAAATATATATATCTTGGCACTTTCATATTATTGAGAACTTTTAATATTGTTTAGGAGTATTCCTTATCCAGAGAAATCCAATTTTGGTTCATAAAAGGATAAGTTTTGTGTGGATTATTTAGGAATGAATACCGAAATAGAAAATGGTGAACATAATTTTTCAGAGTACTAATTCAACATAATGAAAATAAAAATGAATGCTAAACAATGTACCAGTTCTGGATGGCGCTTGCAAGATGTATCCCACCAGACTTTGCCCATGCCATTGATAGTTCCAGAGCCGTCGATGGTAAGTCCACTAATCTGATTAAATGAAATCCATGTTCCTATTCCAATCCATGTTGTATCACTAGGTGCATATATATCACCTAAAACCTATGATATCCATTGTCACGGTTGAGTATACAAGATTATAATTTTATTTATATAAATAGACGATGAAAGGTAATAAATATATATGTACATAAAATTTGTAATATAAAGAATTACCTTAATATTAATTAATGGAGAGTTACATGCTCCACTGAATGTGATGGTTTTAAGAAGGAATGTTTTTTGTGCTGGAATAATGAAAGTGGGATTGTTGGCCTTCACTGCGCATATGTCTGTCCATGCTTTTAAAAATGCCTAAACATATCCATAAAATAACATATAGCATTATGGTATCAAATTAATTTTTTTATTTATTAATTTACGTGATTAAATCTTGAAAGCATGTGTAGTATTACTATTTTTATACCTGTGTATCATCAGTTTTACCGTCGCCGATAGCCCCGTAGTTGACGACATCAAACACTTGTGCGGTTACAGAAGTTTGATAGAAAATGAGCAGCACCAGTAACATGCAAATGAGCATAAAATTGCCCTACAAAAATAATATTGATATTAGAACATATTTAATGAAAAAAGTAAAAAAATAGGATTGTGAGGATTACAATAACAACCAAAAAACAAAACAATAATTTTACATATCCCACCACCGTAATTTTAATTAGGTGGCCATGCATACTAGATCAATCTATTCATGCAATTGAATATTGTAGAAAGAAAAGACATATAAATGTGTACGTGTGTGTGTTTTGTGTAGTGCATGCATGCAAACATGTGCCAAATAGAAGAGAAATGGCTCACCATTGTGATCGATCGAAATAAAACGTAGAAGAACAATTCTCTCTCCCTCTCTATCTCTCTATATTTCTAAATCTCTCTCTTTTTTTTCTCTTAGTTAGAATGAATGAGTCATTAGAGTAAACAGGGCTCGCTTATATAGTGAAAGAAATTTTCATAATAGGAAAATAAAAACTCTATCTTTCTATTACTAAAAAAATAACATATATTCTTAAATATTGTATGTTTAATCTTTGATAATAGGAAAATAAAAACTTTATCTTTCTATTACCAAAAAAGAACATATATTCTTAAATATTTTATGTTTAATCTTTGATAATAGGAAAATAAAAACTCTATCTTTCTATTACCAAAAATAATTATAACATTCTTAAATATTGTATGTTTAATCTTTCATAATAGGAAAATAAAAACTCTATCTTCCTATTACCACAAAACTAACATTCTTAAATATTTTACAAATAAGAAAATTTACAAGTCCAAATTAGTAAACTAAAATATTGATTTCGTAAATACAATATTGTTTGATTAAGAACAAAACTTTTTGTCTATAGACAACTGTAGATCTATATATCTTCGTTTTTATTCTTTTTTTTTTTTGTTTATTATTTGCAATTCCAAATTTAATAGAAGCAAGTAAGCAACTTACTAATTAATGAAGCCCAATTTTGAGAGGTTATGTATGATGTTGCTAGATATATGAGCAAATCTTCCCCTTCATAAACAATAACCTTTCCTAATTGCATAAGTAGTTGTTAATATTAAGGAAATCACTAGTGTTTATCCTAGTTTGTAATTTACAAACAAGCCATTATATTACATTAATAGAATATCATTTTGTAGTATGTTACCTAATTCTAACACGAAGTGGTGAACCTCTTCTTATCTTATAATTTTTTAATCGTTTCTTGTAATTAAAGGTTTTATCTTAATAGGAAGCTCAATTTTTAATACCAAAAAAGAACATTCTCGCATTAATTTTTAAAAACATTTTTTTTTTTTTTGTGTCTTGTAGATTCAAGTCAGTACAAACTAAATTTTTTTGTGTAGATCCGAGACGATGCATATTTAATTTAAAATCATACCCACTGTTATTTTACTCTGTCCATGATCGAACAATCACAAGTCAGAATTAGACCCAATCTTATCAAATTGGGTTCAGAGAAAGGAAAATGATATATCCAGTAAGGAAAAAGATATACATAGTCCCATTGCAATCAAAATTACAGTATATTCAATTTTTTTATTTATAAAATTATACGTTTATTCTTTAAAATGCATGCTATTATATGAAATAAAGTAAATACTGAGTTACATTAAAAAAAATTTCATGGTGAAAAAATGAAAAAAATAAAGTGCAGTATATATTACATTATTATAGTGTACAGGCTGCAAAAACGGGTTGCATGTGTTAAGATTGTGTCACTTTTTAAATGTCAAATATCGCGTTTTATTTATTATTAATAGTTCGGGCATTCAGTTTTAAAATCTAACTGGATATTTGTGGTTCTGGTGTTCACTTGGGCTTAAATGGAAGTTTTTGTAGCATTTTGATGTCATTTAGAAATTATGCAGTTTCGATTGGTATTTGGATTTAATTTTGTTAATGCCCAAGATGAAGTAGTAAAAATCCGATATTATCACGAGATGTTCAGTTTTGAGATAGCTTCCATATAGAAGTGGAATTAGATCAACTGTATTCGTGTATCAAAAGTTATGGGTGTTTTTCCGAGTATACCCCGAAGATGAGAAATCCAGGCAGCAGCCCTATATGATGTTTAGCCTAGATTTCGGAATAGCTGGAGAGGTTATTTGATCTAGTTATAAACATGAAAATTGTAGATAATCTTCTTGGCTTTCCAATGGCATTGGAATTGTGCAATTCGGAGTTATATTGAGGAAGTTATGACTATTTTAGTAAAGTATGTCCAGAATTTCTGGTCATGGACGGTTTGGTCCTTTTGCCCCACTAATGAGTGATGTGTTTGGGGGAAATAAAAGGGGGGGTTTGGCTGGAATTCTATGGTTCAGCAGAAATATCTGGGGGAGAGAAGAGAAGAAGAAAGAAAGAAAGGTAATATGAAGGAAGTGTGTTCAAACCCCTCTCCTCCTCCCTTTTTCCACTCTAGGTGCCTCTCTTTCTCTCTCTCTCTATTTCTCTTTGTTTCCTCTAGCTATTGTGCATGTTTATGGTGGCTGATTTGGTGTTGGATGTTGTCTTGGGTGAGGAAGCCAGGGAAAATTGATAGGGATAGGTGAGACAAAGAAAATGTGTGTGGGTGTATCCCTTTGTGCCTTATATGTGTTTGTGTTTATGTTTGTATGAGTGTGTATTATTGAATTTGGGTGCTGTTGGAAGAGTGTATATGTAATTGCTACTGCACATGAGATGGTTGTATTAATACATGAATGTGGTGACTTTGTGTTGTAAGGCAGATTTTCTGTCTCCTCAAGATCCTTGTGTTTGACTTATGTCTTCATTTCATATGATCATCTATGTGTCTATATGTTACATATGAAATTTGGTGTCATTATGATATTTGTGTTGTAAGTTATAGCCTAATGTTCATGATCTGTCCAGATTCGCGCAGAAATAGACCAGTTTCAGAAAATAATTTATTTCGGGTATTTAGAAATGTAATCAAGTTATCATGTCTTCACGGAATATGATCCCAACATATCATAGAATGTTTGTGATTTGTTTCAGAATTTGTTGATGTGTATTTTATGCCTTGGAGACCAATGTTTGGGGCTGGTTGCAGTGGATGAATTAGTCTTGTATAAGTATGTGTCAAAGAGTATTATGCATGGTGTGGGTAATATCAGGAGTTGTTGTCTTCATGAAGAAGGCTTGTATATGTGTCAGGATGCCTTATATTTAATTGAGCATCATTGATTGTTCTTGCAGATCTCGTAGACCGGGCGCGCGGTGATGCAAGTATCTGTGAGTGGTTCGATTCACCCTTTCGGAAAGCGCTCGATGCACATAATCGTGCATCGCGTATCCGCGGGGCACCCTAATTATATTCAATCATGATTGCAAAATTAATATATTAGACTCATACTTGTTAGCTTTAATTGTGGGTTCTTATATAACATGAGGTATAGAGTATGACATTTATGGTAGCTTGATAGTGGGCACGGCATGCCATAGGTAGCCATTTGTAGGGTCACCTTCTTATTAGTAAATGCTTAATATGGTTGTGTCATATTTAGCTAATGGTATGATATATATGATAGCTTCTAGTAGGCCTAGGTTGAATTGTATAAAGTGTGTATATACATGGTTTATTCATAGGTTATTTGGACATGTGGTCCATATACCTCTCTTGTGATAATTGTGCGTGTATTTACTTGTTTGACTATCACACTTATGTAGTAATATGCATGTTATTTACTCTTGACCTCCATATATTCCAAAAGTGTGTTAACATGTACATATTAGCTAATATTGTGGTGTAAACTTTTAATGCGATATCAATTATTCACTTGTTGGAAAGTCTTATGTCGAATGACTTTTCTATTGATTGAACACATGTAGTTTTGGAGTGCAGTTGGATTTATATTAGTTGAGCCATTTTAGGGAGTTGGACATTTGAGGTGTTTTTATTTTATTCAATGTCTTCTACTACATGCATGACTATATGAGCTAATTTCGTCATCTTTAAGACTTGATATATTCCAATTGAAAGAGGATTTTATACTCGAAAAGGAGTTAATATAAAGGGATTTGTAATGAAATTCTTCTTCGTTGAGATCATTCTTTGGGGTGCACGTGTGTTATCTTATGTTGCTTGTTATATTTTTATATGATTTATGTACCTCTTATGAGATAGAATTCCTCATGTTACATTTGATTTATGTAATATTATTGAGTACGGTGGTTATGTAGCAGTTTATCTACCTTGCATCCATGCGATGTTCTCATATGAGAATTCAGAAGAATTCATTTATTATATCGGTGTTCGTTAACCGATAGCTATGATAGTATGCTTGGTCTATCTGTATTAGGCGTGTGGATGACCCATCTTTAGGGTCATGCCTTCGTATTGTTAAGTGCAAGAACTTAACTGTTTTTTCTCACGTCCGAGTGATGCATCTGTATAGTAATTCAAGAGAATTCATTAGCATTGTCATTTGCTAGATGATTATAGTTGATCCTTGAGGATCGTTTGTAAGCGTGGAATGCTTCTCCCTTACCTCGTATCCGCGTTGAAGCTATCCGGCGTTGGAGTTATCCTGGATTCTGCAGCTACATCATAGGAGGCCCAATGTGTATTATAAATACCCTTGTGGCTTCGTACCTATCTTGGAAGGCTGTCAGGAAGAGAGCTACCCGGGAGAGGGCTACCGGAAGGTTAAGGGAGTTAGCGAGTTGATTTTTCCTTTCTAATAGTCTCATGTCACCCTAGGGGTGAAGGTGAGAATGACATTGGAGTGCTTCCTCCCGTATCGTCGTACATCGAAGCTACCTTGGATAGTGCCACCACATCATAGGAGGCTCAATGTGTATTTCAATACCTTGTGGCTTCGTACCTATCTTGGAAGGCCGCCATGGAGAGGGCTACCGGATGATGCAAGGCATCGTAACGTATTATACATCGATGTAGATAATCTTTGAAGTGTTGTACTAGTTTGAGATACTACACATTACTATTAATGAATTAATTGCTTTCCAAGAGTCCTACGAGTTCCCCTCCGGGTCAAGGGTGATGATTAGGTGATGTCATGTCTTCGCGTGACATTTATCTCTGTTGGATTTCTCCCATATCTCTTTTCTTTGGAAGAGAAAATGCCCTAATATTATATTATCATTGTAGAGCTTGGATTCTTACCATTCACTGAGCTTATAGCTCACCCCTCGTGTGTTGTTTATCCACCAGGGATTGGGTTGGCGTGGAGCTAGAGCATCTCTCTGGCGTGGCTCGTGCGTGGAGCGTTCCACCTTTCGGTTGGCGAGTACGAGGTTGTCAGCAAACCTATTTTTCTTGTACATGTATTAGTAATCGTGTGTGTTGCACATATACCTGTATTTGGACTACATTTGGACTCTCACAGAACAGTGTTTGTGTATTCAGGTCTGTAATAATGTTTTTTGATTTACAGACTTACTTATATTGTATACTTCCGCATTTTTAATTGGCTACCGCTTCCCTGTAGCCTTGTTATTCTATTTGATCCTAATCGGTAACGCTCAGGGGATGGCCGCCCCGGGGTGTAACAGCATGTATCAGCACTTGTCCAGTAATTTTGTGTGCAACTAGTCTTCCCCGATTTTTTTAAAATATATATTAATTTATTGAAATACATATTATTATAAAAATAAAGTACAATGAAACAAAAAATTTTATTTTTAAAATGATTTTTTAATAATTTTTCATACATTGAATTTTTTTTTTAAATTTTTTCCCTCCAACAACATAACATATTACATGCAAAATTACCATTGGTGGCTTTTTATAAACACTAGTGATTAGAAATGAATGCAACAATTTTCGTTTGTTTACCCTTTTTTATGCAAATGGTAGGTAGTCGTCTTAATATATTAAAATAAAAGCCTAAATTGAATTATGAAGAACCAAAATAAAGATCTCATGATCCTAAGTAGAAGAGACATTTACCAAGAATTAAGACAGTATGAGAAAAACATTACAAATTTATAACAAGTTTATCCGTCATAAATCTTACTCCCCAAGCATGGATGAACCCCTGGGTCGTCTTCCAAATATTTTCACTATATGGAAGTTGACCCTTTAACACTACTTGGTTTTAATCGCGTCGATTGGGATAAGTAGCTTGGTGACCTTTGCCTTTTTGGATCTATCCCCCATTCTTCGCATATGGTGCCCAGTCGCTCACATGCCTTAACCTCCAAACCAGTAACTAGTTTCAGCCGCTCCCAAACCCACCACACCGTCGGGCATGAAATGAAAAGGTGATCCGCCATCTCCTCCTCCTCCTCCTCCTCACAGAGAATGCAAGAAACCTTCCTCCCCGCAGAGGATGTTATTTTACGGATTGCAATTCCAAATTGATTGTGGCATCACTTCCTCACTTGTGTGATGGAAGGAGAAAAGTTGTTTTGTTTTTGTTTGGGTGTGGATTGACTGGCCGGGTAATAGAGTTACTAAATATTTATATCACTAAACATTAGTAAAGTTAGAACTGCAGAACAAATTGAGTATATCAATTAATGCACTCTTTAGAATGACTTTTGTTTGTGTTATTGGACGTCTTGGGAGCATTGAAGATTTATTTACAAGAAAATAATTGGTGCCAATTTTCGTCAATCTGAAAGGTCACCAGCCCTGACAAAAAAATTAAAAGAGCTTTGTGAAGTCCATATCAATTGGTAGATCAATTATACTAGTCTTTTAATATCATGCAGTGTAACTATACTTCCTCTCGATCAGCAATTATTGCATGTCATTTCCACAATGTCCATGTATCACTTCGATTTCAAGAAGATATATAATAAAAATATTTGTGAATCATGAATACATCTTTGCATGACCCAATCATCACATAAAAATTTCAAGGACAAATAGTATTTGCATAATCCAACTAAATAAGAAACTTCAAATTCAACAGATACTAGATACATAAAAACTAAAATTATTTATTCACATGAAGGAAGTTATTGTCTTCAATGCCAAATAACAATAGTACCCTAGTTAGAAAATTTATTAAAGCCCTATAACTCCATGTGAACATAATCACTATCACGACCATCATCATCATCATCATCATCATCATCATCATCATCGGACATAATTGGCATTTGGATGAAGCTCTCATATGTGGATCCCATCAATTGAGATTAGGGGTACAATTTGCGCAAGTGTTGATAAATTTAAATTTGTAGTGCCCAAAGTAAAGAGGAAATATCGAATGTGGTTATTTTATAATGAAATATATGAAAAATATCCAAAAACTAGAAATTCGCATTCTTCAAATGGGTAGATTTCTAATTATTTGTCTGGGTTGATATATTGAAATTCATTAGCTAATTAATTTCATAATTATGTTGTACATGCAGTTCGAAGGAATAACCCCATACACAGAAGATGAAATAACTACATTTAGGAATGAATGAGTGGTGCAACATAACTTATATAATTGAATATTGTGAGTATCATTGCAGTTTCTGATTATGTGGTAGTTTTTTATTTTAAAATTGGCACTGCTATTGAGTGGTTGAGACTCAACATCATATTTTGATATGTTTGATTTAAATGCAAGATTTATTTTGTATATTTTGAGCTTGTATTTTTACCTGAAAACAGGTAGATATATTAGAACAATTATATGGAAATTATTTTGTATCAAAATGGTTTTTTCGGTATGATGAGGTGACTTTATTTATGGAATAGCATTAAATATGCAATTTTGAACAAAAGATCATTGTTCAAATGTAAATGTAATATTCTCATACTGTAAATTATCACTGCCACCAAATAATCGTGATCTTTACTAGGGAAACAATCACGGTTCTCATAACCACCATGATAGTTAACCAATTAACAGTCACGGTATAGCTTAAAACTATAATTATTGCCAAACAAAAGATCATGGTCATGTATAAAATGTAACTTATTCGTACTTATAGATCACAGTTTATGCTAAATAATCACGGTCGAATGATAAACCGTGATAACTACTAAAGATATAATCATGGTCGAATGATAAATCGTGATCATTATTAAGGATATAATTATGGTCGAATGATAAACCGTGATCATTACTAAGGATATAATCACGGTTCTTATAAACACCGTGATAGTTAACCAACTAACAATCACGGTGTAGCCTAAAAATGTAATCGTTTCCAAACAAAAGATCACTGTCACCAACAAAATATCACAGTTCGGTAGATACGGTTTGTGAACCATGATTGAATACTTTTGATCACGGTTTTTAGCTGTGATCTTTTACATGTTTTTTTTGTAGTAGTGCGACATACAAATACTGCCTTATTCTCCTCACCCCAACACCATTTTTTTCCTATTCCATATTTATTCTTGCTTACACTCCCCTTTATGACTCCACCCAAACAGATAGTGAGTAAAAGTTCCTAGATTAATGGAGATACAAGACAACATAAAGTTAAGTAATTTATACCCTTTCTCCGTTGATTCCTGACTGCCCTAAAAAACCAGCTGAACCAAAATTTAATTCTCCTCCCGCCTCTCCTCATTGATCGCCAGCCTCCTCGTCCTCCCCATCGCTGCCACCCTCTCTCATCGTAGTTGCGGCCCTCTACCAGTCCCCGTCATCTCGTCACAGCTGCTGCTCTCCTCAAGTCCTCGTCATTCTTCAATCGGCAAAAAGTACGTCTAATAGAGTTTCAAGAGATAGAGACTATAGAGGTCAGAAAAAGTAGCCATTCAGTGAACCGATGGGTCACACACTTGGAGACATGGATTTGCTGGTAATGTGGTCTTTTTTTCAAGTTGTTTTGGCAATGACATGTATAAATTCTGTGTTGATGGTTCTTGATGATTACTTACATGCTTTCTTTCATTCTTTCTTTCTTTCTTTCTTGAGGAAAATGTGGATGATTACTTACATGCTAACAGAGTTATTCAAACTTCAAAGTATTGGTGGCATGGTTCTACCTTTTTTTTGGGACGAATAAGCTCAGTGGAGATATGAAATGATGATCAAGGTAGATGAGAGTGAATCAACACAATAGATATATATTAGAAACTACTGATTTTGAAATGAGTGTGATGGATGAGTATATATAAACACAATAATTACTATTGGGTGAGCAATGACTCAAGAGGAAGGATGCCAATGTGTAAGAGGTTGCCAACAGGCGTCAATCTAATTGTGAACAAATCAAATGAGAATAAAATTAAACTCATATTCAAATTTGTCATGTTGAAGTCCACACCTACTCCTGACATTGCTGATACATTTGGAGTGGCTATGACAGAGCCTACCAAATCTACACACATTGTCACATGGGAGCCTCCGCAATCCAATTGGGCAAAATCAAATTCAGATGGTTCTCTTGCTGATGATTGCGGAGGATATGGAGCTCTTCTTCGGGTAAGCTCTGCGCAATTTCTTGTTGGTGTTACAGGATGTTCTCCTCTGTCTTCTATCAATCTTCTTGCAATGCAAGGTGTAGTGGTTGGTCTTTCTTTGGGCCTCAACCATGGCTTCGAAAGGGACCAATGGTCTAGAGTGGGTGGATGTGACTTTCTAATTTGCAAAAGAGGTGGGGAAGCATAAATGGTGTACAAGAAGATTTCATTATACAAAAGAGGCAAAATGGTCATCGACAGGGGGCTATTTTGATTTAAAAAAAAAAAAAAGTTTAGAGGAATTTATTTCTATATATTTCAAATTGCCTGGGTGAAGATAATAGAATAAACTAACATTATTATTCCAATTCTATCAAGAGTTATAAACTTGGGTTTTAATTCGGATTTTGATATGGGTTTTTAGTGGGTTATTTGGATTTCACAAAATTACAGGGGGGTTATATGGATATCGGGTTGATTGTAAGCGGGTTATATGAATTTTATTTTTTTTCTGAGTGGGGGCAACTGCCTCCATTGAGTCTTAACTGGCTTTGCCATTGAGTAATGCACCAACGTAGTGTATATGTGATCGAGGGATAGCTTTTGAACTGCTCTTTGTAGAATGGCTTTTGTTTTAACTTTGTTATTGAAAGTCTTTGAGTTTGGATGATTTTTTTACAAAGCAATAATTGGTGCCAATTTACTTGATTAGAAAATTTCACATAATAAAATCTTCATTAGATTCTTGCAAATACTGGGGTTTTTCTTTTTGGTTTTGTAAATTTGTATTTCTGTAATTTTCCAAAATGTACAAAAGGATCAATTCCGTAACAGAGTATTCAAAAATAGGGAATACATGATGAATGCTTCTCGGTGGAGGTAATAAGGGCATTCCCGGTATTTCTATATTTGAAAGGTATTTTGGTCATAAAAAATATTGATTTAGATTTTATTAGTTTTTCAAGGATTTATTCGAATTGTTTTCAAAGATTTCATTAATTAAACAGAATATTCTTGGAATATGCTCCTTACACTAATGACGCTCACTCCCTTCAGTCTCTCCATACAATTTTTTTTATAAATATATGCTTGGTTAGTCAACTAACAAGTAATTTTGTTTTATTTAATTTTTAGAATAGAAAAATGAAATGTTCAATTCTGTATGCATTTTCTTTTTAAAAAAAAGCACTCCTCCATTCAAGGATATACTGTTATAAAAAGTGAAGTGTATATATATTGAGATATATTATATTTTTTTTATTCAAAAAAATAAATTTTATTTTTTAAAAGTTTTACACTCCGATAATACAACATGAGTTGTAAAATAAATTGAGTATATCTGCATTCTGTTTGAGCTATTAAAAGTTGGAAAGTTTTGAAACTTTTTTAACAAAGCAATTGGTGCTTCTTTTCGTCAATCTAAAAGGGTAAATGTCTCCTTGAAATTTTTTTTTTTTTTTGTGAAGTCCACTGTACATACCAATGAGAATATGATCTTGCATGCCATTTCCACAACATGTCACTTCGATGAGTCAGAACACTAACCGACGGATTTGTAAATCCTTAATACATCTTTGCATGACATAATCAATATATTAATAATTTAAAAGACCAATTTCAATTGCATAATCCAATTAAATAAGAAACCACGAAATCAACAGAAGGTAGATGCAAGAGAACTAAAATTATTTATATTCACATGAAGGAAATTATTGTCTTCGTAGTTGAAAAGAATGCTAAAATAACAATAGTACCCTAAATAGAAAATTTATCAAAGCCCTACAACTCCATGTGAACATAATCAGTATCACTGTCATCATCAGCAGACATAACAGGAATTTGGATGAAGCTCTTAGATGTGGATCCAACAGCACAATTGAGTTTAGGGGTGCAATCTGCACAAGTGTTGATGATTTGTGCATCATTGCACATTGATGTAACCTGTACTTTTGGATCTACAGAAGTAATATGGACATCATCCACTATTATGTTCTTGCAAGGTACGGTCGTGCTGCAGTTTAATCTAACACCGACTTCAGTAGTAGATCCATGAAGTTGTACTGTGCCTTTCGCATTAGTGAATTGCACGTCACTCACCTCCACTGCTGACCTCTACAAAAGCAAACGAAGCTTACATAATAAAAGAATCACAAAAATATTGTTACAGTAGATGAAAAAGATGTGATTTAATGCATACCGAAATACCGCAAGGTGTATTACTGTCGCAATAGAATTGGTCGATGATGATGATGGGGTTTGCTGTGGATGTTAAAGTTATGTTATTGAATGTGATTCCCCTTGCATATCCAGACCCTCCCTGCACGTATGATCATATGTGATTTATTATGCATTTGAAACAAGGTAATACCTTAAAAAGAAGGGTGCTGCTACCTAGGCCCCAGAAATTATGTCACATTTGTGAGCCCCAATAGGTGGCACTTTCCTATTGGTTCCTTATTTGACTTTTTCTAATTACCAAAATGACAATGACAAGACTACCTTTCTTATAATTTTAAAAATAAATTCTAACTAACTAATATTCAAATTAAATCTCATAACTGAATCCTACAAAAGGTGGCACCATTAAACCCTCTCCTTGACCTAACATATTTTTAAAAACTTTGAATTTTAGGGTTTTGTTTTTGGTGAAACCATATGAACGAAAAATGACAGATTTCTTCCCATAAATATAGAATTGGAATTCAAATTTAAATACTGGTGTATCTAGATTTTAATTAACAAATACCTTTAAAAAATGGACTAGAATTCAAATTCAGATACAGATGTATCTGAATGTATTTTGAAGGTATTTATTCATTCAAATCCAGATACATGTGTCTCTAGATTTATTAACAAATACCTTCGAAAAATGGGGTGGAATTCAAATTCAGATACATGTGTATCTGGATTTGAATTAACAAATACCTTCAAAGAATAAGCTGGGATTCAAATTTAGATACAGGTGTATCTAGATTTGAATTAACAAATACCTTCAAAGAATGGGCTGAGATTCAAATTCAGATACAGGTGTATCTGGATTTGAATTAACAAATACCTTTAAAGAATGTGTTGGGATTCAAATTCAGATACAGGTGTATCTGAAATTGAATTAACAAATACGAATCGGCTGGGAGTCAAATTCAGATACAGTTGTATATGGATTTGAATTAACAAATACCTTAAAAAAAGGGCTAGAATTCAAATTCAGATACAGTTTTATCTGAATTTGAATTAACAGATACAGATTCAAATACCTGAATGGATCACCAATGTTTGCTCTACGAACCGAACATAAGATAAAAAATGCTGCAATCGAAATCAAAATCGAAATCCTTGCAAAACTGCAATCGGATTGAATTTTTTATTTTTGTAAAATAGATGAATCAATATGTGTTTCGTGATCACAATCTTTTTCGATTGATATGATTGTTTTCGGAAAAAAAAAGAAAGAAAAAACAACAGATCGTGGAAAAAACAATATATATAGACGAAACAGATCGTGAGGGTTTTGTGTTTGTTTCTTTGAATTGAATTGTTTACTTTAAAAAAAACATATCATAACCACCTCCATTGATTGTGGGCCATTAATTGTGGGATCTGTTACAATATGAAAACATAATTTGGGAATGAAGGGTAATTTAGATATTTTATCTTTGCCACCTCATGGGGCTTTAGATGGGGCCTATGAATTGGGGCCCAAAAATCATTATTGTAAAAAGAATAATAATAACACAAATGCTTAATTAAATTATTGTCTGCCATGTTTTGATTCTTGCCCCATTCGTGGTGCCGCTAAAACTACAATGTTGCACATGTATTTGCTCAACCGTGGCACGAGCGTTATCTTTTCCTAAACTTCCAATGCTGCAATGAGTGTCCAAATGCACATTAATGATGTCCTTCCAACCTTATTTAATCAATAATGAGATCTCTTTAACTAAATATATACTACTAACCTTATACCATGACTAGGTCCACAAGCAATTCCTGTGATATTAATAACATTTGACATGGCATTTCCAAGTGTAATGCAGTCATCACCTGTCGAAAAATGATATGATCGAGTTGAGATTTATGGTTCAAATGATAAGACATATAAACCATAAGAATTTTAATGGTACCTGTGCCAATTGTGCAGTCTTCTATAATCACATTGTTAGATTGGCTAATGTCGATGCCATCAGTATTGGGATTGTCCCCTGCTGCGGTGATTGTCAAGTGAGAGATAGTTAAACCCTTACTCCCTGTTATTGTCAAATGGTTCCTCGGGTCATTCAATAACTTGAAAGCCTTCAAACTTAGGTTGTTGCACCCCATGAGCGAAATTTGCTACAATTTTCAACATACAAAAAAACAATTTTTTATATAAGTTTAATGAATGGATATTCATTATCATAGTAGAAATTTAGGACTCATTCACTACAACAGGCAATATGATGAGCATTAACTACTCCTAACTATTAAGTGATGGATTTGCCGTCATGTATTAACTACTTAAGAATTTTATAAGGAAATACAACATAGATACAAAAATACATAATAGATACTTACAGTGGGTGCTGGTGCCTCTCTACAGTTAGGCCGCTGAAAAAACACACAAATTGTGTGTTAATATTGCTATTAAGAGTTAGAGAGGCAAATCTATATAAATTAAACATCATAAGAAGGAAAAACTAAAGATTTATTGGCACTTTCAATATAGGCAACATCTAATCTGGTCTAGATACTAGAAGGAGTATTTCACCTGAGAAATCTAATTTTGGTAGATTTTATGAAAGATTAATTTTTTTTGGGTTAGTTAGGAATGAGCAAAGAATAGAAGATGTCAAATTCAAGTTTTTTTAGTGTTTCAATAAAATGAGAATAAAAATGAATGTTAAATAGAGTACCAATTCTGAATGGCGCTTGCAAGATATATCCCACCAGACTTTCCCCATGCCATTGATAGTTCCAGAGCCGTCGATGGTGAGCCCACTAATTTGATTAAATGAAATCCATGTTCCTATTCCAATCCATGCTATATCACTAGGTGCATATATATCACCTAAAATATGTGATTTCCATTGTCATGACTCATGAGTGAGGATGTATTTCTATGTATATATAGACGATAAGAAGTAAGGTCAGTGTAACTAAAAATTTGTAATAAAAATATAGATGAACGTGAATTACCTTAATATTAATTGATGGAGAGTTACATGCTCCATTGAAAGTGATGATCTTTAGAATGAATGACTTTTGTGCTGGAATCATCAAAGTGGGGTTACCAACCTTCACTGCACATGCATCTGTCCAAGCTTTTAAAAAGGCCTAGACATAATCCATACAACAACATAGCATTATAGTATCAAATAATAATATTAATTTACATGATCAAATCTTGAAAATACATGTTTAAATATTTTTATACCTGTGTATCATCGGTTCTAACATGCATTCTCATATATTAAATTTTTTTGAGTATTTTTTTTTCTTCTGTGTCTTGTAGATGCAAATTTAATATGAACGAAATGTATTGGATGGACGGTGCATATTTAATTTTAAATCATACTATTAAGTTACGCTGTACAACACAAGCCAAAATTATACTGGACTTTGACGTTATGTGATCAAGGATTGGGCCTCCCTGTTCTTTACGTGGGTTAGGCCAATTTGGATCTAGAGAAGGAAAGTGATATGTAAAGCAACAATGTGTGCAGTCCAATCCATAGCCTTTATTGGTTTTCTTTAAATATATATTTATTCATTAAAATACATATTATTATAAAATATGAAATATACACTAAAAATAATTATTTGTTTTTTAAATGAAAGCTTTTTTAATACATTGCGCTATCATAATGAATATGTGACTGAGACCTATGTCAAGGCTGCAATGTGGAACAAGCACTTAGAATTGTTACTCAACCCTAGTACTAATGAAGTATATACTTTTGAAAAAAATGGAATATATATATTTCATTAAATTGTATGTACTTATTTATATACTTTGTAAATCTTTTCTAATGATGCATATACGGTGTTATATAATGAGTGCAAGTAGCTAATAATGTACATATATGGGATTGTAAAATTAAATGAGCTCTGTGTAACAGAGATAATTTGGTTTGGATCAACATTTCATTGAAAAAAGTAACACTACATTCTATTTGTAGTCTCGGTTGTAATTAGCACACCTATTTATTCTTTTATAAAAAATGAAATGCATATTTATATGAATTGAATGCATATATTTTTATATTTAATGTAATATATTACATATTAAACAATAAAGCATATACTATGATCAATTGGTGATTTCATTTAATACTCGTTAATGATAGGGGCGATTGAGATTATCTAAGATCACATTTGGGCTACTTGTAAATGAATAACAGAATCTACTGCTATGATGAAAAATTGAAAATCCACTCAAGCAGTCTAGCCTATATGGAGTTTATAAGAAGGGCACACAATATACAGAGTATTGATATATATCTTCATAGATATCTTTAAAGAGAAATAAATTATGATTAGATTGCAGACACTAGAATTATAAGACTAAACATTGTTGTATTGAATAACATTGATACACATTTGTTTTAGATGGATATGCAACATATACACATGTTGTACAAATACTAATTTGAAAATTAAAAGAAAAACCACACTCACTGCACATCTCGATCGGGTCTGAATGAAATTGTGGTGTTTTGTTTCTCTTTATTGCAAAAGAAAGACTAGGGCCAATGTATGCAAGGATAAAGAGAAAAGAATAGGGCCAATGTATGAAATGACCATATAATCTTGTGAGTTGTGAGCCATCACACATCAGTATAATTTTTGTCAACCGAACATTATTGGTTTTTTTGAACTGTTTTTTTTTAAATAAAATTTTAAAATTCTATGTTTAATATGAAAAAATATAATAATATATTTTGACTCCAATATTTAATCCCTCACACGATTTCAAATAATCACCAATAAGTATAGGGCTTTGGATATAATATGGATTATGGCTATATATATGGATGTGTAGTACTTAGCATGTGGATATGAACTTTGACATGATTCATGTATTTTCACAAATGGAATATGTACATTGGACTCTAATTATGGAATTAAATATGAAAGGTTCATGTATGTCTAATTTCTAAATGAACCTTGGTTGGAATGAATCCAAGTATTGAATATGTATAATTCATGTATGTATGATTTCTATAATGAACCTAAGGCGGAATGAACCTAATTGAAGGCATTAAATATGCAAAGTTCTCATTCCAATGATGCACTTAGATTGGATATATGAATTGACAATCAAATAGTCCATTATGTACTTTGAATTTGCCAACTCCATTGAGTATGGAATATGAATCATGCACAATACACTTAACTAAGTCCATGAATCTAAATTGAATGGGTACCTTGAATTTAGAGATGACTCATGGACAATCTAGAGGTCTATATAAAGGGGCCCATGTATGTCATTCCATCCATCGAAGTTATAAGTTGTGTATCCATTCATAGAGAGAGTCTCTTGTGAGAGTTTGTGAGAGATAAGTGTTTTTGTGATGATAAAGTTCTTAGCCAGTTTCTGATTTCACTTGAGTGTGCACTCTGTATGGGCTTGCTGGATCCTAGGGGTTCGGTTTGAGACTTCTATACTGGGAGAAGCCGAACGACGCCTTCGCCCATTGATTTATCTCTCACTTCTTCTCATTCTCTCTATTCTTTCAGTATTTTATTTTACTAATTTTTTGTATTTTCACCCAATTTTTATCTAATCCCATAACAAGCATATCCAAATTGAAAATATAAATATTGGATGCGGATGGAAATTGGAGTTGCATAAAATTAGTGTCATGGATCTTCACCAAGCTGTCCCAATAGATAGAATCAAAATTAGTTGAATATAGTGAGACATACATTTTTTTTGGTTTATCTTTTGAGAAAATGTTTTGTTTAAATTATTATATTCATAAATGATTGTAGTATATGATGTTTGAAGTTGAGGATTTAAAATGTAATATGAAAAATGGAGGGATTGATTATTAAATAGAATAGTTTACAGTGAGTTAAAATTAAAAAATCACATTTCACAAACTAATGGTATATAAAGAGACTAAATCAAAATAAGTGGTTAAAGTAGATGACTTTAAAAAAATACGAAGAAGAGATGGATCAATCTCTAAATAGACACGTCCCCAGAGCCTTGAAACTAAAGAAACCCTTTTTTATTAGACATTCTCGAGGGGCGAAATTTTACTTACCGGTTTCAGGTAGTTGAATCCGTCTGCTCCTGTCTTCTTCGACGGGTACCGCTTGGTTGCCGGTAATCCTCTTCCTTGAACTAATCGAATTCGAGGGAAGACCAACAATAAGGGCCCGCGATGGACTGATGGATGGTGTTTTTGATATGATCTGGACTGAACCTGATGTAACCTCTCAGGTTGCCTACGTACCTTAGTTTAGGGATCCAGTCACACGTAGTTCCTCTCTTTTAGTGGTGGGATTTCGCACAGGAAGTGGTCATGTGAATGTGAGTGGGGTCTAGTGGAAAAATTTGTCTCCCTCTTTTCTATGGGTTGTTGCCTCTATTTATAGAGGAATTTGAATGGTGTTAGGGTTTTTGATTTGCTCCTTCCCATCGGACGGACGAGAGTGCATCAGTCATTAGTGAGGGGACTACAGATATAATTGCAGGATTTGGTCAATTATAAGCAGATATAATTGCAGGATTTGGTCAATTATAAGTTGACATGTATATCTATATTTGGTTGGGATTTGGTGGATACAATCATTGATGACTTGATTTGGTGATAAATACTAGCATTGATTGAATTTGAATGCTAATAATTATTCGTTAATGCAATATATCTAAGAAGATCAAGACAATATATGATCGGATAGATACTGACTTTGCCTGTTGTAATCGGTCGGGTATGGGCCTTCGAATTGAGTCCCTTCAGGCCCAGGCCGGATGGGCCATTGTTTTGCCAGGTCGGATCTGATGGGACCCATGACCCGGACTGCTTTGAGTAGCCTAAAAATTTGGCGCCCACACATTCACTATCAGTTTTTTTAATTTTTGTCTGTAATTTTTGTGTTCGTGCATAGAACACGTTCAACTGAATAACATGTATATTCTTTCATATTATTTTGCATTGTATGTCATGTGCTTTTAGCGCGCGCAAGCAATTTTTTTTGGGGTTTTTTATTATTAAGTCTTCATAAACCATATGATTTAGCGATCGATCCCTCAATTCTTCATATTTTGGTTTTAGTCTCTAGGTTTAAATGATATGTTCCTTTTTAGTCCCTGAAAGGGACCTATCTCTAAATTATTTAGTTTTCTTTTTAGTTTTTGGGAGGGACTAAAAATGAACATATCCTTTAAATATGGGGACTAAAACCAAAATATGAAGAAGTGAGAGATGGATCACTAAAATTACAGGGACTGAAAACTAAAATGAGTGAAAATGTAATAATTTTTATTTCAATAGAATTAAGTATCAAAATAGACAATAACTGAAGTATGGGAGAATAGAGAAAAACAAAATAAAAGCAAAGATAGGAACGAGTATTGCTCTCGGAATAGATAGAAAAAGGTTTTGAATTATACAATTTTGTAGGTCTTGCAAGAAAATTGTATATTACTTAAATGAGAAAATCTTTCTAGTCTTCATGGGGGAGGTAATTTAATTATCATGATATATAATATTAAATTTTGAATTATAGTCAACGGATTGGAATGCCTCAGAATTTATTATACAATGCTACCATGAATCCTTCAAAGGACAAACACATTGAGTTATAATTGACATCAAAGAATTTTCGATATTATATAGTGAGTTGGAAAAAAAATCTTGCATAAGAACATGTGACCTCAAATATTTTTGATATTTTCATTGTTTTTCACTTTCTATTCTTCCTCTATTCAATGTTTGTAATTCAATTTTAGTAAGAAAATCGGATAGCAAACATCTACTATTTTTATAAAAAAAAAAGAACATGTGACATCAAATGAACCTAGTAGAAAAAATTCCAAAAGAAAAGTGTTGAAAAAGGAAAAGGCAACATATGCAAATATATATGTTCTTGTATTAATAATTGTTTTATGACCATTTTACTTGATTAATTTGATAAAACAGGTATTTGGTCCACGTTTAATGGGTTAGATAAATGCTCTAATATTTCATTTTGGTGCAAAAGAGAAGCAGAAGGAGATGAAATGTTAATACAGCCAAATCAAAAGACATGAAGATAAAAAAAAAAATTAGGATGAGGAGAGTGTCAACACCATGTCGGTGTCGGTCATATATTATAAAAATTTGGTCGTCATTTAATAATTTAAGGAGTGATCATATAATCATCAATTAGGTCATTTGTTTGTTATTAAATGAGATGATGGTGACATTTTGCAATTGCCTTGATTCGGGATCACTCATTCACTCCCCAAGTCACGGTCAAATGGTGGTGGTGTTTGTGGCTCTGCCAGAATGACTAGGGCAAACGTATGTAATGGAAAAATCATTTATAACTTTATGTTATCTTTTAGTAAAATCGATTTTAGTCCCTATAAAATCTTTAAATCATCGTAAGTCCTCATCTTATTAAGAAATTATTGTTTTAATTCTTATTTAGATTACCAAAATACATTTCCCTCCATCTAACTTTTCTCTTATTGTCTCTCTTAATAGCAATAAAATTTCAGAGTCCCAAGAGTTTTTTTTGTCATAGAACGGATCTACTTTAATTTTTATACTTCCTCAAGGACTTATTTGAATATAATTTTTAAAGATCCTGTTAGTTGGATGGAATATTCCTATAGCATTCTTTCTTTTTTATGGGCTTTTAACGTGGGGACTAAAATCATTAACTACAGCAGAATATTGAGACTTACTGTGATTTAAAGATTTTACAGGGATTAAGACCGATTTAACTAACCACATAACATAAAATGTATTTTGAAAGAAATTAAAGATAGATGTTAAGGTTCATATATACTGTAACTGGACTGTGGTTGGAAGCTATAATATTTTTCACTTCCAAGCATACTTTTGTTAACTAAACAAATCAAAGAGTGTAATATATATATATATATTATATATATATATATATAGTCGAGTGATTGGGAGCGGCGGAATGGCGGTGCGGCCGCGACGTGGGTCGTTCGATCGCGGGTCCATCGCATCCAACGGTCGACGTGAATCGCACCCGACCGTCCGATGCGATGGACCCGTGATCGACGGCCCGTGATCGCGGCCGCACGGCCGTTCCGCAGCACCCAATCATTTCCCTATATATATATATATAGGGAAATGATTGGGTGCTGCGGAACGGCCGTGCGGCCACGATCACGGGCCGTCGATCACGGGTCCATCGCATCGGACGGTCGGGTGCGATTCACGTCGTCCGTTGGATGCGATGGACCCGCGATCGCGACCGCACGACCGCACCTAATCGTGTATATATATATATATATATATATATATATATATATATATATATATATGGTCGCGATTACGTGCGGTATGCGGTCGGTGCGGTTTACGACGTGGGCCGTCCGATCGCGGGTCCATCGCATCCAACGGTCGACGTGAATCGCACCCGACCGTCCGATGCGATGGACCCGTGATCGACGGCCCGTGATCGCGCACCGCACCGACCGTAAACCGCACCTAATCGGCTCCCTATATATATATATATATATATATATATATATATATATATATATATATATATAGGGACGCAATTAGGTGCGGCGGCCGCGCGGTGCGGCGGCGACCACGGGCCGTCGATCACGGGTCCATCGCATCGGACGGTCGGGTGCGATTCACGTCGACCATTGGATGCGATGGACCCGCGATCAAATGGCTGCCGCACCGTGCGGCCGTTGCACCTCATCGCGCTCATATATATATATATATATATGAGCGCGATGAGGTGCAGCGGCCGCACGGTGCGGCAGCCGTTTGATCGCGGGTCCATCGCATCCAACGGTCGACGTGAATCGCACCCGACCGTCCGATGCGATGGACCCATGATCGACGGCAGCGGCCGCACGGTGCGGCAGCCGTTTGATCGCGGGTCCATCGCATCCAACGGTCGACGTGAATCGCACCCGACCGTCCGATGCGATGGACCCGTGATCGACGGCCCGTGGTCAACGCCGCACCTAATCATCCTTCTATATATATATATATAGGGTTTTGATATGCTGCAGACGTGCGGGTCGAGCTTATGTGCGGATCCATTTCTGACTGCAAAAAAAAAAAATTTACTTAACCAAAAGGACCACTACGGTTCGACCGTCCGATTAGATGTGATCGGATGGTCCAAAACAAACCAATAAAAGCCCCAAATGCCTCTCTCTCTCTCTCTCTCTCTCTCTTCACTCTCTCTCAATCTCCACTGTCTCTCTCGACCCTCTCTCACGAAACCCAAACCCCCTTTGACCACCGCGACCCCCGGCGATCACACGCGACTCCTGCGACCCCCGGCGATCACACGCGACTCCGGCGACCACCGGTTCCAGGTTGAGCTCTCTCTCTCTATGATTAGGGTTTTTATCTCTCTGATTCAAATGGATGGTGGGATCTTTTTTAAAAACTTGTTCATCTCTTTTGAAAATTGTTCTATATTTGTATCTTTGGGATCTGTTTGTGACGAGTGTATTTGGGATATTTGGGGTGCTTTGATCTTTATAAAAAAATGATTAGGGACGGAATAACTCCTAATTTAGTTGTGTTTATTGCTTAAATCACAATAGGGTTTCTACTGATTATTGGTTTTTCATATAGGGTTTATGATGATTTAGGGTTTTTTTTTTATCTAGGGTTCAGGTGAGATGGAGTGAGGAATATTTTTTAATGAATCTTCTAAAGCTTCCAAGTTTGATACAATATGTTGTTTTGGAGGACTTTTGATGGAATTAGTGTCAGCATGATTGGAGTGCTTTTTGATTTATATATATAAAACCATGGATGCTACCTATGGCTGATTAGTAGTTGCATAACAAGCATCAATTACAATCAAAATCAACAAGTGGTCTAATATTGACTGTTTTAAAAAAGTGAAAACCACAGGTACCAGCAGTTCCCATTTAGTTTAGTGAATCACTTGATTGAAAGGACTAGAAATCCATGCAAAAGCTGTTTGAAGGATGCTAGTATATCAATTAATGATGTAGATGAAGTTTTTCTTGTGGGTGGAATATTAGTTGTTCCAAAGGTTTATGCTGCTTTTGATGACCCTGAGGTTGGTAAGGCTCTCCAAATTGCTTATATGTGTAATCTCCTAGTTTCTATATTCTGTTGAATGGAAGTCTCTGCTGCTTATATAATACATTTGTGGATATATTTGTTTTCTTGCAAAGTGAGTTCCAGTTCCCCAAGGCTTCCCTCTCTATATATTTCCTTTGAGTTTTGACTAATAGGATTATGATTACTCACATATCTAGTGAAATCATTTTTTTAAATCATTGTGGTTCATACCTGTTGGATACTGATAAGTAGAATGACATTTTAGTCAGTTTGTACTTTTGTTCCAAATATTATGTGACATATCCAAGTAGATGTGTATCGTTCCTTTCTAGATTTCGATCATGCAGACATTGCAGATTGTGTGGGGATAACTAATATTTTAATCGTGTCTTCTTCAGGATGAGCAACAGGAGAATGAGCAGACTGGAAATGATGACACTGGCCCTCTCGTTTAAATGCATTTGACCTAATTATTCTCTCCCAGGGGCTGAACCTTTCAACAATATTTGACAGGGGACATGTATCACATTATTCAAAATCTGTTGCTTATATTTATGCAATATTTTCACTTGCATTTTTGGCTTTCAGAAGCTTAAATTAAGACATTTCTAACATCTTGTAAGATTTTGCATATCAGATGAGTGGAAGGCCTTTGTGCAAACAAGACTAGTTGTTTTTCTATTGTTCTGGAGGTGTGTACCACCTGATTCAATTTCCATATTAGATACTGTCTGTAATATATTCTCTGACAGAACATTGGCCATCTTTTGATTCTGATCAATGGGAACAGAGATTTAATCCATTCCAATAACAAAACTGATGCAGATTTTTGAAGTTGCTCCTCCATTTTTTATGGTGGATGTTCAAAAAGCGTATGGGGATGCATCCGAATATCTCAAGGTCAGATATTTGTGTTTTTTTTTATCTCACATGGAAATCAATTGGTATCTAATATTAATCATTTATTCTCAAGCTTTTGTTATCCACTAAAATAATATTTGTTCTGATTGCTTGCTTGTCATGCAGTTCTACAAAAATTTCTGTAGTAAACTTGATGATATCATCTGGAAACCACCCATGGATAAGAACAAAATGCGCTTTTCAAGGTCTGGGAGGCGATGAAGTTGAAAGAGTATGCATACCATGTTTGCGCAGAGCTGACCATCCATCTTGTGCGATGTAGTATCGGTTTTATAAAATATATTTATTTATAGCATCTTTTTATATTGTGTGGATATAGAGGGAACTTACACTGTTGATTAGGCTTCATTTTTCCACTGATAGAACATATGGCATTTGTAACCTTGTATTATTTCTGTAGGAGGGCAATTCCGAACAAGACAGAAAGTAGGGAATAACCCGGATAAAGCCCATCCGCGATTAACATGAAGCCAGCCCAAAGAGAGAGGCAGGCCCACTAGCCGGGCCTCGAGATCAGACCCATCTGGCGATACCCCAGGGAGATATCCTCGCCCGACGAGATTATGGGCCCGGGGAACCCGGACGCAGATGGTAAGGACGAACGAGAGTAGGTCAAGTCGGGCGAACCGTGTGCCCGATCACGGCGTGACCACGACAACAACGCCCGACCAGAGATACACAGTCATCTGGTGAAGTCATGCGAAGGACAAGGTTGTAGCGACCTATTCGGGCCAGGGCACGTCAGTGCCCGAGTTAAGTAACAAACCAGATATGGACCCCTCCCCTGTCTTCTTCAAGACAGTTGGCGAAGGGAATATTCTCTGACGACAAAAAGGACGAGGCGTCAGGGAAACCGTTATAGGTTAATGATGATCCCTAGACGCCACGTGTCCTGAATCCGTAGGCCTAGCAGGAAGCACCATATCACGCTATGGACACTCCTCGAGGTCCCGATCGGCACGCCCCGACCCGCTATAAAAGGGAGGTTACCCCTCCCTCCTCAGGTATGAAATACACTCTTCCCTCTCGCTTCAGTCGTGAAAATACCTAAATTCCCTCAAAAAGATGGATCACTGACTTGAGCGTCGGAGGGGCGTTAGCCGGCACCACACTGGTGTGAGTGACAGGTGTTTGGAAGACGGAGACGACGAGGAGCACTCCGTTCCGATCAAGGCAAGGAGTATCGACGAAGGAAGGAGTTCAGGCGCAAACCATTTCTCCGGATCCATCTCAGAAGCCCGGATCAACGAAGATCCGGCCCAGGAAGGGATACTCGAAAATCCACTTCCACAATTTCTATGTAGAAATCCACTCCAGATGTTGAAGACCAAGAGAGTTGCCAAACTCTGAAACCATACTTTTTGGTTGTTTGTGTGTGACAAGGTTTCAAAATCCAAATGTCAATTAAACAATAATCATGGAATTACATAACTGCATGAGAAATAATTATTTGTCAATACTGTATGGTAAATATTATTTGTGGGATTGATCGTTCGTGGATAGTTTATCCAAGCATAAAATAAAAAATGTTATCCAAATAAAAATAAGAAAGAATTATTAGTCATTACAATAGCCATTTTTTACATATTGTGAGCCGTTTGATCTTTCTTTTAAATATATACTTGTCCAAAAAATAAATTGTCAGCTCGAGCATACATTTTTATTTGTTTTTTTGTAAATACAATATATGCACTATATACACTAAACAAACAAGTAAATTCATTCTTCCTTATATCCACATTCTTATTTTCGTGAAATAAACATATGTGAGATGATGTAAGATTTTTCCCAATCTTTTGTTCACTTTGTTTCAACTTCCAAAGCTTATACAAAACTCCACAACCAGAACTACTAAATTAAGCTCAGCTCATAAACAAATTCTTTTCAACAAACCTGCAAAGCAATAAAAGCTCCAGGAAGATCAAATATAACGTAGCAATCTTGCTTTGAACTAAATTAAAGCACATACACCATGTGCATTTGGCTCCTCTTTCAGAAGAGTTCAATGTGATTTAATCAATGTTCTGGGCGTGAAGCTTAGCCTCCATCACCATCTTGTCAATCTCATCTTCTAAAAGACCGCCCGCGAAGCTTGTTATCAGAAGTCATCTCACGCTCACCATGGAGAACCTTAATTCCAACCTGGATCTGGTTATCAGCTGCAGTAGAGAATTCCTGAAGATGGAGAAGTACAAAAGCCAGAAGCATATGCTTAGTTAGACCACCTCTGGTAATGCCTTAATCAGATATGATCCCAGTAGAAGGGTGCACATAAGAAACGAGAATAAAACAAAAATATATCTTCCAAACGAAACCTATGCAAGCAAAGTGAGAACAAATAACATGCATAAATTCTTAGATACACTGTGACATGCAATTTGACAAGCTATTCTCTTCGATGACACGATCTATTTATTATCTAACTAGTGGACTGCTGGCGAGCCTACTTCTGCAATATCATTATAGGATTTGAATTGCATTAGATACTAATTAACATAATGATAAGAATACAGCTATTGAATAGTGATACCAAACAATTCAGCATTTGTTAATATCAGCTATGCCAACTTCACAAGTGACAATAAGTAAAACCCAATTACTTAGTAACAGGGCTTCCACTTAGGGTGTGTGTGGATACACGATCAAGGTCTTGGAAATCGTGAAACATTCACTTAGTATATTCAGTCTCGCTTCTCTATTGGTGTGGATCTCATGTCTATTCAACATGATTTGCAAGGAGGGTGTTTGGATATGAGATTAAATAAAAATGATTCCTATAAAGCAAAATCTGCACAATCACATATCCAACAATTACCTCAACAAAAATAGAAAAAATTCTTCTTGGAATAAAAGAAACGCATATCTAGCTGACTCACCTGACCCTTCTTTGTAGGGATTGTTGTGTTCCTATTAATCAACCTGGTAAAGATACCACCAAGAGTCTCGATACCAAGTGAAAGAGGAGTGACATCCAAAAGGAGGAGCTCCGTAACATCTCCACGAAGAATTCCACCCTGAATTGTAGCACCCATTGCAACTGGCTCATCAGAAGCAGCATAAACCTTTGGAACACCTAATATTCCACCCACAAGAAGAACTTCATCTACATCATTAATTGATATACTAGCATCCTTCAAACAGCTTTTGCATGGATTTCTGGTCCTTTCAATCAAGTGATTCACTAAAGTAAATGGGAACTGCTAGTACATGTGGTTTTCACTTTTTTAAAACAGTGAATATTAGACCACTTGTTGATTTTGATTGTAATTGATGCTTGTTATGTAACTACTAATCAGCCATAGGTAGCATCCATGGTTTTATATATATGGATCAAAAAGCACTCCAATCATGCTGACACTAATTCCAATCCCCATTACATCAAAAGTCCTCCAAAACAACATATTGTATCAAACTTGGAAGCTTTAGAAGATTCATCAAAAAAAATTCCCCACTGCATCTCACCTGAACCCTAGATAAAAAAAACCCCAAGTCATCATAAACCTATATGAAAAACCAATAATCAGTAGAAACCCTAATGTGATTTAAGCAATAAACACAACTAAATTAGGAGTTATTCTGTCCCTAATCAATTTTTTTTTACAAAGATCAAAGCACCCCAAATATCCCATATACACCCGTCACAAAACAGATCCCAAAGATACAACTATAGAACAATTTCAAAAGAGAAGAACAAGTTTTTAAAAAAGATCCCACCATCCATTTGAATAAGAGAGATAAAAACCCTAATCATAGAGAGAGAGAGAGAGCTCAACTTGGAACCGGTGGTCACGGGTGCTCGCCGATGGTAGCCGGTGGTCGCTCGAGTCGCATGTGATCGCCGGGGGTCGCGGTGGTCAAAGGGGGTTTGGGTTTCGTGAGAGAGGGTCGAGAGAGACAGTGGAGATTGAGAGAGAGTGAAGAGAGAGAGAGGCATTTGGGGCTTTTATTGGTTTGTTTTGGACCATCCGATCACATCTAATCGGACGGTCGAACTCGTGGTGGTCCTTATGGTTAAGTAAATTTTTTTTTTGGACCGTCTGATCGTGCGTGATCGGACAGTCAAAGATGGATCCGCACATAAGCTCGATCCGCACGTCTACAGCATATCAAAACCCTATATATATATATTAATTGTGTTAATATATAAGGTCTGTAGACTTTGATTCAATTAGTTTAGTCAAAATCGATCAATATTAAAATGAGATGTACCGAGTTGAGTTTCAGATGATTTTAAAACACCAGTTCAGAATATACTATATTAGTGAAGTGTATAGTCGACTGGGGATCAATTTCCCAACCGAGCCCATATTCATTCAGTATAAAAGGCTATTTTGACTAATTGAGCTAATTCAGGTTTTTGTTTATCGTACTTTTTAAAAGTAGTGTTGCTTTTCTTCAAATCTTGTGGGATTTTTTTTATATGTGTAGTATATTATAATTTATATGTTTTTTTTGGGTAAAATATAATTGAAACAGCTAGGGATAATACATCATACACACACGAAGTTTGTTCATTAAAAACTATATAAAGATACCGAAGACATCTACGTATACAACCACACGTTAGAGAATAGTGACAACCTTTACAGTAAACTGAAGAGCCTTTATTTTGTGTTTTCAAACGTTCTAGTCATTTGTTGGTGAAATTTCTAATGTTTAGATCGAAATTTTATAATAATTGATGTCAACAATCATGTTGATTATGTTGGATGGGATGTCGAGGCGACGTCATCAAGATATTAAAATTGAATGACAAATAATAGAAAGTCCAAAAGACAACTCTCATGTACTCGAGAGGAAAACAGGAACTCTCATGTATTTGTGGAAGTTAAGGGAGACTTGTAAGTTGTAACCACTCCTTAAATTGCCATGGAACAACTTGCCCACGATGGATAACACAATTAATCTAGTCATCGGAGGAGATGGAAGGTTTATATACTTGAGAGTGATTGATGTATTAATTCCAAGATTGCTTTGTTTTTTTTCTGTGTATGTTCTGTACTACAATGTTCACATGTTCACCAGAGTATATTAAGGAAAATTACAAACTTTTTATTTTTTATTATGAAAATAACTTTTTCTAAGAAAAAATTTCCTTAAAAAAGTTTAAAACTATTTTTTTACAAAGGAAATGAAGGCCTTGGAAAAATCTGACTTCTTTGTCAAGAAATATTTTCCTTAGTAAATGTGAATTATCTTTACCAAATAATAATTTCCTTTATAAATGTGGATTTAGAAAAAAAAATGAATTTTGTATTATTTTTTCCAATGAATGTATTTCATTGAAAAAATAATTTTTTTATTTTGTAGTATTTTATCATGAAAATAACATTTTCTAAGGAAAGTTTTTTCTTAAAAAAAGTCTAAATCTATTTTTTTACTAAAGAAATATTTCCTTAGCGAAGGTTTTTGAAAAAATTGACTCATTCACCAAGGAATATTTTCCTTAATAAACATGAATTATCTTTACCAAAGAATAATTTCTTTGGTAAATGTGTGTTCATTTGAAAAAAATAATGAAATTTTTTAATATTTGTATTTTATTGAACAAAGTAATTTTTTTACTAAGGAATCTTTTCCTAATAAAAAGTATTAAAAAAATATTATTTGTTATTTTTGAAATTATTTGTACCAAGCAAAATATTTCTTGAAAAAAATATATTAAACATTTCCCTACACCTTTACCAATGAATATTGTTCTTTGGTAAAAGGAAATTTATTATCCATTAAATACATTTGTTAGTAATTAATCTTCTTTTAATAAGAAATATTTACCTTGATAATAGCATTAAACATAAAATAAAAATCAAACATAAAATATCCGTTTTGCCTGTAATGAACCCTAACTCCCCGTCTTTTTTTTTTTCTCCCAAATAACCCTTTTTATCCCAAGTAACCCCTGCCGCATCCAATGTCCCAACTCCATCGCTTTCATCTTCGTCGACATCCGACGTCCCGACCTCCATCGATTTCATCTCTGTCAATGTCCGCCTCCGCTTCGTCGTTGACATTCACAGATCCGGACCTCCGTTGACGTCAACATCCACTTCGTCGACATCCGCCTCCGCTTCATCATAGATCGACATCTGTCGGTGTAAGAGCGGATCCCGACCACCGTTGACGTTCACCTCCGCTTCGTCATTGACATCCGCCGGTGCAAGAGCGGATCCCGACCACCGTTGACGTTCCCCTCCGCTTCGTCATTGACATCCGCCGGTGCAAGAGCGGATCCCGACCACCGTTGACGTTCCCCTCCGCTTCGTCATTGACATCTGCCGGTGCAAGAGCGGATCCCGACCACTGTTGACTTTCCCCTCCACTTCGTCGTCGACATCCGCCGGTGAGTATGGTTTTTTAGGTTTTCTGGTTTGATTTGATTTGATCATTTTTTTGGTGCAGAGAGATGCTATAGAGCTCTGTTTTGCATTTATTTCAGTTAATAGTTTATTTGATTTTGTTATTGATTGGTTTACAAAATAAAAGTGTTATGCATGATTGTGTTTGACTGTTAAACACTTGATGTTTTAATTAGGTAAGGGTGGCAATTGAATTTGTATGGGGTATATATTAGACCATTGGACACAGAGAAGAAAAAAAAGGGATCGTTATATAGCTTATAAAATTCATGATGCATGTTTAATGTTGTGATTGTCGAGATGGACAAGAGTTGGATGTGTGCTAAGAACCGATTCAGTCTCGAGTATAGGCAGGGGGTGAACATGTGTTTTAAGATCACAGAGAATGTCGAAAATGATTTGTTCATAAATGGTATTGAACAGAGTTACACTAAATGGATACATCATGGAGAAGAGTTTCGATCAAGTAATGATGCAACTTATGTAGGTGATGATTTAGTTGAACAAATATTTTATCTTTCCGACATTAAATTTGGAAAGACTTGGCATGTAGTACAAAAAATCAAGCCTAGAAATACCTATGACGTTCCAAAGGCAGACAAGGGAGATAATGAGGAATGTGAAAATGAAGCATTAATGGGAGATCATGCATATCAAGAAGACTTGTCATCTGGGGATAATAGGAATGTCATATTTGATGATATTGATGTGCCACCATTGTATCGAGATGACGAGAATCCAGACTTTGTAGATACTTCAATCATACAAGAAGATATGGGAATACATGTTACATTTATTAAAGATGATGAAAGTGATGCTATAGGGGATGCAACCAAGTACGATAGTGGTGACGAAAAACCATTACAAAGTGATAGCAATACAGAAGAAGAAGATTGAGTGAACTGATATGAAGTGTTTTACTAGTGTTATGTTGTGACCTGATATGGTATGTTATGTTATTTTGATTAATTTTTTTGCATATCTATTTTAATTGATTTTTTAACAATCATGGTGTGACATGATGGGATATACTGATGCACCATATTTGATTGTTTTTCATGTGGGGATCTACTGATGCACATCTTTTGTAGCTTGTACGTTCAAATAATCTTTTGATTGTTTTTTAGTTTATCAAGTCATTGGCTCAAGGAATCCACAGCTTTGGAATTGTTGGTGATATGCGCCTGGACCATTCTCTCTCCAACTCTCATAGCTTCTCTGGTATTTACTTCTCTCTCTGTTGAATACATTTTGCATCCGTCTTATACGCTCCTGAATATGGTCAAAAAAATATTACTCCTGAAAGAATAAAAGGGATCAAACACTCATCACATAACAAAAGAAAGGAGACCATAATTTTGTTTGAAAATCCAGACACATTATACAGCCACTTAAAATCCAGACTTAATAGAATAGCTAGTTTTCAAATATGAAGCTCTCTTTCTATGCCTGTCAGCCAATTTGACTTGGACCAATAGGATAATGAAACAGGCTATTTAAGCGACTTGTTAAATTAGTGTCCAGGACTTCTTAACTATGAATTAGTAAATGTTATGTGTTATTCATTTCTTTTATGTATTGGTATTTCAGCCATATGCTTTTGTGAGAAGATTGTTGGACTTTGTGTTTGGAACTTTGACTGCAGGCTCAAAGATATCCTAATGCCTCCGGGGGGTTGAACACGATTTCATGTGGGATCTACTGACGCATCATCTTCATCACAATCTGAGCATTCTGTCCACCCGACCACCACCACCTCCACAGGTAAATGTCACTTGTTTAAAGTTATTATAAATTGTATTATTTGATTACTTATAATTTAATATATATATATATATATATATATATATATATATATATATATATAGGGAAGTGATTCGGTGCGGGAATGCGGGAAGCGATCACGGGCCGTCGATCACGGGTCCATCGCATCGGACGGTCGAGTGCGATTCACATCGACCGTTGGATGCGATGGACCCGCGATCGAACGACCGACGTCGCTTCCCGCATTCCCGCACTGAATCACTCGACTATATATATATATATATAGCTGATTCATTGACTACTGGACGAGGTCGTGGACGGACACAATCTCTAGCAGCCAAGCAATGACTTAATAAGTTGTTTTAGGATGTTCATCTATTGAGCTCTCTTTTGATGATTAGTTCCATTTCATTTGCATTTGGTTTTCTTGAACTCAGATAGAGATATTGGTGCATGTACATGACTGTGTGTTTCCTGAATCCTTGCAAAATTTGAAGCTAAATTGTTTTTTTAATAATGGGCTGAATTTCCTTTTAATTGGGTTGGAAGTGATTCAATTATAAATTTTGAAGTAGGTGTGTCTCTGTGTGATGTCCTTCGATGAGTTTGAAAGTTTTAATAAATGTTACTAGGCCATGGGAGATGTTTGAATAGATGTATCTATGCCAATTTGATGTAATATATACATGTATTACATTTACTGATACATGGAAATTTTTTTAATGTTGTTTGTTGTTATTTATGTGGACTGTTATGTAAGAGCATTTCTCACTGCATCTTGATTTTTGTTGACTGTAGTTTCATAACGAACCTGATCTGCATCACTTGGAGTTGAAGCAGGGAGGATCTTCTTTACAAACAATAATGTTTTCTAAACAATGTATATGTGAAAGTGGTGTTCAATGTGTGTTTCTTAAAGTGAATTTGATATTCATGTTTTGTTTGAATTGTTTTTGTTACACTTTTGATTAAAAAATATTATTGTTGGAAATGTTTACATTCTGAATATTCATATATATACAGGGATGAATATAACATTTTATGAAATTTTATTCATAATTAAGTTTTATTGAGGCTTTTATCAAGGAAATAGTTTCCTTGCCAATTTTATGAAATTTTATCTCTGATTTCTTGTTAGGGTGACTCATCTTTGAAATTGACACTTTGCAATAGCACTAAAAAGGATGGGACAAAGGAAAAGAGGACCTCTCACATGTGATGAAAATACATATTAACAACCAACAAGTCCCACGACACAGTTGAAATTGATGAATCGTTTATATGATCATTGAAGGTTTGTTGGGCATGTTTTTGTCCCTTTATAATCTCATAGTTTGTGCATCTTTATCATAGTCACGGTATACAAAAAAAAAAAAAAAAAAAAAAAAAAAAAAAAAACAATTGGGTGTGAATATTGACTTTCTATGCATTAATGCACAATATCTATCCAACTTGAAAATAAACACTTCAATTTAATACATATTTTTTCAAAGAGTATTAATATTGTTATTGTTGCATCACTTCCATATATTGGATGCATGCATATCCATCAATTACTGTATTAAATGAAAAAGAAAACTATCCCAGTGTGTGGCTTTGATCAATTGCAGTTTAAAAAATAGAGAGAAGTTGACACTGACTAAATATGACACTGAGTAAATACCTATTGTATTGTCATATATTTTAATCAAGTTGATGAATCATAGATGAGAGAGAATTTTGTTTTTCTAGATTGACAGTCTTTCCTGAAAATTTGTCTAATTGTTTTTTTTTGTTTTGATTGGTAATCAAGATTTTGTATTTCTATGAAATATATGAACTGTACAAATACACAGCTCCTTACAAAAATAAATGAGAAACCAATAAAGATAGAATTTTTGGTCTCAAAAGGGAAAACCCAAAAAGATTTTAATACTACCACTTCAAACAGGGAACCAAAGAGTGATGGGTGTAATGGGTACTGCCACCCATTTCAACCCATTCTTCAAAGAAGATCCACCTCCCCTTACTGAGGGGGCAATGCACCTGGAAGAAAGGATCCTGAGAAGACAGAATCAGCCCCAGTGGGTTTAGTGTAGTCATTGGAAACCTTCCATTGATCGATCTTGTTCAGTGGCCCTCTCAAGTTCATTCCAAATCTGACCAGGTCGGATAAATGATTCTCCTTTTGAAGATTGATAGGCTGCAAGCAAGTCAGCTGGGGAATTTCCCTCCCTGTGAATATGAGTAGCCTTCCAATTTTCCAAGAGTGTCAGACTTTGCTTAATCTTTCTCAAGGATCGAAAAGCACTCCATGGAATTTTCCCCCTGTCATGCACCCATGCTAATGCAGTAGTTGAGTCAGACTCAACCCAGATCTTGGTTGCCTGGACAGTGAGTCCCAATTCAAGCTCTTTCTCGATCGCCTTTAACTCTAACAAATTAATTGAGTGAAGATCCAACCTCCCGGCAATGCCAATGATGAAATCTGCTTTGTCATTGCGAAGGAGAGCTCCAAAACCACCTCGATCAGAAGCAAAGGAATCGCTAGAATTCAATTTGAGCCAACCGGATTTAGGAGGGTACCACATGACAGGGGTTGTGATCAACTCATGAACATGCGTGTGAAGACCAAAAAAATCTACAATCTTGCGAATTTCAGGAGAGTCGGGCACAATAAAAGACTTGGACATAGTCCGATCCTTTATACTAGCCTTTATATGCTAGAGGACAACAGATTTGTGCTGAGATTTTTCCCGAAAAATCCTTCGGTTACGTTCAAGCCATATGTGCCAAATAGTGGTTGAGAGTGTGATTTGGGCTACCTCTTTTCGAAATGTGTCAGAGAGCAATGGGTTCAGCCAAGTGGAGAATGCGTCCAACCTCCTAGGAGGAGGGGATCGGACTAGTAAGGCTCGGAGGAGGGACAACCACACATACCGGGAGAAGGAGCAACCCATGAAAAGGTGATCGACGTCCTCAGGAGCAGAGGAGCACAAGTGGCAGGTATGTGAGTGAGTAAGACCCCGTTTTTGTAACCTTAGCAGAGTAGAGTAGGTAGCTTATTATGGAAAGCTTGCCAAGAGCATAGGCAGTGTTTCGGAGAATGAAGTGGGTTCCATAGCCACGAAGACCATTTGTGGGCGTTCCCCTTACTCCGAATTTCCTTCCAAGCAGCAGAGAGGTCGAGGTTTCCAGATTTGCTAGGGGACCAAATAAGGATATTTGTGCCCCTACCACCTACCTCCATTAGCTGTATACTATCCCAAATGACTTCAAAATCATGAGAACATCTTGATGGCTTGTGCCACTGATCATTTTCTATAAGAGCAGCGACTGTAGCTTTGGGAGGGGGACCCCAATCGTAGGAGAGCCTCCCCATCAACTGTTGTAGGCTTTTCCCATTGATCCAAGGGTCAAACCAAAGGTTGATAGACTTCCCTTCAAAGATGATATAGCGGACTTTAGGGGCAATCCACTCCCTGGATTGCAAAATTGCAATCCAAGAGGAGGAACATCCAGCATGAGCCTTTGCATTCCATAGTGTTTCCTTCCTTAGATATCTTGCTTTCATCCATTGAACCCATAGTGAAGGTTTGTTTTGTGCTATGTCCCACAACCGAACTCCACTGCGCGATTAGTCCAGTCTTTAATAGCTTTGATGCCCAACCCACCTTCTTCTAGTGATTTACATAATTTGTCTAATTGTCATTTATATATATGCGTATTTTTGGGTGTGCTATGCGTATATGTAACATCGGACATGCATATGCATGGTTTTCTTAAGGAAATATGATACATCTAGCCCTTCGTGGAGTTTTCTACAACTCCCAATCGTTTGATTTTGTTTAAGGTATATATATACCCACCTAATAAAGTATATAACATTATAAAAAGTGAAATCTATATATTTAGATAAATCAATATAAATTTATTTTTTTAAAAAATTAAAAATTTAATTATTCATATGCTGCACTAATAGAGTATATATTATATTTAGACAGTACACATTTCACTAGTGAAGAATATGAACGACTAGGTATTTTCTCTGTATTATTGACATGATTCTACCTCAAAATGAATTGAGGATATAACTGCACTTTCTTTAAACATATTTTTGAGGATTTAGCTTTCATTCCATCATGTCATAATTTACAAATAGTTATTACTAAAACTTGATTTCTCATAAGATCTTCTCTTTAGACATGAAAAAGGCATAAAGCGGTCCAGAATTATTTGTTAGACTTTGCCTCCGTTTGGATACAGAATATAATTTATTCTTGGGTATTTATTTATCCGAGCATAAGTGAGTATAAATAAGGATAAAGTGAGCATAAGTTGTGTTACAATCATGTTCTCTGTGGCTATCTCTAGTGAATTGTGGACTTGTATATGTTAATTGAAAGTGTTTTATACTTGAAAAGGAGACAACGTGGGTTGATTTGTAAAGCTGCTTTTTCCATTGAGGTCATTCCTTATCTTTTCAATTGAGTTTGTTCATAATTTTTGGCCAATTTTAGTTTGTGGTGTGAAAGCTTGACAATTAGAAGTGGAAAACTTCTCTGCTGAACAGCGATGAAAACATGATTTATTATCACAATATTCTCCATGTAGATATTTAGCATATGTTCCACTTGTAGTTAATATATGTGCCTTCCTTTCATGAATATTAGCCTTTGAACTTGTCTCTCTTATTTCGATTTTCCAGAATTCTTGATAATTATTACTAAAAACAAGTTCTATTCATCACAAAGATGATAGTGTTATCCTTACTCCATCATCATACTGTCTGTATTAGCCTTGTCAATCTTTTCCGAGTTTGCAGTGTATTTACCAATCAGTTTTTCTTAAGCTGAACTCTAGTAACTTTTTCAGTTTTCCACCTGACAACATCCTTATTTTTCTAGTCCAAGGGAAGAAATGATACACACTATTTTATGAGTTTGAGATCTAAACTTAACCATGGATTCAAGACAAATGTGATGGGAACTCTTAATATGTTGGGCCTAGCAAAAAGAATCGGTGCAAGATTTCTTTTGACGAGTACCAGCGAAGTATATGGTGACCCTCTTGAGCACCCACAGAAGGAGACATACTGGGGCAATGTCAATCCTATAGGTGAGCACCAATGGTTATCTTGTAATCTATTTCTTCATTGAGCATATGGTAAGCTGCCATTCATTGGTTAGAATACAGCATTTTTGTTGCATTTTATTTTTTATCACTGTATAAAAGACATTATTCATGATCTGTACCATATATTCATGATCCTTTTGGGAGTCAGCACCCGATTCAGCACCTCGTTCCCTTTCAAGAAATACTATCAATTACTTAACAACTGCTGGATTACTTTTCCAGAAATATCTATTGATTTGTTAACTTGTCACTACTTAGTATCTGAATTATGAAGAAAAGGTTAAGCTTAAACAAGGTAATTAAACAGGGCACCTTTCAGATTCTGCTTATAAAGTGCTATATTATGGTGGTAGTATGTTTTGTGACCCATACATTATGGTATCAGTACCGAATTATATTGGTCATCATTTAGAAATTTTTATATTATTGTGGTTCCATTTTGAAATAGCCCCTCTGAAGAAAAGCAACAATCCTTGTTCCAGTTTATGATCCAATCATATTGTCACCCCCCTTCTGGTTTATGATCTTATTTTGATTTTGAAAACATTGCTCTTATTCCCAAATACTTGTTCTGTACATTTTTTTCTGCTTCATAATTTTGCATTATCTCATTGTTTTATGATTTATCTGTTTGATGGCCCTACCATTTTCTATTTGAGGACTGAAAAACAGACCTCATGTATTTTATAAATTGCAGTGCAATTAATTTTTGAGATTTTTTAGGTGTAAGGAGCTGTTATGATGAAGGAAAACGGACAGCCGAGACTCTGACGATGGATTACCATTGTGGTGCTAATGTTGAGGTATTGAAGTCCTCTGAAATGTTTTTTTCTTCTCGTGTCTCCTTAAATGTTGATGATACTGGCAGGAGAAATTCAGGATATGTGAATTGTGTTGATTTTCTGTCGGTCATTTTGTAGCTCACTTATGAATTGTCGGTCATTTTTGAATCATCCAGTGAATTTACAATCTCAGTAAAGAATCTAAAATGTTAAATGGCCTCACTGCCTTTCAAAATGCATCCAAAATATATGGAGGAAATGGGATAGACACTTCTATTTTGTGGAGGCTTTGGCTTTTTTTTTCTTCCCTTTTTAATAAGAATTTTATTTCATCTCTGGAAAATTTGCTAAAACATTTAGCATACATCAAGGAAATTGATTCCCTAAAACCTATAAGCTAAATAATAAGTTAAACCATCTTTATTTTGGGATTCTGTTCTGTTGAAAACTCTCACCAAAAATTGGCTTTATTTATATGATATTGTTATCATTATTTCACCTTGCAGCATATGTTCATGAATGTTTCAACTAAAAAAAATCCAATATGAAATTGATGCATAAGTTTTTGAATAATATCAATGGAAAGTCTTTCATACTGGTCAAACCTCACCTCTTGTGTAATTTTGCTTTATGAGTGTGCCATTCATATTCATTAGATAAGGTTTATAAATGCAAGCATGAATGTTGTTCTAGATCTTATGTTCATTTGCTTAAACGGAAAATTTCACATAAAAATCTTCATTAGGTTCTTGCATATATCGTTAATGGTTTGCAAGTACAAGTTTGGAAAAGTTTGAACACACAGGAATGATTAACATTATTAGAATATACCATCTTTAAAAGTCTTCTTGATGCCAATCTCTTATGTGCCTTTTACAGGTGCGCATTGCTCGCATTTTTAATACGTATGGGCCCCGCATGTGCATAGATGATGGGCGTGTTGTTAGCAATTTTGTTGCTCAGGTTAGTGATTACCCAAGACTGTATATCCTAGGATTGGATAGAAAAATATTGATATGGGAAAAAGGTCAAAGGCATGGAATTTCTAATTGGATTCACTGTCATGTTTTACAGGCCATCCGTAAACAACCATTGACAGTGTATGGTGATGGAAAGCAGACTAGAAGTTTCCAATATGTTGCTGATTTGGTGCGTAGCCCAACTTGTCTCTTTCTTTTTATGTATATCTCACTTTTATGTGAATTTCAGCTTAGTGTGGAGTCATTAATGATTTCAGAAATCTAATGCCCCTGCACTTTTCATGTTGCTGCAATTGCACCTGTTATCTTTGATCCATGTGGTATTATATATTTGCTACCTTTCCCTTCCCATTGTCTTTTTTGCCAAGTCTCATAGCTCCATTCAGTAAAGTAACTATATTTTAAACAAGAAATATATTTTATTGCAAGACAATTTTCTGGCAATGATTTGGTTTATACATAATGTTAGTTTACATAGAGTTTCTTTTAGAGTACTTCAAAGTGACCTTAATGTTTTACATTTTGGGTAAAGTGAAGCTGAACAAATAATTATTGTTGTTAATAATAATCAATTGAATACTTTTGTTGCCTTCTACGACATGCTAGGTTGATGGATTGATGGCACTAATGGAGAGCGAGCATGTGGGACCCTTCAACCTGGGAAATCCAGGAGAGTTCACTATGTTAGAGCTTGCAGAGGTCTGTCGATACAAACCAGTGCTGCATTCTTAGTTTTCATGTCTTGATGAAGTTCATAGTTTTCTTGTCTTCATGAAATTCGCTCCATTTTATCTAATCAATAAACAACTTCTATCTGAGGCAGGTTGTAAAAGATACGATTGATCCGAGTGCAACTATTGAGTTTAAAGAAAATACTGCAGATGATCCACACATGAGAAAACCTGACATCACAAAAGCAAAAGAGCTGCTGCATTGGGAGCCAAAGATTTCATTGAGGGAAGGACTACCTCTGATGGTGTCAGATTTCCAGAAGCACTTTTTGGAAGAGTAGAACAACAGCATATATTTGTATAATATGACAAGAAATACGCCGTTCAAGTATTTAATATATCTATAATTCTTTCTCATGTTTTTATTGCATATCTCCAAGTTTTTATTGCATATCTCCAAGTTTTAATTCTATTTTTTGGGTAGCAGCATAGCACCCCCCTATTATAATATGAATTTTGAATTTTGGTGTAGAAACATTGAGTATTTGTGTGTCCCCACTTCGGTGTTGTACTACAGAATCAGAAATGAAATTGTCTGATGATACACCTTTATCTCATGGTATTTGTGAATCATGAATACATTTTTGCACGACCCAATCATCACATTAAAATTTTGGAAGACAAATATTAATTGCATGATACAATTTAATACGAGAAGGTAGAATGGTAGATGCACAAAAACTAAAATTATTTATTTACATGAAGGAAATGATTGTCTGCTTAGTTAAAAACAATTCAAAAATAACAATAGTCCTTTAGCTAGAGGATTTACTAAAGCCTACAACTCCACGTGAACATAATCAATATCACTGTCATCATCATCATCAGACATAATTGGCCTTTGGATGAAGTTCTCAGATGTGGATCTCATAGCACAATTGAGATTAGGGGTGCAATTTGTGCAAGTGTTAATGACTCGGGCATTACTGCATAAAGATGTAACCTGCACTTTTGGATCTGTAGAAGTAATCTGAACATCATCCACTATTATGTTCTTGCAAGGTACGGTGGCACTGCAATTTAAGCTGATACCAACTTCGGTAGTAGACCCTTGTAGTTGTATTGTCCCTATCACATTTGTGAACCGCACATCGCTCACCTCCACTGCTGAGCTCTAGAACAACAAAAGAAGCTTGCATAATATAAGTATCACAGAAATAAGATAATAGAAGATGAAGAAGATGTGATTGAATGCATACCGAAATACCACAAGGTTTAGCACTGTCGCAATAGAATTGGTCGATGATGATGGGGTTGGCTGTGGATGTTAAAGTTATGTTATTGAATGTGATCCCCCTTGCATACCCAGACCCTCCCTGTGCACATGATCATATTATGTGATTTATTATGCATTTAATATAAGGTAATACCTTAAGAAAAATAAAACATAACTAAAATGCTTAATTTAAATTATTACCTGCCATGTTTTGATTCTCGCTCCATTTGTGGTGCCGCTGAAACTACAATGTTGCACGTGTATTTGCTCGACCGTGGCGTGAGTGCCATCTATTCCTAAACTTCCAATGCTATGATGAGAGTGTGAGTGCTTATGAATTATGTCAATGCAACCATAATTAATCAATATTGAGATTTTTTTTACTTAGTAGATACATATTACTAACCTTATACCATGACCAGGTCCACAAGCAACTCCGGTGATATTAACATTTGACATGTCATTTCCAAGAGCAATGCAGTCATCACCTATAAAAAAATGAACATTAGTCAAGATTGAAACCAAAACATGATATATTGTTTCTTCATCAAATAACTGTTTGATTAGGACCTTGCACATTTTATTTTCTGAAATTGAGTTTTAAGAGTAAGCAATTAATGGAGTTTGGATGGTACCTGTGCCAATCGTGCAGTCCTCTATAATAACATTATTAGATTGGCTAATGTCGATGCCATCAGTGTTGGGACTGTCCCCTGCTGCAGTGATGGTCAAGTGAGAGATAGTTAAACCCTTACTCCCTGTTATTGCTAAATGGTTCCTCGGGCCATTCACTAGCTTGAAATCCTTCAAACTTAGGTTGTTGCACCCCACGAACGCAATTTGCTACATATTTTCAACAGAAACAAAGAAACAATTTTTTAAATAAGTTTAATTAATGGATATTCATAATCATAGTTTAAATTTAGGACTCATTCACTACAACAGGTAATTTGAGCATTAACTACTTCTAACGCTTAAGTGATAGATTTGCTTTACACATGATATTTAATTAATTAAAAATGTATTATTGATTTTGCTTTGATTTAAACTTTATATTACCTAGCGAACCGGTTGATAGAGTTTTATTTCTATTGTCAGTGTGCATTAATTACATAAGGGTAATTTCGTAAGGAATACAACAAAGATACAAAAATACATAGTATGTACTTACAGTTGGTGCTGGTGCCTCTCTGCAGTTAGGTCGCTGAAAAAACACAAAAATTGTGTTAGTATTACTTATAATAGTAAGAGAGACGAAACTATATATATCTTAGCACTTTCATATTATTGAGAACTTTTAATATTGTTTAGAAGAAGTATTCCTATCTAGAGAAATCCAATTTTGGTTCATAAAAGAATAAGTTTTGTGTGGATTATTCAGGAATGAATACCGAAATAGAAGACGGTGAACATAATTTTTTAGAGTACTAATTCAACAGAACGAGAATAAAAATGAATGTCAAACAATGTACCAGTTCTGGATGACGCTTGCAAGATGTGTCCCACCAGACTTTGCCCATGCCATTGATAGTTCCAGAGCCGTCGATGGTAAGTCCACTAATTTGATTAAATGAAATCCATGTTCCTATTCCAATCCATGTTGTATCACTAGGTGCATATATATCACCTAAAACCTATGATTTCCATTGTCACAGTTGAGTATACAAGATTATAATTCTGTTTATATAAATAGATGATGAAATGTAATAAATATATATGTACCTAAAATTTGTAATATAAAGAATTACCTTAATATTAATTGATGGAGAGTTACATGCTCCACTGAATGTGATGGTTTTCAGAAGGAATGTTTTTTGTGCTGGAATAATGAAAGTGGGATTGTTGGCCTTCACTGCGCATGCATCTGTCCATGCTTTTAAAAATGCCTAAACATATCCATAAAATAACATATAGCATTATGGTATCAAATTAAATTTTTTATATATTAATTTACGTGATTAAATCTTGAAAGTATGTGTAGTATTACTATTTTTATACCTGTGTATCATCAGTTCTACCGTCGCCGATAGCCCCATAGTTGACGACATCAAACACTTGGGCGGTTATAGAAGTTTGATAAAAAATGAGTAGCACCAGTGACATGTAAATGAGCATAAAATTGCCCTACAACAATAATATTGATATTAGAACATAGTTAATGAAAAAAGTAGAAAAATAGAATTGTGAGGATTACAATGACAACCAAAAAACAAAACAATAATTTTACATATCCCACCACCGTAATTTTAATTAGGTGGCCATGCATACTAGATCAATCTATTCATGCAAATGAATATTGTAGAAAGAAAAGACATGTAAATGTGCACGTGTGTGTGTTTTGTGTTGTGCATGCATGCAAACGTGCAAAACAGAAGAGAAATGGCTCACCATTGTGATTGATCGAAATAAAACGTAGAAGAACAATTTTCTCTCCCCTTCTATCTCTCTATATTTCTAAATCTCTTTTTTTGTTCTCTCTAGTTAGAATGAATGAGTCATTAGAGTAAACAGGGCTCGCTTATATAGTGAATGAAATTTTCATAATAGGAAAATAAAAACTCTATCTTTCTATTACCAAAAAAATAACATATATTCTTAAATATTGTATGTTTAATCTTTGATAATAGGAAAATAAAAACTTTCTTTCTATTACCAAAAAAGAACATATATTCTTAAATATTTTATGTTTAATCTTTGATAATAGGAAAATAAAAACTCTATCTTTCTATTACCAAAAAAATATAACATTCTTAAATATTGTATGTTTAATCTTTCATAATAGGAAAATCCTATTACCAAAAAAATAACATTCTTAAATATTTTACAAATAATAAAATTTACAAGTCCAAATTAGTAAACGAAAAGATTGATTTCGTAAATACAATATTGTTTGGTTAAGAACAAATCTTTATGTCTATAGACAACTGTAGATCTATCTTCGTTTTTATTCCTTTTTTTGTGTATTATTTGCAAGTCCAAATTTAATAGAAGCAACTTACTAATTAATGAAGCCCAATTTTGAGAGGTTATGTATGATGTTGCTAGATATATGAGCAGATCTTCCCCTTCATAAGCAATAACCTTTCCTAATTGCATAAGTAGTTGTTAATATTAAGGAAATCACTAGAGTGTTTATCCTAGTTTGTAATTTACAAACAAGCCATTATATTACATTAATAGAATATCATTTTGTAGTATGTTACCTAATTCTAACACGAAGTGGTGAACCTCTTCTTATCTTATAATTTTTTAATCGTTTCTTGTAATTAAAGGTTTTATCTTAATAGGAAGCTCAATTTTTAATACCAAAAAAGAACATTCTCACATTAATTTTTAAAAACAAATTTTTTTTTTGTCTTGTAGATCCAAGTCAGTACAAACTAAATGAATTGGTAGACGATGCATATTTAATTTCAAATCATACCCACTGTTATTTTACTCTGTCCATGATCGAACAAACACAAGTCAGAATTATGTGATCAAGGATGGCCTCCCTGTTTTTACGTCGGTTAGACCCATCTTATCAAATTGGGTTCAGAGAAAGGAAAATGATACGTCCAGTAAGAAAAAAGATATGCATAGCCCCATTGCAGTCTAAATTGTAGTTTATTCAGTTTTTTTATTTATAAAATTATATACTCACTCTTTGAAATGCTTGCTATTATATGAAGTGAAGTATATACTGAGTTACATTAATTTTTTTTTTCATTGTGAAAAAATGAAAAAAATGGAGTGCAGTATATACTACATTATTATAGCGTACGGGCTGCGTGTATCAGCACTTGTCCAGTAATATTGTGTGCAACTAGTCTTCACCTATTTTTTTTTATAAAATATATATTAATTTATTGAAATACATATTATTATAAAAAATAAAATACAGTGAAACAAATTTGTTTTATTTTTAAAATGATTTTTTAATAATTTTTCATATATTCAATTTTTTTAAAAAAATTTTCCCTCCGACAACATAACATATTACATGCAAAATTACCATTGGTGGCTTTTTACAAACATTAGTGATTAGAAATGAATGCAACAATTTTCGTTTGTTTACCCTTTTTTTATGCAAATGGTAGGTAGTCGTCTTAATATGTTAAAATAAAAGCCTAAATTGGATAACAAAGAACCAAAATAAAATCCCCATGATCCTAAGTAGAAGAGACATCTACCAAGAATTAAGACAGAACGAGCAAAATATTACTAATTTATAACAAGTTTATCAGCCGTGAATCCTACTCCCCCAATACATTAATTCCCCCAAGCATGGATGTTCCCCTGGGTCGTCTCCCATATATTTTCACTATATGGAAGTTGACCCTTTAACACCACTTGGCTTTAATCAGCCAGGTTGACCACTCGAGCGTTGATTGGGATAAGTAGCTTGGTGACCTTTGCCTTTTTGGATCTATCTCCCATTCTTCGCATATGTTGCCCAATAGCTCACATGCCTTCAAAATCTAAAAAATTAATCTCCAAACCAGTAATTAGTTTCAGCCACTCCCAAACCCACCACACCGTCGGGCATGAAATGAAAAGGTGATCCACCGTCTCCTCCTCCTCCCCACAGAGAATGCAAGAAACCTTCCTCCCCGCAGAGGATGTTATTTTACGGATTGCAATTCCAAATTGATTGTGGCATCACTTCCTCACTTGTGTGATGGAAGGAGAAAAATTGTTTTGTTTTTGTTTGGGCGTGGATTGACTGGCCGAGTAATAGAGTTACTAAATACTTATATCACTAAACATTAGTAAAGTTAGAACTACAGGCGGATTGCAAAACAAATTGAGTGTATCAATTAACGCACTCTTTAGAATGGCTTTTGTTTGTGTTATTGGACGTCTTGGGAGTATTGAAGATTTTTTTTTTTTGGTGTAAGAAAGGCCTTCAGAGGAAGGCATGCTATGTATAATTACAAAAAGCATTTTGCATTCTCCTTCACCAGGTGAATGCACCCTTTAATACTTTGTACATACATTTGGAGGGTGGACCTTATCAGGTCATCATTCAAAAACAAAGACCATCTATCTACTTGAGAGCGATGGGCATGCTGCGCTAGAGCCTCCGGGCCTCGAACCACCTCACGAGGAACTTTAACAAAATAAACTTGCTTGAACTTCATGACAGATTGTCTGATTTGTTGGAAAATTTCCCTAAGTTGTGGAGGACCCTCCCCTTGACCTTGTAGAGATTGGATAACCACCTGGACATCTGAGCATACAACACATTCCATAGCACCAATCTGTTGAGCTAATTGAAGTCCCCTCGCAATTGCTTCAGATTCCATACATAGCGGAGAAGACCACGGCCACGAGAAAGCCCCTGCCCCCAAGATTGTGAATGGATCATCCCGAACAAAAACAAACGCAGACCCAGCAGCGCGTGAAACGGGGTCTACACTGCCATCTGAAAGAACATATACTGTGTTGGGAAGATTTAAAGTTAAAAAAAGGAGCCAATAAAGGGGTTTTTGAGGATTACTTTAGCAAGGATGCTGAAGGATTAATAACCCCAACAGATCCCTTGACCTGACAACATTCCATAGCACCCAACCATGCCAACCGCGCCACGGCGCACCCAACCATGCCAACCGCGCCACGGCCTTTGGTTGTTGTTCCTCGTTTTTGAATACCTTCATTACGAGCTCTCCAGACTGTCCAATTTATCATACATAAGACTATACGCTTGAATTTTGGATGATTGTGTCGCTCAACGCCATTAGAGAGAGATAGATACCCACCTTTGAATATTTGTTTGCTAGGTTTCCAATTTATAGGGATCCATGTGTTCTTCCACATAAAAAGGGTTGTCATTTCTTCCTTTGCTTGTCCTGTGAACCAATCTATCCATCTGGGTCGACTTGTTTTCCTATGTATCACGTTTTTTATGGATTTTTGGGGGTTTTGTTTCCTTTTGTTTTCAAAGATAGTGATTGTGGTGAGAATGGGTTATTTGTCATTGTTTGATGTTTTTTTTAAACATATTAGTTGTTGGGTTCTTTACATTTTTTCAGATTGGATGCTTACATTGATAGTGGGTTTCATATAGTTCAATGTTTTTTTTAAATTAATTTACATGTTTGTATAATCTGCATGTGCGTGTGATAGATATTCCTTTTAGTGCAAATCATGCTTCTTGCTGTAGAACAAACAAGGTTACTAAGAAATTGGATTTGTTCACTGGCTGCCAGTTATTTTTGAGTTTGTTGGCTGACATTTTTGAATTGTGAGAATAAGCTTTTGTGGAGAAACTGCATTTAATGAAAAACTGCTCTTGTTTTGAATATTGTGAGGTTGAGTGGGTTCAGTCACATTAGAAAACGTAAATGAAAAGGTTGTTTTGCTGAAGATTGATGGGGCTATTTCTCTATATATATGTAACTATGTAGCACAGACCAACTACAAGAAATATGTAGCATAGAGTCTCCATGTTGCTTTCTTTGCCAATTGAGATCTCACTTGGTTGAATAAAATTTTGTGTTATTTTTTATTGCATAGGATAATGTCACAATATTGTTATGGTTTTACATATCTAATTTTGCGTGAGAGTATTTTATCCATCCTATTATGTTTAGCTATTTGGATGATGAGGATGTTGGTTTATATGGAAAACATGTGGGCATCCATCTTTACCTTTCTAAGGGATTGGGGATATATATATTTTTTTGGGTGGAGGTGGTGGCTCATCTATGTATCACGTTGTTTGTCCTAGATGGTTTATCAACCAAGAACTACTTGTCCGAGTTTGCAATCCTAGTCCCATTGATGTACTTGACATCGAGACTTCTTGTTTCATTTTTTAAATAAATGAAACTGTTTAACCAGAATGTTGGATAACACAATCAAGGGGGAAATAGGGTGGAGTAGGGATTACATATCCATTCAATTTGTACCTTAACATTCTTAACCATGAGTTGGAAGTTTGATATGCAATATGTATGATAGTTTGTCTATTACTTCAAATTTTCTATTTAGGCTACCTTTTTAATTATGATATTTAATTAAACAGCCAAGAAGTACTATCCTTCTCGACAGCGTCTTACACTTCCCGTACTAAACTCCAAAAAACTCCTCCGAGATTATTGTGATGGAAATGAAGATAAATTGACCCTGGTGTTTAAAGATTTGGGAGTATTGAAGATTTATTTACAAGAAAATAGAGTTTCAAGAGATAGAGACTATAGAGGTCAGAAAAAGTAGCCAATTCAGTGAATCGATGGGTCACACACTTGGGGACATGGATTTTGCTGGTAATGTGGTCTTTTTGGCAATGACATGTATAAATTCTGTGTTGATGGTTCTTGATGATTATTTACATGCTTTTTTCTTTCTTTCTTTTTTGAGGAAAATGTGGATGATTACTTACATGCTAACACGGTTATTCAAACTTCAAAGTATCGGTGGCATGGTTTACCTTTTTTTTTTTGTACGAATAAGCTCAGTGGAGATAAGAAATGATGATCAAGGTAGATGAGAGTGAATCAACACAATAGATATATATTAGAAAATACTGATTTTGAATGAGTGTAATGGATGAGTATATATAAACACAATAATTACTATTGCATGGAAATGACTCAAGAGGAAGGATGCCAATGTGTAGGAGGGTGCCAACAGGCGTCAATCTAATTGTGAACAAATCAAATGAGAATAAAATTAAACTCAGATTCAAATCTGTCATGTTGAAGTCCACACCTACTCCTGACATAGCTGATACATTTGGAGTGGCTATGACAGAGCCTACCAAATCTACACACATTGTCACATGGGAGCCTCCCCAATCCAATTGGGAAAATCAAATTCAAATGATTCTCTTGCTAATTGTTAGACTTTTGAGAAAAAAAAAATATGACCTAATTCATTAAGAGAGGGACATAGCCCTTTATATAATGATACAAGACATATTACACGTGTAACACAGTAATACACGTGTAATACAATAAGAATACTATACACATGTAATTTAACACCCCCGCTCAAACTCAAGGTGGATCAAACAACGTGAGTTTGTGAATGAGAGACAAGAATCTGGGAACTGGATGAGACTTCGTAAAGAAGTCTGCGATCTGCTCAGCAGAGAAAATGTGCGGAAGCGTCAGTGTCTGAGCAAGGAAGTGCTGACGAACAAAATGACAATCAATCTCAATATGCTTAGTTCTCTCATGAAAAATTGGATTGCTAGCAATCTGAATAGTACTCCGATTATCACAGTAAAGTGGAGTAGGACCTGTAACATCAACTCCAAGATCGACCAAGAGACGTCTGAGATGAACAATCTCTTTGGTCGTGATGGCCATAGCTCGATACTCGGCTTCTGTGCTGGAAAGAGAAACAACATCTTGTTTCTTGCTGCGCTAGGAAATAAGAGTCTCCAAGAAATATGCAAAAACCAGTAGTGGATCGACGAGTAGTCGGATCTCTTGCCCAATCAGCGTCAGTGTAAGCTCGAAGAACCAGCGATGAAGATGATGACAAATAGAGTGATATGGTAATAGTCCCACGTAAGTATCTAAGGATCCTTATGAGAGCACTATAGTGAACCGAACGAGGAGCATAGACGAACTGACTAACTATACTGACTGCATGAGCAATATCAGGTCTGGTAATGCAGAGATACACTAGCTGTCCCACGATCTGTCTGTATAGTGTAGGATCCAGAAGGAGCTCACCATCAGTAGGACGTAGCTTTACACGAAGCTCAAGTGGTGTGTCAGCACGGCGAATGTCAGATATAGCGGCACGATCAATAATATCTGCTGTGTACTTTTGTTGAAAGAGAAGAATCCCCCGCTTACTCTGAGCAATCTCTAGCCCTAGAAAGTAATGAAGAGTACCGAGATCTTTCATCTGAAACTGACTACTGAAGTGGCGCTGAACAAGAGTAATACCAGCTGAGTCGTCACCAGTGATGATCATATCATCCACATATAGAAGTAGAATCACCCAACCTTGCGATGATGATCGCACAAACAAAGAGTGATCCTGAGAGCTCTCAACAAACCCAGCTGATAGAATAACACTGCGAAAATGCTCAAACCATGCACGAGGAGCCTGCTTAAGACCATATATAGCACGCCGGAGACGACAGACATGCTGGGGAGGAGTACGAAGACCAGGAGGTGGGTGCATGTAGACCACCTCTGATAAATCCCCATGAAGAAAGGCATTCTTCACATCCATTTGAAGGAGCAGCCAATGACGAGTCACAGCAACTGCAAGAAGAGTGCGAACGGTGGTCATCTGTGCAACAGGGGCGAAAGTCTCCTCATAATCAATCCCATACTCCTGTGTGAAACCGCGAGCAGCCAGACGAGCCTTATGTCGTTCAATAGATCCATCAGGTCGATGTTTAACCTTAAAAATCCATTTACAACTGATAGGCTCAACACCAGTGGGAAGAGGAACAAAATCCCATGTATGAGTCTCCTGAAATGCATGAAACTCCTCATCCATGGCCTGTCGCCACTCAGGGTGCTGAACTGCCTCTTGATAAGATTTAGGCTCCCGATGTGTATGAATAGCTGCAAGAAAGGCCTGAAGTTGTGGAGAATAAGAGCAGACTGTGGCAAAACCAAACTGATCAAGGGGTCCACTATCAAAACTGAAACGGCCAGGCGGACGACCCTTGCACTGAGGATAGCGAGCGCCACTACTCGGATCCACGGCCGGGAGGGGGGCGTCAGGCGCAGAAGGCGAAGCACCAGGAGAAGTATCTGCAGTAGAACTGGAAGAGGAAGGCAGAGAGTCACACTCTATCGGAAAAGGCTCAACCAGGGAAGGACTAGGAGGTGATTCAGGAAGGGGAAGAGACTTAATAACAGGACAAGGCTGAACAGAGGGAGACGTAGGAGAAGTGGACTCACTGGACACAGACGAAAAATAGGGAACATCCTCAACAAATGAGACATGACGAGCGAACCAGAAACGATGACCCACAGGATCATAACAATGATACCCCTTATGCTCGAAACTTATCCCTATGAAAACACATCGAACAGACCGAGCAGAGAGCTTGTCACGAGCATGTGGATGAAGAACATAACACATACAACTGAAAACTCGAAGACGACTGTAGTTAGGACGTGAAGAATAGAGGCGTTCATGAGGGGACATGCCAGAGAGAACTGTAGAGGGAGTGATATTTATGAGATGAACAGAAAGAAGGGCAGCCTCAGCCCAGAAATGCTATGGAAGAGATGATGACAGTAGAAGAGAGCGAGTGGTCTCAAGAATGTGACGATGTTTACGTTCGGCAACACTGTTCTGTTCATGAGTGTAGGGACAAGACTGCTAAAAAATTGTGCCATGTGATTGAATCAGAGAGCGCATTGTAGAAGAAATAAATTCCTTGGCACAATCAGAGCGAAAGGTTTTAATGTGAGTCTGAAATTGGGTGTGAATCATGGTGGTAAAAACATCATAAATGTGAGCAACCTCAGAGCGATTATGTAGTAAATAAATCCATGTAAAACGAGAATAATCATCAATGAAGCTAATATAATAAGAAAAACCGCTCAGAGAATGTACGGGAGCAGGACCCCAAATGTCATAATGTACTAACTCAAAAGGACTGGTGGACTGATTATTACTAGAACTAAAACGTAAGGCCACAGGTTTGACCAATTTATAGCCCTCACACACAGACAAAGGAGAAAAAGAAGTAGATCCTAACACACCAGACTCAAAAAGGCCTTTAAGGCGAGACTCAGAGACATGACCTAACCTTCTATGCCACAAATCGGCATTAGAAGTGACGCTACCACAGAAGACAGAGGGATCTGGAACAGAGAGATGCAGATACTCCACGAAGTACAATCCGCCGGCTCTACGACCAACGCCAATCCTCCGCCCTGAGTGTGGATTCTATACAAAACAACCAGAGAAGTGAAAGAAACGGTCAGACCAGAATCACAAAGTCGACTAATGGAAATAAGGTTCATGCATAGATCCAGCGCATGTAAAACAAATGGAATGGAAAGACGACCAGAGGGATCTGAGATGGTGGTGATAGATCCACACTGGGTGATAGCTAAAGTGGAACCATCAGCAGTATGAATCGGAGGCAAATGAGCAGGAGCAAGTGAACATGCAGTAAGTATAGAACTATTAGGTGTCATATGATGGGATGCACCAGAATAAAAAATCCAAGAGACAGAAGTACCCGGAGTGGAAGAGAAGGCGGAGGGAGCAGTAGACTCAGACCGAGGTGGATGATGTAAAAGCTGCTCAAGACGTTGATTGATCAAGGTGTCAATATAATCAGAGGTAGGCAAACCTGGTGCAGTGGTGGTAGCAACAGCAGCAGTAGGACGACGGTGAACCGGACCACGACCACGACCACGACCTTGACCTTGAGAAGCTTGCAGTAGCATACAAGAAACCTGGCGTTTCTCTGGATGAAGATCCCAGCAATTATTAATGGCATGTCCTGACCTTTTGCAGTGCGTACACATAATTGTAGAATGTGATGAGATTGCAGGAGGAACAGCAGGAGAGGTAGCAGCCAGAACTCCAGAATACATGGTCAAGGAAGTAGTCTGTCGAGACGCTATAGTGCGAAGACGAGTCTCCTCGGCAACAATTTCCGCTACAACAACCTCTAAGCGTGGTAAAGGATCTCGATGAATCAACTGTTCAGCTAAAGCGGAATATTCAGGACAGAGCCATAAGAAACTGGTAGAGTTCACGACGGTCTCGAAAGGCAGCTCGGTCAGCTAGAGATGCACGGGGACCCGGCTCAAGATTTTGCAGTTCACGAAAACAGGTGCGCATGCGATTGTATAGATCGGTGACAGACAGATCTCCCTGAATAATAGTTTGAACCTCAGCAAGTAACTGATACTCTCGGGCGCCACTTTTCTCCACAAAGCGTTCAAGAAGATACGTCCAAATCTCTGCTGCCATATCGAATACACTGAGATCAGTTCGAAGAGAGCGGTCAACGGAGTTAATCACATATGAAGAGGCACGTTGATCACGTCTGCGCCACAAGGCATACGTCGGAGCATCAGGTAATAGAGCAACAGAAGTACCATCAAGGTGTCCGAATAAGTCACGTGGACTGAGAGTGCTCTTAACTGTGGCACGTCAGGACGGCCAATCATCCATGGAGCTCAGAAGAAAGTCAGTCGAGCTCGGAAGAACATCATGAAATGACTCAAATGAGTCCACATGGACAGTTCGTTGAAGAGAAGTGTTGACCGACAACGTGGGATTCGGATCAATTTCATTGTCGGATGAAGACATGATCGAAATATCTCAAAGGAAGCTGAAATATGCACGAATGCGTAGACAACAAAAAACTGAACAAAATGAGTACCTGGATGACTAGATTCGGAGTCCGAACGAAGTCGTAACGGTCTAGAAAAGAAACGGAACAAAAACTGGCCGGCGGCGACTGGACGGCGGCCGGCGGCGACTGGACGGTGGCCAGCGGTGATCGGACGGTGGACGGCGACCGGCGGCGACTGACAACTGCCGGCGGCAAACGGACGACAACGGACGGCGCCCGGACGGTAACGGACGACGGTCTCTGACGGGTCGGGTCGCGCCTGCAGATGGATCCGGGTCGAGGAGCTTCCGGATCCGGGTTGTCACCTGCTGATGGATCTGGGCAGGTGGGCCGGGCTGGGCGACCGGATCCGCGAACAAGTGGGCTGGGCGACCGAATCCGCGAATGGGCAGGTGGGCCGGGCTGCACGCGGACGAGCAGATGGGCTGGGCGGCCGAGTCCGCGAACGGGCACGCGTGGGCTGCACGCGAACGGGCAGATGGGCTGGGCGACCGAGTCCCCGAACGGGCACGCGTGATTTTCCCGGATGTGCTGGGATTTCTCACGAGATTCCCGAGAGCAGACGGGGCTGGATCTCACGCGCGGACGGGCGGGATCTCACGCGCTGACGGGATCTGCCAGGGCACGCTGGGGCGGGATCTGCTGCCGGGCTCGCTCAAGCGGGATCTGCCGCTTGGATGAGCACGGACGCACGGACGATGATGGCGATGACGACGACGTCGCGAACAACGGACGCACGCACGCACGGACGACGATGACGGCGAACAACGATGATGTAACAAACGTCGAATCTCAACAAAGATTCGAAATTTTTTTTTTATTTGAGGTCTTAAAGGGGCTCTGATACCATGTTAGACTTTTGAAAAAAAGAATAATATGACCTAATTCATTAAGAGATGGACATAACCCTTTATATAATGATACAAGACCTATTACACATGTAACACAGTAATACACGTATAATACAATAAAATACTATACACATATAATTTAACACTAATGATTGCGGAGGATATGGAGCTCTTCTTCGGGTAAGCTCTGCGCAATTTCATGTTGGGGTTACAGGATGCCCTCCACTACCTTCTATCAATCTTCTTGAAATGCAAGGTGTAGTGGTTGGTCTTTCTTTGGGCCTCAATCATGGCTTCGAAAGGGACCAATGGTCCGGAGCTGGTGGATGTGACTTTCTAATTTGCAAAAGACAGGTGGGGAAGTATAAACGGTGTACAAGAAGATTTCATTATACAAGAGGGGCAAAATCATCATGAACAGGGGGGCTATTTTGATTTATTTTTTTTGTTTAAAGTTTAGAGGAACTTATTTCTATATATTTCAAATTGCCTGGGTGAAGATAATAGAATATACTAACATTATTATTCCAATTCTGTCAAGAGTTTTTAACTCGGGTGTTGATTCAGATTTTGATATGGGTTGGGTTATTTAGATTTCACAAAATTACAGGGGGGTTATATGGATATTGGGTTGATTGTAAGCGGTTATATGAATTATTTTTTTTCCTGAGTGGGGGCAACTGCCTCCATTGAGCCTTAACTGGCTCTACCATTGAGTAATGCACCAACGTAGTGTATATGTGATCGAGGGATAGCTTCTGAACTGCTCTTTGTAAAATGGCTTTTGTTTTAACTTTGTTATTGAAAGTCTTGGGAGTTTGGATGATTTTTTTACAAAGCAATAATTGGTGCCAATTTACTTGATCAGATAATTTCACATAACAAAATCTTCATTAGATTCTTGCAAATACTGTAATTTTTTTTGTTGGTTTTGTAAATTTGTATTTCTGTAATTTTTTAAAATGTACAAAAGGATCAATTCTGTAACAGAGTATTCAAAAAAGGGGAATACATAATGAAGGCTTCTCAGTGGGGAGTAATAAGGGCATTTCTGGTATTTCTATATTTGACATGTATTTTGGTCATAAAAAATATTGATTTAGATTTTATTAGTTTTTCAAGGATTTATTCGAATTGTTTTCAAAGATTTCATTAACTAAACAGAATATTCTTGGAACATGCTCCTTACACTAACGTAACGCTCACTCCCTTTAGTCTCTCCATACAATTTTTTTAAATATATACTTGGTTAATCAACTAACAAGTAATTTTGCTTTATTTAATTTTTAGAATAGAAAAATGAAATGTTCAATCCTGTATGCACTCTTTTTTTAAAACACTCGTCTATTTAAGTATATACTGTTATAAAAAGTAAAATATATATATATTGAGATATATTGTATATTTTTTTATTCAAAAAAATAAATTTTATTTTTTAAAAGTTTTACACTCCAATAATACAATATGAGTTGTAAAATAGATTTAGTATATCTGCATTCTGTTTAGAATAGGAGCTATTAAAAGTTGGAAAGTTTTGAAACTTTTTTAACAAAGCAATTTGGTGCTTCTTTTCGTCAATCTAAAAGGTTAAATGTCTCCTTGAAATATTTGTTTTTTTTTTGTGAAGTCCACTGTACATACCAATGAGAATATGATCTTGCATGCCATTTCCACAACATCTGTCACTTCGATGAGTCATAACACTAACCGACGGATTTGTAAATCCTTAATACATCTTTGCATGACATAATCAACATATAAATAATTTGAAAGACATATTTTAATTGCATAATCCAATTAAATAAGAAACCACAAAATCAACAGAAGGTAGATGCAAGAGAACTAAAATTATTTATATTCACGTGAAGGAAATTATTGTCTTCATAGTTGAAAATAATGCTAAAATAACAATAGTACCCTAGATAGAAAATTTATCAAAGCCCTACAACTCCATGTGAACATAATCAGTATCACTGTCATCATCAGCAGACATAATAGGCATTTGGATGAAGCTCTTAGATGTGGATCCAACAACACAATTGAGTTTAGGGGTGCAATCTGCACAAGTGTTGATGATTTGGGCATCACTGCATATTGATGTAACCTGCACTTTTGGATCTGCAGAAGTAATCTGGACATCATCCACTATTATGTTCTTGCAAGGTACGGTCGTGCTGCAGTTTAATCTAACACCGACTTCAGTAGTAGATCCATGAAGTTGTACTGTCCCTTTCACATTAGTGAATCGCACGTCACTCACCTCCACTGCTGAGCTCTACAAAAGCAAAAGAAGCTTGCATAATAAAAGTATCACAAAAATATTGTTATAGTAGAAGAAAAAGATGTGATTTAATGCATACCGAAATACCGCAAGGTTTATTACTGTCGCAATAAAATTGATCGATGATGATGGGGTTTGCTGTGGATGTTAAAGTTATGTTATTGAATGTGATTCCCCTTGCATATCCAGACCCTCCCTGCGCGTATGATCATATGTGATTTATTATGCATTTGAAACATGGTAATACCTTAAAAAGAATAATAATAATAATAACATAAATGCTTAATTAAATTATTGCCTGCCATGTTTTGATTCTTGCCCCATTCGTGGTGCCGCTAAAACTACAGTGTTGCACATGTATTTGCTCAACCGTGGCACGAGCGTTATCTTTTCCTAAACTTCCAATGCTGCAATGAGTGTGAAAATGCACATTAATGATGTCCTTCCAACCTTTTTTAGTCAATAATGAGATCTCTTTAACTAAAGATATACTATACTACTAACCTTATACCATGACCAGGTCCACAAGCAACTCTTGTGATATTAACATTTGACATGGCATTTCCAAGTGCAATGCAGTCATCACCTATCGAAAAATGGATATGATCGAGTTGAGATTTATGGTTCAAATGATAAGACATATAAACCAAGAAAATTTTAATGGTACCTGTGCCAATTGTGCAGTCTTCTATAATCACATTGTCAGATTGGCTAATGTCGATGCCATCAGTATTGGGACTGTCCCCTGCTGCGGTGATTGTCAAGTGAGAGATAGTTAAACCCTTGCTCCCTGTTATTGCCAAATGGTTCCTCGGGCCATTCAATAACTTGAAATCCTTCAAACTTAGGTTGTTGCACCCCATGAGCGAAATTTGCTACAATTTTCAACATAAACAAAAAAACAATTTTTTATATAAGTTTAATGAATGGATATTCATTATCATAGTAGAAATTTAGGACTCATTCACTACAACAGGCAATATGATGAGCATTAACTACTCCTAACTATTAAGTGATGGATTTGCCGTCGTGTATTAACTACTTAAGAATTTTATAAGGAAATACAACATAGATACAAAAATACATAATAGATACTTACAGTGGGTGCTGGTGCCTCTCTACAGTTAGGCCGCTGAAAAAACACACAAATTGTGTGTTAATATTGCTATTAATAGTTAGAGAGCCAAATCTATATAAATTAAACATCATAAGAAGGGAAAACTAAAGATTTATTGGCACTTTCAATATAGGCAACATCTAATCTGGTCTAGATTCTAGAAGGAGTTTTCCTCCTTAGAAATCCAATTTTGGTAGATTTTATGAAAGATTAATTTTTTTGGGTCAGTTAGGAATGAACAAAGAATAGAAGATGTCAAATTCAAGTCTTTTTAGTGTTTCAATAGAATGAAAATAAAAATAAATGTTAAATAGTGTACCAATTCTGGATGGCGCTTGCAAGATGTATCCCACCAGACTTTTCCCATGCCATTGATAGTTCCAGAGCCGTCGATGGTGAGCCCACTAATTCGATTAAATGAAATCCATGTTCCTATTCCAATCCATGTTGTATCACTAGGTGCATGTATATCACCTAAAATCTGTGATTTCCATTGTCATGACTCATGAGTGAGGATGCATTTTTATGTACATATATAGACGATAAGAAGTAAGGTCTATGTAACTAAAAATTTGTAATAAAAATATAGATGAACGTGAATTACCTTAATATTAATTGATGGAGAGTTACATGCTCCATTGAAAGTGATGGTCTTTAGAAGGAATGACTTTTGTGCTGGAATCATCAAAGTGGGGTTACCAGCCTTCACTGCACATGCATCTGTCCAAGCTTTTAAAAAGGCCTAGACATAATCCATACAACAACATAGCATTATAGTATCAAATAATAATATTAATTTACATGATCAAATCTTGAAAATACATGTTTAATCATTTTTATACCTGTGTATCATCGGTTCTACCATCGCCGATTGCCCCATAGTTGACGACATCAAAGACTTGTGCAGTTACAGAATTTTGACAGAAAACGAGTAACACCAATGACATGCAAACGAGCATAAAATTAACCTACAAAAATAATATTGATATTAGAACATATTTAATGAAAAAAGTAGAAAAATAGGATTGTGAGAAATACAATGACTGTCAACTGTCAATATAATTTTATGTATCCTACCAACCTAATTGGAATTAGGTAGCCATGCGTACTAAATCAATCTATTCATGCAAGTGACTATTGTAGAAAAAAAGACATGAATGTGTACGTGTGATGTGTAGTGCATGCATGTGCAAATTAAAAGAGCAAAGAAACGGCTCACCATTGTGATTGATCAAAATGAAACTTAGAACAATTCTCTCTCTCTCTCACTGTTTCTAAATCACTTTTTTTCCTTCTTAGTTAGGAACTTAGGATGAGTCATTAGAGTGAACAAGGCTCGGCTTATATAGTGAAAGAAATTTTCATAATAGGAAAACAAAAACTCTATCTTTCTATTACCAAAAAATAACATTCTTATATTGTATGTTTAATCTTTCTTATGCGTCTTCAAAATTAATACACGAAAAGACTCCAAAATTAATTTTTCCTTGATTTCATAAATGCAATGTTTGGCTAAGAACAAATCTTTTTGTCTGTAGACAACTTTATATTCATTTTTATTCTTTTTTTTGTATATGATTTGCAAGTCCAAATTTTATACAAACAACTTACTAATGTTTTACCAATAAAAAAACTTACTAATTAATGACGCACCAATCTTGAGAGGTTTTGTATATGTTGCTAAATATAAGAGCAAACCTTCTTTAACATTCCTTAATTGCATAAATAGTTGTTAATATTAAGGGAAATCACTACTTTATCATTTCCAATAATGAGGGTGTTTATCCTACTTTGTAATTTACGAGCAAGATATTATATCTTCATTAATAGAATATTATTCTTTAGTATGTTAGTTAATTCTAACTTGAATTGGTAAACCTCTTCTTATCTTATATTTTTTAATCGTTTCTTGTTATTAAAGGTTTTATCTTAATAGGAAGCTCAATTTTTATTACCTAAAAAGAACATTCTCATATATTTATTTCCAATTATGAGGGTGTCTATCCTAGTTTGTAATTTACAAACAAGCTATTATATCTCCATTAATAGAATATTATTCTTTAGTATGTTAGTTAACTCTGACATGAATTGGTGAACCTCATCTTATCTTATATTTTTTAATCGTTTCTTGTAATTAGAAGTTTTATCTTAATAGGAAGCTCATTTTTTATACTACCTCAAAAGAACATGCATTCTCATATATTAAATTTTTTTGAGTATTTTTTTTTTCTGTCTTGTAGATGCAAATTTAATACGAACGAAATGTATTGGATGGACGGTGCATATTTAATTTTAAATCCTACCCACTATTAAGTTACGCTGTACAACACAAGCCAGAATTATAATGGACTTGGACATTATGTGATCAAGGATTGGGCCTCCCGGTTCTTTACGTTGATTAGGCCCATCTCATCAATTTGGATCTAGAGAAGGAAAGTGATATGTAAAGCAACAGTATGTGCAGTCCCCATCCATAGACCATAGCCTTTATTGGCTTCTTTAAGGGAAAATCCATATAACCCCCTAAAATCTTTCCTAAATCCATATAACCCCCTACGATCTTCATATATCCATATAACACCCTGTAATCATACTCAAAATCCATGTAACCCCTCCATCCGCCTTCCGTCAGCCGAGTTAACGGCAAAATTGAAAAAAATCCATATAACCCCCTATAATATGGCATAAATCCATATAACCTCCTGCAATCTTCATCCATATAACCCCCTGTAATATTGGGAACAATCCATATAACCCCATGTAATGTGAAAATAATATTTCTAAAAATTCAAAAATAAAATTCAAAAATAAAAAAAATTTATTTTGGCATTTTTGAATTTTTAAAAATATTTTTTAAAAAAAACTGTCACATCTATCATATCACACATACATCTCTCATATTTATTCTCAAACACAAATAATTTATGCAGGGTTATAGTTGTCATTTAAAAGGTCATAAACTGTTATCCATCTCTTATCTACCATTTATCCTTATTTTATCCAAGGTGAATCAAACAACAAAAATATCAATTTTACGTTTACTAATGAGAATAATAGAAAATATAAAAAAAATAAAGATTTACAGTCCATTAGATATTAATGCATGTAAATGTTAATTTACTCTGTTGTTAATGTGTCGGGGTACGGGTTATGAAATCACATATCATTTATAATAATATATTTTAAAAATAAAAAAAGGAATAAACAAAAAAAATTACTCTGTTATTAATAATAAAAAAATTATTTTTTTATTTTTAAATTTTTAGAAATATTTTTTCCAGATTACATCGGGCTATATGAATTTTTTTCAAAATTACAGGGGGTTATATGAATATATAAAGATTGCAGGGGGTTATATGGATTAATGCCAGATTACAGGCGGGTATATAGATTTTTTCCAATTTTGCCGTTAACTAGGCTAACGGAAGGCGGACGGATGGGGTTATATGGATTTTGGGTCTGATTACTGGGGGTTATATGGATATATTAAGATTGCAGGGGGTTATTTGGATTTAGGCAAGATTTCAGGGGGTTATATGGATTTTTTGCTATTATAAAATATGAAATATACACTTAAAATAATTTTTTGTTTTTTAAATGAAAGTTTTTTAATACATTGCGCTATCATAATGAATATGTGACTGGGACCTATTTGAAGGCTGCAATGTGGAACATGTGTATCAACACTCAGAATTGTTACTCAACCATAGTACTAATGAAGTATATATACTTTTGAAATAAAATGGAATATATATATTTCATTAAATTGTATGTATTTATTTATATACTTTGTAAATCTTTTTTAATGATGCATATACGGTGTTATATAATGAGTGCAATACGTATATGGGATTGTAAAATTAAGGAAAAAATCCATATAACTCCCTAAAATCTTGTCTAAATCCATATAACCCCCTACAATCTTCATATATCTATATAACCCCCTGTAATCATACCCAAAATGCATATAACCCCCTCCGTCCGCCTTCCGTCAGCCGAATTAAAACCCTCATAACCTCCTGTAATGTGGCCTAAATCCATATAATCCCCTGCAATCTTCATATATCCATATAACCCCCTGCAATCTTCATATATCCATATAACTCCCTACAATCTTCATATATTCATATAACCCCGTGTAATTTTGCAAAAAATCCATATAACCCCCTGTAATCTTGAAAAAATATTTATAAAAATAAAAAAACAAAAAAAATTCCTCTTGCCATTTTTGAATTTTTAAAAATATTTTTTTCAAAAACTGTCACATCTATCCTATCACACATACATCTCTCTTATTTATTCTCAAGCACAAATAATTTTTGTAGGGGTATAGTTGTCATTTAAAAAGTCATAAACTATTATCCATCTCTTATCTACTATTTATTCTTATTTTATACAAGGTGAATAAAACAACAAAAATATTAATTTTACGTTTCCCAATGAGAATAATAGAAATACAACAATAAACATTTACAATCCATTAGATGTTAATGCATGTAAATATTAATTTACTCTATTATTAATGTGTCGGGGTACTGGTTATGAAATCACATGTCATTTATAATTTAAAAATTAGGAATATAAAAAAATAAGAATAAATAAAAAAAACTTTTCTCTATTATTAATAAAAAAAATTATTTTTTTATTTTTTTATTTTTAAAAATATTTTTTTCAGATTACATGGGGTTATATGGATTTTTTTCAAAATTACAGGGGGTTATATGGATATTTGAATATTGCTGGGGTTTATATGCATTTAGGCTAGATTACAGGGGGTTATATGAATTTTTTCTAATTTCCTCGATAACTCGGCTGACGGAAAGCGGACGGAGGGGGTTATATGGATTTTAGGTATGATTACAGGGGTTATATGGATATATGAAGATTGCAAGGGGTTATAAGGATTTAGACAAGATTTCACGGGGTTATATGGATTTTTCCCTAAAATTAAATAATCTCTGTGTAACAGAGATAATTTGGTTTGGATCAACATTTCATTGAAAAATGTTAAGCTACATTCTATTTGTAGTCTGGGTTGTAATTAGCACACCTATTTATTCTTTTATAAAAAATGAAATACATATTTATATGAATTGAATACATATATTTTTACATTTAATGTAATATATTACATATTAAACAATAGAGCATATACTATGATCAATTGGTGATTTCATTTAATACTCGTTAATGATAGGGGCGATTGAGATTATCTAGGGCGCGTTTGGTTGCGCGATTGTAAAATTGATTCTGTAGGAATCTGCGATTGCAAACCTGATTCTGCAGAAGCTCACTTTCTCAGTTTTTTGAAATCGCAGCTTTTGGGCACTATTTGACTGCAATCGCTGTGTTTAGAACTGCGATTATAAAACTGTTTGATTGCCCGATTGCAAACGCAGCTTCCTGTAATCGCAATCGCAACGCAATCGCGCAACCAAACGCACCCTAAGATCACATTTGGACTACTTGTAAATGAATAACAGAATATGCTGCGATGATGAAAAATTGAAAATCCACTCTAGCCTATATGGAGTTTATAAAAAGGGCACACAATATACAGAGTATTGATATATATCTTCATAGATATCTTTAAAGAGAAATAAATTATGATTAGATTGCAAACACTAGAATTATAAGACTATACATTGTTGTATTGAATAACATTGATACACATATTTGTTTTAGATGGATATGCAACATATACACATGTTGTACAAATACTAATTTGAAAATTAAAAGAAAAACCACACTCACTGCACATCTCGATCGGGTCTTAATGAAATTGTGGTGTTTTGTTTTTCTTTATTACAAAGAAAGACTAGGGCCAATGTATGCAAGGATAAAGAGAAAAGACTAGGGCCAATGTATGCAAGGACCACATAATCTTGTGAGTTGTGAGCCATCACACATCAGTATAATTTTTGTCAACTGAACATTATTGGTTTTTTTGAACTATTTTTTTTTTAAATAAAATTTTAAAATTCTATGTTTACTATGAAAAAATATATTCATATATTTTGACTCCAATATTTAATCCCTCACATGATTTCAAATTATCACCAATAAGTATAGGGCTTTGGATATAATATGGATTAGGGTTATATATATGGATTTGTAATACTTAGCATGTGGATATGAACTTTGACATGATTCATGAATTTTCGCAAATGGAATATGTACATTGGACTCTAATTATGGAATTAAATATGAAAGGTTCATGTATGTCTCATTTCTAAATGAACCTTGGTTGGAATTAATCCAAGCATTGAATATGTATAATTCATGTATGTATGATTTCTATAATGAACCTAAGGCTGAATGAACCTAATTGAAGGCATTGAATATGCAAAGTTTCATTCCAATGATGCACCTAGGTTGGATATATGAACTGACAATCAAATAGTCCATTATGTACTTTGAATTTACCAACTCCATTGATTATGGAACATGAATCATGCACATTACACTTAATTAAGTCCATGAATCTAAATTGAATGGGTACCTTGAATTTGGAGATGACTCATGGACAACCTAGAGGTCTATATAAAGGGGCCCATGTATGTCATTCCATCCATCGAAGTTATAAGTTGTGTATTCATTCATAGAGAGAGAGAGTCTCTTGTGAGAGTTTGTGAGAGATATCTCTGACATTATATTATTCTAATAACCCAAGTGCTTTTGTGATGATAGAGTTCTTAGTCAGTTTCTGATTCCACTTGAGTGTGCACTTCGTGTGGGCTTGCTGGATCCTTGGGGTTCGGTTTAAGACTTCTATACTGGGAGAAGCCGAACGACGCCTTCGCCCATCCATTTATCTCTCACTTCTTCTCATTCTCTCTATTCTTTCAGTATTTTATTTTGCTAATTTTTTGTATTTTCACCCAATTTTTATCTAATCCCGTAACAAGCATATTCAATTTGAAAATATAAATATTGGATGCTGATTGAAATTGGAGTTGCATAAAATTAGTGTCATGGATTTTCACCTAGCCGTCCCAACAGATTGAATCAAAATTAGTTGAATATAGTGAGACATACATTTTTTTTTGTTTATCTTTTGAGAAAATGTTTTGTTTAAATTATTATATTCATAAATGTTACAACTGAGATTTTTAGACCGTAATTACACTGATTTTTGTGGTGTTTCTAATATTCCATTTTTTTATAATTTGGCATGATTGGAATCCTTGTGTTGTTAGTTTTTCAACGCTTTTTACGGATCATGAATCGGATTAGTATCGAGCAAGTTTTAACCATTTTGCTGCCTTGGAAAAACTGCCCAGAGACAGCTACTTGAAAGTAGTCATCCCTGTCGAGAGGTGGCTACTCGAAAGTAGCCGTCCCTCATCATGCGGCTCAATTCAACTAGCCATCAGGTACTTATGCACATAAACGCAGAAATTTAGGGATTTGAAGAAACTGCCGAATATTTGATTGTTTTCTTCAGGGGAAAGTCATTGCACGTGCTTTTGCCTTGTAAATGCCTAGTTTTTTATGCTCTAGGACCATTTGAAAACCCTAATACGAGTCCTCTCTCTCTCTCTTGTTTTATCAAACCCTAAAAGGGGTCTTTTAGGAGATTTTGAAAGGAAGTCCTCTGTGGATCAAGGTGGGTTCTTTTACTTCATTTTTCTTTAATAATATTAAGGTATTAGTTGCTACTGATCATCAATGATGGGTTCATCCTGAGGTGATTCGGGTTTGTGTGGTTTTATGGGTTTTCCTTCATTTTATTTCATGATTTTATGTGATATTGAACTGTTTTGGATCTTGTTGTTATGTTAATTCATTGATAATATTTTTAAGACAGTATTACAAGATTTACACGCTGATTTTGAATATTTATACATAGATCATGGTTAGGGTTATTTTTCTTAAGATAGAAAGCATGTTTAGTGTTTCTAATGCCTTATTTTGGGTACCACCTTGCTTGAACCCGAACCTCATATGTTTTCATCGCTGTTTTGATGAGTTCTAACATAAATCTATGTTATTTATTTGTATATATATTGGATCAGTAGTTTTCAAGGTTTTTCAGATGGGTTACGTATGCTTTTGATGCACAAATCATGGCCTTGCATGGATCTAGGGTTAGGAAGACATGATCATCATATTAAATTTATTAGATCTAGATCCTTGTATGATTATGATGTTTTCTAGTTTTTATATATTCAGATTTATATTATTTATTATTTGGGTTTTATCGATTTATCGATGTTTGAATAGAAATCATGCCTAGGTCTACACTTTTCATGCATCATAGAAACATGTATTAAATATTTTATCACCATCAACCTACTGTTATTTAATATTTAAACACTACTTTATGGTATGAAAATATATAGTGTTAATACTACCATTTTTTCAAATTTATTCTATAGAGATTTCATCGTTTTTCGGTATTTTGATTTATCATCGAATCAATCATTTAGAGGATCAAACTTAAAAGTTTTCAATGTGTTTTTATCTGTATTTTCTGTATGAGAGAGAATAGGTACGTGTTTTTAAATGTTTGGGTGGGAAGTCGGGGTCATTAAGGGAATATTTGCTGTTTTGGGTCTGTTGAGGGTGGCTACTTGAAAGTAGCCGTCGGAGACCAGCAGCTAGGTTTGAGTAGCCGTCGGAAGCCAGACGGAGTAGCCGGTTGAGCCCAGTCTTTTCGATGTTCTTTGATTCAGTTAATCATTATATTTCGTTTCTGATTTGGTTCATTTGTATGAAAATCCTTAGGATCAGTAGACTCTCGTTAACTTTCTTGTTAGTCCGGTAGTCTTGCGTAGGATCGGAGGTGAGTGAGTCTAGTCTCTATATAGATTCGAAACTATTATATTTATATCATGACCGCATCCTGCCTATGTTATGAATACAACTATTATTTTGTGTATGGAGCATATGAGCATGTCATCATGATAGATATGGTTATTTTTGTATGTCGTAAATATTTTATGGATATTATGTTATATTGTATTGCATGCGGAAGCGGTTGGTGTGTGAGTAGTTGTTCTTGCATGCTTGTCATTCGTCTGCGTGACATCATCTTCAAGACTCAGTCCAGTGAGACTCTGTCTGTGTGACACCCGTTTGCATGACGCTGTCTGCGTGACGATTGGTCTGCGTGATCAAGCTCTAGTTGGAGCACTTTTCGCTGCGTGTCATACGGGCATGCGTGTCCGTTGCATCATACGCATCATTTAGATAGTATGAGATAGTGGTTATTTTCTCTAATGAGATGCATTCCATTTTATCGCAATATTTGTGAAAATTTATATTATGTTGGTTCAGATATTTTAAAAAATTTCTGAAATTTTAATATTATTATTATCATTGGGACGCTAAGGTCCATTCACTGAGCATGTGGTTAGGGCTGGTAAACGAACCAAGCCGCTCAGGCTCGGCTCGGTTTAAGCTCGTTCAGGCTCGTTCAATTAGACAAATGAACGAGCTTGAACAATTTTTAAAGCTCGGTTAGGCTCGGGACCTGGATCGAACTTCATTTTGTGTTCAAATTCGACTCGTTTGTGTTATAAAAACTTAATTAAAGTTTGACTAAACTCCTTTGTAAAATCAGAACATTAAATCAATACAAAGTTATGCTCATTTAAGCTCATGAATTTGAGTATTTAGGCTAAAATTTTATTTTCAACCGTTAAAAACCCTAAAATGAAGAAGAATGCTAGGCTCGTTGAGGCTTGTGAGCTCGGCTCGGCTCGACTCGTTTCTAAACGAGCCGAAATTGAACATGTCAAAGCTCGGTTTGTTCAACTCGTTTACCACCCCTACATGTTGTAGCTCACCCCTCCTTTTCCCAACCTTTCAGAGTAGCCGTTGGTGATCGTCGTTCGTGGTGGGCGTTGGCGATCTAGTTCTCATTTATTCCGTTGCAATCATAGGTGTTTGAATAAGCCTTCTTCTTTGCATGTAGTGGACGTCCTTAGGTTTATCAGCAAAACCAGTGAATGTTTAGTTATTAGTAAATAAAGTACTCATGTGTAATCATTCGTTTGAGAATGAATTATTGAGATTCTGGATTGGTTTATGTTTTAAATTTATGTGACTCGAATTATTATGTTAATCTTTTGAAATGAAAAAAAAATTGAGGTTGATGTGACGCACTGTATCGCATGCCTTAATAGAGGATAATGGGTATGGGGGCATTACAATAAATGATTGTAGTATATATATGATGTTTGAAGTTGAGGATTTAAAATGTAATATGAAAAATGGAGGGATCGATTATTAAATAGCATAGTTTATAGTGACTTAAAATTAAAAATCACATTTCATAAACTAATGGTATATAGAAAGACTAAATCAAAATAAGTGGTTAAAGTTGATCACTTAAAAAAATACAAAGAAGAGATGGATCAATCTCTAAATTGACACGTCTCCATGGCCTTGAAACTAAAAAAATCCTTTTTTATTAGACATTCCCTATCAGTTTTTTTAATTTTTGTCTGTAATTTTTGGTGTTCCTGCATAGAACACGTCAACTGAATAACATGTATATTCTTTCATATTATTTTGCATTGTATGTCATGTGCTTTTAGCCGTGCAAGCAATTTTTTTTTGGTTTTTTTATTATTAAGTCTCCATAAACTATAGGATTTAGCGATCGATCCTTTAATTCTTCATATTTTGGTTTTAGTCCACAGGTTTAAATGATATGTTCCTTTTTAGTCCCTGGGAGGGACCCATCCTTAAATTATTTAGTTTTCTTTTTAGTCTCTGGGAGGGGCATAATTTAGTTTTCTTTTTAGTCTCTGGGAGGGATTAAAAATGAACATATCCTTTAAATCTGGGAACTAAAACCAAAATGAAGAAGTGGGGTATCGATTACTAAATAGATACGTTTACAGAGACTGAAAACTAAAATTAATGAAAATGTAGTAATTTTTATTTCAATAGAATTAAGTATCAAAATAGACAATAACCGAAGTATAGGAGAATAGAGAAAAACAAAATAAAAGCAAAGATAGGAACTGAGTATTGCTCTCGGAATAGATAGAAAAAGGTTTTGAATTATACAATTTTGTAGGTCTTGCAAGAAAATTGCACATTACTTAAATGAGAAAATCTTTCTAGTCTTCATGGGGGAGGTAATATAATTATTATGATATCTAATATTAAATTTTGAATTATAATCAACGGATTGTAATGCCTCAGAATTTATTATACAATGCTACCATGAATCCTTGAAAGGACAAACACATTGAGTTATAATTGACATCAAAGCATTTTCCATATTATATAGTGAGTTGGCAAAAAAATCTTGCATAAGAACATGTGACCTGAAATATTTTCGATATTTTCATTGTTTTTCACTTTCTAATCCCCCTCTGTTCAAAGTTTGTAATTCGATTTTAGTAATAAAATCGAATAGCAAACATTTATCTTTTTTTAACTAAATAAAAAAAAAAGAACATGTGACCTCAAATGAACCTAATAGAAAAAATTCCAAAAGAAAAGTGTTGAAAAAGAAAAAGGCAACATATGCAAATATAAATGTTCTTGTATTAATAATTGTTTTATGACCATTTTACTTGATTAATTTGATAAAACGGAATTGTATTAGTATAAACCAGGTATTTGGTCCACGTTTAATGGGTTAGATAAAAGCTCTAATATTTCATTTTGGTGCAAAAGAGAAGCAAAAGGAGATGAAATGGCCAAATCAAAAGACACGAAGATAAAAAAAAAATTAGGATGAGGAGAGTGTCAACACCATGTCGGTGTCGGTAATATATTATAAAAATTAGGTCGTCATTTAATAATTCAAGGAGTGATAATATAATCATCTATTAGGTCATTTGTTTGTTATTAAATGAGATGATGGTGACATTATGCAATTGCCTTGATTCAGGATCACTCATTCACTCCCCAAGTCACAGTCGAATGGTGTGGTGTCTGTGGCTCTGCCAGAATGACTAGGGCCAACGTATGTAATGGAAAAATCATCTATAACTTTTTGTTATCTTAATTAAATCAGTTTTAGTCACTATAAAATCTTTAAATCATCGTAAGACCTTAAAAAATTATTGTTTTAATTCTTATTTAGATTACCAAAATAATTTCCCTCTATCTAACTTTTCTCTCATTGTCTCTCTTAATAGCAACAAAATTTCAGAGTCCCAACAGTTTTTTTTATCATAGAAAGAAAGGATCTACTTTAATTTTTATACTTCCTCAGGGACTTATTTCAATATAGTTTTTAAAGATCCTGTTAGTTGGATGGAATATTTCTATGGCATTCTTTCTTTTTTGATAGACTTTTAACGTGGGGACTAAAATCATTAGCTACAGCAAAATATCGAGACTTACTGTGATTTAAAGATTTTACAGGGAGTATTAACTAACCACATAACATAAAATGTATTTTGATAGAAATTAAAGATAGATGTTAAGGTTCATATATGCTGTAACTGGACTGTGATTGGAAGCTATAATATTTTTTACTTCCTAGCATACTTTTGTTAACTGAACAAATCAAAGAGTGTAATATATATATATATATATATATGGTCGCGATTACGTGCGGTGTGCGGTCGGTGCGGTTTACGACGTGGGCCGTTCGATCGCGGGTCCATCGCATCCAACGGTCGACGTGAATCGCACCCGACCGTTCGATGCGATGGACCCGTGATCGACGGCCCGTGATCGCGCACCGCACCGACCGTAAACCGCATGTAATCGGATCCCATATATATATATATATATATATATATAAACTCGTGATTACGTGCGGTCGTCCGGTCAGTGCGGATTCGACGTGCGTCGTCCGATCGCGGGTCCATTGCATCGAACGGTCGGGTGCGATTCACGTCGACCGTTGGATGCGATGGACCCGCGATCGGACGACGCACGTCGAATCCGCACCGAGCGGACGACCGCACGCTATCACTCGACTATATATATATATATATGAAAATTAATACGTGCGGCGAACGGCGGGTGCGGCCACGACGTGGGCCGTTCGATCGCGGGTCCATCGCATCCAACGGTCGACGTGAATCGCACCCGACCGTCCGATGCGATGGACCCGTGATCGCTACCGCACCCGCCGTTCGCCGCACACAATAACCTCCCTATATATATATATATATATATATATATATAGAGGGATGATTAGGTGCGGCGTCGACCACGGGCCGTCGATCACGGATCCATCGCATCCAACGGTCGACGTGAATCGATGCGATGGATCCGCGATCGAACGGCTACCGCACCGTGCGGCCGCTATATATATATATATATATATATATATATATATATATATATATATATATATATATATATATACTAGTGATACTATACGGTCGTGCGGTCGTCGATCACGGGTCCATCGCATCCAATGGTCGACGTGATGGATCCGTGATCGACGGCCCGTGGTCGACGCCGCACCTAACACCCGACCGTCCGATGCGATGGACCTGCGATCGGACGACGCACGTCGGATCCGCACGACCGCACCGACCGCATATTATCGGAAATATATATATATATATATATATATATATATATATATATATATATATATATATATATATATATATATATTTTCCGATAATATGCGGTCGGTGCGGTCGTGCGGATTCGACGTGCGTCGTCCGATCGCGGGTCCATCGCATCCAACGGTCGACGTGAATCGCACCCGACCGTCCGATGCGATGGACCCGTGATCGACGGCCCGTGAATCGCGACCGCACGACCGTATAATATCACGACTCTATATATATATATATATATATATATATATTGAAACGATTAGGTGCGGCGAACGGCGGGTGCGGCCGCGACGTGGGCAGTTCGATCACGGGTCCATCGCATTCGACCGTCCGATGCGATGGACCTGTGATCGCTGCCGCACCCGCCGTTCGCCGCACTTAATCATTCTTTTATATATATATATATATATATTAATTGTGTTAATATATAAGGTCTGTAGACTTTGATTAAATTAGTTTAATCAAAATCGATCAATATTAAAATGAGATGGACCGAGTTAAGTTTCAAATGATTTTAAAACACCAGTTCAGAATATACTCTATTAGTGAAGTGTATAGTCGATTGGGGATCAGTTTCCCAACCGAGCCCATATTCACTCGGTATAAAAGGCTATTTTGACTAATTGAGCTAATTCAGGTTTTTGTTTCTCATACTTTTTAAAAGTAGTGTTGTTTTTCTTCAAATCTTGCACACTAGTGGGATTTTTTTTTATATGTGTAGTATATTATAATTTATATGTTTTTTTTGGGTAAAATATAATTGAAACAGCTAGAGATAATACATCACACACACACGAAGTTTGTTCATTAAAAACTATATAAAGATATTGAAGACATCTACGTATACAATCACACGTTAGAGAATAGTGACAACCTTTACAGTAAACTGAAGAGCCTTTATTTTGTGTTTTCAAACGTTCTAGTCAGTTGTTGGTGAAATTTGTAATGTTTAGATCGAAATTTATAATTGTTTTAGAAGCAAAGATGTAAACAATCATGTTGATTATGTTGGATGGGATGTGGAGGTGACGTCATCAAGAAATCAAACATTGAATGACAAATAATAGAAAATCCAAAAGACAATCGAGAGGAAAACAGGAACTCTCATGTATTTGTGGAAGTTAAGGGAGAAGGGAGACTTGTAAGTTGTGACCACTCCATAAATTGCCATGGAACAACTTGCCCACGATGGATAACACAATTAATCTAGTCAACGGAGGAGATGGAAGGTTTATATACTTGAGAGTGATTGATGTATTACTTCCAAGTATGACTTGTTTTTTTTTTTTTGTGTATGTTCTGTACTACAATGTTCACTCCATCTCTGATTTCTTGTTAGGGTGACTCATCCTTGAAATTGACACTTTGCAATAGCACTAAAAAGGATGGGACAAAGGAAAAGAGGACCTCTCACATGTGATGAAGATACATATTAACAACCAACAAGTCCCACTACACAGTTGAAATTGATGAATCGTTTATATGATCATTGAAGGTTTGTTGGGCATGTTTTTGTCCCTTTATAGTCTCATAGTTGGGAATCAGGGACGACTACACACCTCTTCTGCCAGTGCAAGGTCTCGAGAGCCTTATGGAACGTTGTGGGGGATGCCACATCTTGACGCCCTTCATTCGTTTACACCGAGTTCATGTGAGAGGCAGAGAAGTCTCTCCGTAGACCTGAGAACTCGAGACTTATCAACACCATTCTCCGATCAGTGATCCCGACGGTTACATGGGTGATATGGAGAAGAGAACAAGGAACGAGGCGGTCTTTAAGGATTCGCGGGTCTATGTGGAGAACATGTGGGAGATGGTGTCTCTCTCTATCACGAAGTGAGGACGAGGGATTGCAGGAGTTAGGGGGATTTCTCTCGACAGAGGCTGTTTGGACATCACCTTGTAGTGGCATGGAGTTGCGTGGGGGGAGGTTATTGGAGTAATTGGTAGATACCACACATATTAATCATCCAAACCCCCCGCGTATTTTGTTTTTGTATCATGATTATCTTTTTTTCTTCTTTTTTTTTCTCTTTATCCTCTCATCCACAATTCAGACTTGTAACCCCTTTTTAATAATGAATGAAAGTGTTTGGACATCACCTTGTAGTGGCATGAGTTGCATAGGGGGAGGTTATTGGAGTAATTGGTAGATACCACACATATTAATCATCCAAACCCCCCGCGTATTTTGTTTTTGTATCATGATTGTCTTTTTTTCTTTTCTTTTTTTCTCTGTATCCTCTCATCCGCAATTCAGACTTGTAACCCCCTTTTAATAATGAATGAAAGTGTTGATAGCAAGATCTACTTTTTTTCAAAAAAAAAAAATCTCATAGTTTGTGCATCTTTATCATAGTCACGGTATACAAAAAAAAAAAAAAAAAAAAAAAAAATTGGGTGTGAATATTGACTTTCTATCCATTAATGCACAATATCTATCCAACTTAAAATAAACACTTCAATTTAATACATATTTTTTCAAAGAGTATTAATATTGTTATTGTCGCATCACTTCCATATATTGGATGCATGCATATCCATCAAGTACTGTATTAAATGAAAAAGAAAACTCTCTCAGTGTGTGGCTTTGATCAATTGCAGTTTAAAAAATAGAGAGAAGTTGACACTGACTAAATACCTATTGTATTGTCATATATTTTAATCAAGTTGATGAATCATAGATGAGAGAGAATTTTGTTTTTCTAGATTGACAGTCTTTCCTGAAAATTTGTCTAATTGTCATTTCTATATATGCGTATTTTTGGGTGTGCTATGCGTATATGTAACATCGGACATGCATATGCATGGTTTTCTTAAGGAAATATGATATATCTAGCCCCTCGGGGAGTTTTCTACAACCCCCAATCGTTTGATTTTTATTAAGGTACATATACCCACCTAATAAAGTATATAATATTATAAAAAGTAAAATCTATATATTTAGATAAATCAATATAAATTTATTTATTTTTAAAATAAAAAATTTAATTATTCATATGCTGCACTAATAAAATATATATTATATTTAGACAATATACATTTCACTAGTAAAGAATATGAACGACTAGGTATTTTTTCTATATTATAGACATGATTCTACCTCAAAATGAATTGAGGATATAACTGCACTTTCTTTAAACATATTTTTGAGGATTTAGCTTTCATTCAATCATGTCATAATTTACAAATAGTTATTACTAAAACTTGATTACTAAAAATGCATGAAACGGTCCAGAATTATTTGTTAGACTTTATGTATGAACTCAGAGTATCAATTAATGGGTCTTGCTACATGAGCTCTAAAATTTAAGTCTCATTGAAAAGCTTCAATAGTTGTCAATATCTGATTAGTTTTATGTTTAACTTTTTAAAAAGGCAAAAAAAAAAAAACAAAAACAATGCTACCCTTCCTGTATATTTGAATTTTTCATTCTAAAAAACAATTTCTCATTAATTGGAATTGTATAACCGCCTTTAGCACTCCCTCATCTGCCACTTCAAAAATTCATTTCGACCGGCATACTCATCTCCGATGGCATCACCACATTTGAATTGCTCTCGTTGCCCTCTATCATATGAGAGATTAATCAACTACCTTTCGAGCTCTCCTCTAATCTCTACCTCCTCTGACCTCTACCTCTATATTTTTCAGATATAGCTACAGATACATATGAATATATCATAATTTTAGATACAGACTAGTATATTAATTTTTTTAAATACATATACATATTTGGATACAGTCGTATATTAGTTTTTTCATATGCACATGTATTTAAAAAATTTCAAATACAGATTTCAGATACAATATTAATATGAAATTCATATGAAACAATTATGGTCTACATGTTAATGAGACATTGTTTAGATGAGATTAAAAAAAATTTAAATATACATGACAAAAATAATAATATTATTCAGATATGCCTTAGTCAAATCCATCGGAACAAACATAACAAATATCAAATTGGGTTGAATAAATTATTCAGATATACATGTATCTAGAATTTGAATTAACAACTTTACATTAGATACAAGTGTATCTAGAATCTGAATGAGTTTAAAAATGTAATAATTATGATTTATATGCTAATGAGGCATTGCATAGATGAGTAATAAAAGTCAATAAATATAGATGATAAAAAACAATTAAATATTATTCAGATACACATTAATTAAATCCATCAAAACAAAAAAAACAAACAACAAATTGGGCTGGGTAAATAATTCAGATACACGTGTATCTGGAATCTGATTTAACAACTTTACATTAGATACAAGTGTATCTGGAATTTGAATGAGTTTAAAAATGAAATAATTATGATTTACATGCTAATGAGGCATTGCATAGATGATTAATAAAAATATTTAAATATAGATAACAAAAGATAATTATATATTATTCAGATACACATTAATCAAATCCATCAAAATAAAAATAAAAAATAGCAAATTGGGTTGGGTAAATAATTCAGATACACGTGTATTTAGAATCTAAATTAACAACTTTACATTAGATAAAAATGTATCTTGAATCTAAATGAGTTAAATAATGATCATGCAAGGCTAAAAATATATTGAATGACTCAATATGCATAATTATACACATACACAACAACAAAAATAATTATACAAATCGTACTTATTCAGATATAAAAAGTCGTACTTAATAATGATCATTCAAGGTTAAAAATCCAGATACAGTGGCCATGTATCTGAATTTAAATTAAATCCGATCTCAGAACTATATATGATGATTCAAAGATGAATGTAAAATTTGAACAATAAGTTTTATTTAGATCGAAAAGCCAATGGATCACTATTATTTGTACCAGAATCAAGTCGCAAATAAAAAAAATACTCGAGTAATTATAATCTTCTCCTCCAATCCGCACCAAAAATGAATTCAATATTTGTTTTCATTTCTACATATCAATCTCAATAAAAAAAAAAATGTTAACCTGGTTTTTTTGGGCATCCTATTGAATTGATTGCTTAAAAAAGAGATAGAATATCATAAATTGTAACCACCTCGAGATTTAAAGAATCGGTTATGGAAAAAATCGAAGGGTAAAGTGAGTAATTCAATCTTGCCACCTCATGGGCTTGGGATAAGGTTTACCAATTGAGGCTCAAAAATCATTATTGTCAATTAATTGTTCATAACTTCTGTGCCTTAGCTTTCAATCCTTTATTATTATTATTATAGAGAGGACCACAGGGGTACATAACAGGGGTTAAGGCTCATAACCAACATATATTTACATCCCATCATCATGAGATGGAAGTGGAGCTTGAGTCCTAGATCTACCCTGGGGGCTGGGGGAGAGTGCCTCTACCACATCGTTAAGTGAGGGTTTGGCACTCCATTTTTATAGTATGCGGAGCTAAGTTGTGTGGTTTCTAGAAACTAATATGTAAATTATGGGACAAGATTTGAATCCAATTTTAATTCATCACATAATTTGTCATAGTGAAATAATTATAGATTCGAATCACAACACTTACCTAATAAAAACAATTTTTGACTACGGATCATTTATTTGAATTTGTTTTAGGCTCTATTTGATAGAATAGTATAATAATGGTTTAAAATTGAAATGATATCTCATAATATTGGACAATAAAGAGGTTGGAATTATTTCTGTCATAATAATACTAAGTTTGATCATCAAAAAGTGATTAACAAGTCCAACTAAAAGTCGAATTATGATTTATTCAATTTTTCAGAATCGATCAAGTGAAACTTTTATAAAGTATCAGATAATGAGGATCCTAATATGTAAAAATAATAAAATCTAATTCATCTCTTCTAATAGTAATAATACTAAAATATTAATAATTCTAATAATATTCTGATTAATAGTAGCAAACATAAAAGATTAAAATAATAGTTTGATAAGTATTAATAATATTATTAAATATTATTAATAAGAAAATTAATAAGTAATAATTACGGATACTAAAAGTAATATTAATAACGTAATAATATTATTATAATTAATAGTGGAATACCGCATAAGTACAATAATAGTGAAGCATTCATAATAAAAAATAATTTAAGGCATATCGATCATTTATCTTCTCTTTTATCTAAAACACATTTTAATTAAGTGCAAAATTGGTATTTAAGAAAATACGTGTATTATATTAAGGACCAACCAAAGATAAAGGTCGTTCATACAAGGCTCCGTTTGGAAACACAGATTGAAAAGTAACTTTTGGAATAAAACTGTTTTTTAAAATGATTTTAGACCTTGACTTTTTTGGAATGTTTTTTTTAATTCAGGAATCAATATTTAGAAAGAGTTTAATGTTTGATAGAAAAAGTTATTTTTCAATTCAAAAAATCGATTCCCACAAAAAATCGTTGTTTTTTAGCTTTTTAAAACACGGATTTCGAGAGAGAAATTAAAAGGAATCCAGCTTTTGATTCCGCCGGAATCCGATTCGTTTGGCTGCACGATTTTGGAATTTCAGCTTTTCAAAAAGCAGAATCAACCCAAACCGTGCAACCAAACGGAGCCAGTAATTGAGTTTTTTAAAATAATAATAATAATAATTAATAGGTACTATAATACCCTACAATATGGTATATATAACTTTCATCAATTTCAGCTCCAGCTCCCGAAAGATTGAGTCGAAGCCATTTTCGGCTTGGTAATCTCTGTTCTGAAGTGATCTTTTGGAGTTAGAATTGACTATTGTTTGGTAAAATAGTGCTAGTTTTTTTAAATCATTAACTGAAATACCCTTTTATATAAATATAAATGAAAGGTTGGTTATTTGCATTTATGAAAAAGTTATGGGGATTCTCTTTCAGCCAAGAATAATAAACCACCCCCCCCCCCTGGTGAAGCTAAAATTTTTATAAAAGTGAGACTTAATATGACTTATGTAAATATTTTATAAAGTTATGTCATTATGTTTTTTTTAATTTCAATAGTATGAATTAAAAAATAACTTTATATAAAATGAATTAAAGACATTCATATAAAACATATCACTGAATAATTCTAAAAGATAATTATCGTATTTTAAAACGATATATCAAAATTTCAAATGGATGGTCCACAAAAAAGGATGTCAAAATGTTTTTTTTTTTTTTTTTTTTTTGTGGTGGGCTGTTGCTGTTTAAGAATTTCATATATAGGTAGGGCCCATGACCTATGAGTCATAATTAAAAGAGTATTGTTACGCACAATTTTTTTTCAATCTCATATGCGTCAATATAAAAGTAACGACGCATATATTCACATTAATGAGGTATATATTTCAATGAATTTCATTTTTAACATTTTTACAGAAGTATCCATGCAATTCATTGGAATATATGCTTATTTTTTTATAAAAACATATACCTTATTAGATGAAGTATATTAATTAAAAAAAATCAAAACACATATAGACTGAAATTAGGGCTTGAAATAAGGCTGTATGTAAGATTATCATAATTAAAATCAATCTATCACAAAAAAAAAGATTTTTGAAAAAAAAATCGAGGAGGCATAGCTTTCCCTTGATAAAACCGATCTTCCTTGCCCCTGTACACACCACACCCCAATCCTTTATATTATGGACCACCGATTCTCAAATGTTTTTCTCATAAACTAGTCCTGGAAAATAAATCGTTTGCTAGGAATCGGTGTTTTGAAAACTATCCATAGTTCTCTACTCCATTTTTACCAGCGGCTGGAAGGGCATTATGGATCCCCCGAAATCACTTCATATTTAGGGGAACAAAGGTGTGTGTTGACATAGTTTGGGACATGGTTGTATGCTTAATTAAAGACCATGGTGTACATTGTGCAAGCGCCAAGAGAGTTATTCTCGAGCAGGGGATCCTAGCCATTGAGGAGTGGAGTCTTCCTTTGACTTCGGATTCGGAAGCTTGGGTATATCTCTCTTTCATCCGATATCTGATTCAGGTTTCTTTAACATTCTCTCTCCTCTTCTATTTTTATGTTCCTTTTGAATTTTTTTATTGTAAATTTAGGCGTTATCTTATTTTAAAAAAATAATAAAATTAAGATCGAATGTATCTCTCACCCTAAAAAAAAGGATTTTATTTTTTAGCCCTTATAAAATATGTGATTTAGTGATCAATTCTTCACTTCTTTTAAGTATCTAGATTTAAATGGTATGTTACTTATTAGTTCGTAGGAGGGAATAACTAAATTGTTTGGTTTTGTTATTAGTCCCTGTGAGGGGACTGAAAAAAAACGCATCCTTTAAATTTAGGTATTAAATTGTAATATGAAGAAGTGAATGATCGATATCTAAATCATATAGTTTACGAAGACTTAGGCTAGAACCGCTGATACCTGCCGCACGTGCTTGTATATCTAAGTCACGTGTAAAAGGCACGTGTAAGTCGCTGGTAGATCTTGTGTAAATGAACAAAAAAGTCAAACTTCCCAAATCCATCCAGAAAGGTTTGATTGAAGATCCGACGGTGAATGTTAAACCGTGAAAGGGCACCTCCCCAAGATAAAGATTTCATTGTTAAACATAGATTTTTTTCATAATTTAATCTTTTCTTTATTTAAAGCATCACATATTCGACTCCACCCCATCACGTATTATATTCTCATTCTATTACTTCTACTTCATCGTCTCCATCCCTTCCAAGTCTTCTATTTCAAATGGTAATCCATATTTTTATTTTTATTTATTTATTTTCAACACACATATATGAACTTCTTTTCTATGATTTTTGTTTTTTCTTATTATTACAGGATCAAGATATGGATAACATCAGTTATGAAGAGGTTCGTTTTTATTTCTCTGAATTTTTTTTTTCATATTAAAATTCAATTTTGATTAATGGGTCTTCATTTGTTTAATTGGTTCATGTTATTCTGTTTTATTCATCAGGAGTTCATATTGAATCGCCGGGGATTGAATCTTTTCACTTGTAAATGGCTTCCCAGAGACCAGGAACCCAAAGCACTAATCTTCATTTGTCATGGTTAATCTCTCTCTCTCTCTCTCTCTCTCTCTCTCTCTCTCTACATTGGACTTCAATGAAGATCACATATAATTAATTTTTTTTTTGACGAATTTTTTTTTTCAGGGTACGCAGTAGAGTGCAGCATAACAATGAAAGGTAAAGATAACCACATCTCTTTTTTCCAATTAATGGTTTGGAAATTAACTCAAATTAAGGCTAATCAATATGTAATTTGGACCTTTATTAATTTATATAAATAATAATTTCAGGAACAATGACTCGACTAGCAAAGGCGGGTTATGCTGTCCATGGCATCGACTATGAAGGCCATGGCAAGTCGTCGGGATTACAGGCATATATATCGAGCTTTGACGTGCTTGTCGACGACTGCCTTGATCACTTCACAAGCATATGTGGTCAGCATGCCGAATTATTTTGTTTCAGATTAATTAGACATGTTTCTTCTACGTCTCATTCGGTTTTAGTAATCTTAGCTTTATTTTTTTATATATATTTCAATAGAGAGAAAAGAAAATAAGAAGAAACAAAGGTTCCTTCTTGGGGAGTCAATGGGAGGAGCTGTGGCTCTTCTTCTACACCAAAAAAGACCAACTTTTTGGGATGGTGCCATTTTAGTTGCCCCCATGTGCAAGGTCCATATATTTGAATTTTTTTTTTCTAATCTCAATTATTTGTTAATGAATTTTGATTTTTTTTAATTATATAAAATGGATTTTAAACAGATTGCAGAGGAGATGAGGCCACACCCAATGGTGATCAAGATCTTAGAAAAGCTTTGCAAAATCATCCCAACTTGGAAGATAATCCCAACAAAAGATATTGTTAATATTGCTATTAAGTTGCCAGAGAAAAGACAGGAGGTATACGTTAAATTTTTAAATGAATTAATACGTAATTGGTGTGAGATCTTGTCGTGATCTGGTCTTTTATTTTTTGACATCTTAAAAAAATTTACTTTCTAATTTCGATCTCACCAATCAAAAAGAAAAAAAAATTTACTTTCCAATTTTAATATGTAAGTTATTGATTTCTTAATATTTGATTTGATGTAGGCCCTGGCCAATGAATATTATTATCATGGAAAGCCGAGGTTGAAAACAGGAAAGGAGCTTCTACTTGCTAGCTTGGACATTGAAAAAAACCTCTCCAAGGTGAAAGTCCTCCCATCTTTATTGTTTTTTTTAGGGATGGGATTAATATATACTTCCACCATGTTAATTATTCAAAATAGATTATTATTTAAATTGATCCCGGTATTTGAATGTTAGGTGGGCTTAATCAAATCCGAAGCAAGAAGGCCATCTTTCCTATTTATATAATATTTTCAATTTAGATAGTTCTTCTCTTTGTATCCGTTGACTATTCAGGCCTTTCAGTTTTTTTTTTTTAATTTTTTTTTTCGGTAAGACGGGCCTTTTCAGTTGGAAGACATGGAAAGCTCCTTACATTTATTTAAATGAAACTAAAAGTAATGTTACATGTATTATTATATTTAATCCTGATTAAAATATTATGTATAGTCATGTTTAATCCTGATTACACTATTACATATATAGTCATGTTTCACGCGGAAATGCATAATAATGCCATTTAAACAAATGAGACTTCCTTTTCACTTATAAATATTAAGTTAATAAAGGTAATTAGTGAAGAAGATGAGATCAACTTTGATATTTCATCTTTTCCAAGGGCATTTTCATCATAAAAAAGAGTAATTTAATTTTGGACTTAAATAAAACATATTTTGAGTATCACCGTTAAATTAAATAGAATATTCCATGAATATGTTTTTTTGCAATAACATAATTTTAACTCAGGAACTAAAAACAATAATCAAAATGAATTGTGAAGATTTCTAGATATTTTCAGTTTTTATGAGCATTTTTTACTATTTTAACAAGTTTTCAAAGAGAGATCTATTTTTCCTTTTTCTGAAAGTGGTGAAAATCCATTACATGAGCTAAACCAAACATGGCATAAATCAACTAATACTTTTGTATGTCTGTGTTGTGTGTGTTTGTTTTCTAGGTATCACTGCCATTCTTAATAGTCCACGGAGGAGACGATATAGTGACTGATCCGTCTGTGAGTCAGTCACTATATGAGTTAGCCTCGAGCACAGACAAGACGTTCAAGCTCTACTCGGGGATGTGGCACGCCCTAACATCTGGTGAACCCGAAGAGAACATCGATCTCGTGTTCTCCGATATCGTGTCGTGGCTTTACAACAGGGCAACGAAGATCAACTCCCAATCAGGAGAGCGAGCGGAAGGCCAAACATGACTCAGGAGCACATGGAATTTTCTTGAAATTGCAATGATTTTTTCTGCTTTGTAAACTCCATTGTAAGATCAATTGATATAGATTTTGATTGTAAACCAAATTTTATCTTTGATTGATTGTTAGGTTAATTTTTCCTTCTTAATAAATTGGGAAATATTCATGTGTAATCAAATCAACTATCATAATCTCTTATAAATCTGGGGCCCACATATCAAATCATTTTTTCACATTTTATAAATTTTTATATATACCTTATTCACATTTTATTTACAATTAATTCATGATCAACTAAACAGTAAAAAATTTATTATTACATTTTTCAACAAGAATAATTAAAAACGCAATCAAACAAAAAAATCACTTATTCCTTATCTATACTAAAATAGTTATAAACCTCAGCATAATTTAATTATCTATCCAAACGGGGGCTTAAAGAATATTCATAAGCATACACACACACACACATCGGTCACGTGGGAACCTGTTCATGTATTTTAAGGGTTTTTTTTTTATTTTTTAAAGAATAATGTGTGAAAAAAAATGTTGGTTTTGTTTTTCAATAAAAATTCAAATTTACTTTGTTAAAAGAAAAATTATTATTATATTTGGTGTTATCCATTTATTATTTTAAAATGGGATTTAATTTTTTTGAGAAGTTATTGTGATAACCACTTCTCTACCATCCTAACTTTTTGTTAATAACAACATATCCTAAATAAAGGGGGTTTGTTTACAACAACTCTCACCACTACGTATGTGTTCCACTCATTTAAAAAGGGAGTAAGCCTGTCAACGGACCGGATACGGACCGGGTATGGTCATATTCGTATCCGTATCCGAAAAATTTTTTTATATCCGTATCCGTATCTGTATCCGACGGATATTTAAAAAGCGTATCCGTGTCCGATCCGTATCCGTATCCGACGGATTCGGATAATTATCCGAAATATCCGAAATAAATAAATAAATAATTAAATATAACAAATTTTTATTTAAAGTTTAAAAATTGGTTTAAAATTAAAAATTCACAAACACAAGTCCTAACTTTACAACTATTAGAAAGAATAAATAAATAATTAAACATAACAAATTTTCATTTAAAGTTCAAAAATTGACTTAAAATTAAAAATTCACAAACACAAGTCCTAATTTTACAACTATTAGAAAGAATGTGAGCCACTTGATCAAAATCCAATGGTAGATATTAAATACTAATATTAATATTTTTTTAATGCCATCGGATACGGATATTTTTCGAATCGGATAGGGGTATATCCGTATCCGATCCGAAAATTTTCGGATACGGATTATTTTTTCGGATACGGATACGGATTTTTCGGATATCGGATATTTTCTGTATTTTCGGATACGGATTCGGATCGGATGCGGATATTTTTTCGAATAATTGACAGGCTTAAAAGGGAGGATCTACTATCTGCATACGGAGGAACATCAATTTTGGGGCAATCAAAGGAACATCAATTGGGTTCAACTCCAACTCCTGCGCGCACCAGGAAGTGGACAGAGAAGCTGGGCTGAGGTTGTATCTTAGGGGAACAACACGCCAGAGAAACCCTGTGTGGAGGGGGCGAATTCTGTTATGAAAACAGCGTCTTTCACGTGCCATCTAATTCAGACTTCTCTCTTCCTTGTTTTAAAATTTAAATATGAATCTTCTATTTTATTGATTTGATTTTATCATTTTAGATCTATTTTTTTCAACAATTTTCAAAACATAATTCCTAGGATCTAAAATGAATCAAAATGATGATAAGCCTGAAAAATTTACTAGGGACTCATTTTAAAAGATGGCAACTACGTATGCATTATTGGTTTAACCAATTACGTCTTTTATCTGCAATTATTAAACATCTCTTGAGAAAGATAATATTTCTGCTTATTTCTATGAATATGCTAAAACTAAAATTCCTGATAAAACTGAAACTTCTGTTGTCACTGAATCTTCCATCTCCACTACACAAAAGGACAGCACTATTATTTCCAAATATCCTGAGAAAACTCCTGCTGAAACTGATTATTTATGTCGTGGAAAAATTTTGAATTGTTTGTCTGATGATTTGTTTGATATTTATTATCCTATACAAACTGCTTGTGAACTTTGGGATTTATTAGAACAAAAATATGGTGTTCAAAATGATAGTGTTGGAAGGTACTCTTTCACTAAATGGTTGGAGTTTAAAATGGTAGACAACAAACCTATTTCTTCACAGATTAATGAATATCAAGCCCTGATTCAAGAGATAAAAACAAGGGTTAAAGACATCTAAGTCCCTAAAAACATGTGAAAACCCATATAAGACCCTATTAAAATTGGGACAGACGTACGAGTCCCTGAAAACTCACAAAAACTCAATTATCATGCCTGAGTTAAATTTCTATCTAAACTTAACAGAATATTTTTAGAATATTCCATCACATATAATTATGTAGACATTGAATTCCCTATAAACAGTCATAAAGACAAATTAGTCCCTACAAAAGATAAAATTGCCCGTGAAAAACTTTTACATTAAATTGTGTACACATTGCAGTCCCTATAAACAATCATAGAGACAAATTAGTCCTTGCAAAACACAAAATTGCCCCTGAAAGACTTTTATATTTAATTGGATATACATTACAATATTTATAAATAATCGTAAAGACAAATTGATCCTTGTAAACGACAAAAATGCCCCTGAAGGACTTTTACATTTACTTGTGCTTCAGGGATTATATTATTTATCTTTATGATTGTTTATAGAGATTGCAATGTCTACACAATTAAATGTAAAATCTTTCAGGAGCATTTTTGTCTTTTACAGTGACCAATCTGTCTTTACGATTATTTATATGTACTGTAATGTCTATCCAATTAAATGTAAAAATCTTTCAGGGGCAATTTTATCTTTTGCAGGGACTAATTTGTCTTTATGATTGTTTATAGGGACTGCAATATGTACACAATTTAATGTAAAAGTTTTTCAGAGGCAATTTTATCTTTTGTATGGACTAATTTGTCTTTATGAGTGTTTAGGGAATTCAATGTCTACATAATTATATGTGATGGAATATTCTAAGAATATTCTGTTAAGTTTAGATGAAAATTTAACTCAGGGATGATAATTAGGTTTTTATGAGTTTTCAGGGACTCGTACGTCTGTTCCAATTTTATTAGGGACTTATATGGGTTTTTTCATTTGTAGGGACTTAGATGTCTTTAACCCTAAAAACAAAAAGGCTTTAATTTAGAAGAGAATGCTATTGCCAATGCCTTGATTGATAAGCTTCCACCTTCACCGAATGATTAAAAGGGAATTAAAACATAGACAAGAAATGTTGTCTCTGTCCTCTCTCCTAGGTGCCCTTAGCATTGAAAACTCTCATAGGGAAATTGAAATTCATAGCAAGCCCATAGAGTCTATCCCTCAGGCTAACCTAATGGAGAATAAAAAATTTAAGCCCAAAACCTTTCAAGAAAATTTTTAAGAACTTTTCAAAGCCACCAAACTTTAAACAGAAATCAAATTTTAACAAGGATTTGAGAAGGCCTGCGTGTTATATGTGCGGCAAACAAGGACACCATGTAAAATCTTGCTATCGCAGAAAAGATTTGAAGAAGAATTTTGGTAAAAAGTGCTACCACAACACATCGGAAACCCCCAATCCTCAAGTGAATATGATGTGTGTGGGGGCAGGCTCTTCTAGTGGCTCTTTTGAGAGGTTTGTGTCCTTTTTGCCATGAGGTCAATAATGCTACTCTTTCTTCTGATTGGTTAATTGATATAGGAGCTAACGTACATGTTTGTTTTGATCGCTCCTTGTATTCAACCTACCAGGAAGTTGATGGACCATGGGAAATGCATGTGCGGCACGAGTAGTTGGTATTGGACGAATCAACCTAAAATTCACTTCTAGGAAGACAATACCTCTACATAATGTGCACCACGTGCCGGACATTAGGAGAAACTTAGTTTCAGGGTTTTTGTTAAGTGAAGCAGGTTATAAACTTGTTTTCGAGTTCAATAAAGCTGTAGTGTCTAGTTTGGAACCTTTATTGGTAAAGGTTATGTTAGTGAAGGTCTCTTTATATTTAATGTTATTAACTCTTCCTTTAGTGGAATTTCATCTTCTTCTATTGCTCTTAATGTTGAATCTTGTGATGTTTGGCATGCTAGGCTTGGACATATAAATTTAAATATTTTAAGAAGAATGATGGATATGAATTTAATTCGAAAATCTAAATTAGAGTCTAATAAAAATGTGAAAGTTGTGTTCAAGCTAAACTTCCTAAATAACCTTTTAAATCAATTGAAAGGTGTAGTGAACTTTTAGAGCTTATTCATACTGATGTTTGTGATATGCATGGTGTATTGACTAGAGATAATATGCGTTTCTTTGTCACTTTTATTGATGATTGTTCAAGATTTTTTTTTGTTTATTTGCTAAAATCTAAAGATGAACAATTTGAAAAATTTAAGATGTTCAAAAATCAAGCTGAAAATCAACTTAAAAAAGGCATTAAGAAAATAAGGTCAAATAGGGGAGGTGAATACACCTCAAATAAAATTAATGCTTATTGTGAAGAGCATGATATAATTCATGAGACTACAACACCTTATTCTCCCTAATCAAATGGAACAGCGGAAAGAAAAAATAGAACTTTAATAGTCATAGTTAATTCTATACTTGTGGAATCCGGTTTTAAGTAATCGTTTGTGGAGGGATGCTTAATGACTGCTAATTATATGTTGAATAGAATTCCTTTTAAAAACTTAGATAAAACACCATATGAAATATGACATAAGAAAAGACCTTTTATGAATGCTTTAAAGGTATGGGGATGTTTAGCAAAAGTGAAAATTCCTAAAAATAAGAAAAGAAAACTTGGGCCTAAACAGTAGACACTGTTTTTATAGGCTACGTTGAACATAGCAATGCAAATAAATTTCTTGTAATAACATATGAAATTAATGACATTAGGATAAACTCCTTTCTATAAATAAGACTTGTTGATGCTGCGTACTTTGAAAATATTTTTCCTTTGAAAAGTAAAATTTCTACATCAGTTAGTGAGACTCCTAATAATGTAGCTTCATGTAATATTCCTTCATTAGAAGAGTATTCTTTTCTGCCCCGTTTGTGTAGCAGAATAAGAGTGGTTTAATTTAAGGGTGGAATAAGGTGGGATAAGAATAGATAGGGAAATTAATATTGTTTAAAGAGTATAGGATGGAATTATTATGCCGGTTTAAACGAGTATAAGAGAGTATAACAATTCTAAGTAACCCCTAGGATAAGCTATACTCACTTTATCTATTCCCATGGGCCCACATGTCAAATCAACTTTTTACATCTTATCACATCAAATCACTTATCAATACCTCTTATACATCAAAGGGCTCACATGTCAAATCAATTTTTTTACACTTTATTTATATTTTATTTTTTATCAACCAAACAACTCAACATTTATTCTTACGTTTTCAATGAGAATAAAAAAACACAGCCAAACAGAAAATCTCTTATTCCTGTAGATTTGTTATATATACTAGCATAGTTATCTATCCAGAATAACTCAATTCTGCTATCCAAACGAGGGATTCCTGTATTAGAAGAACCTAATGATATATCTAATGAATTGGAAGAGGAAAAAGAATAAGGTATGAGAAAAATTTGGGTGATGAATTTTTTACACATATCTTGCAGAAGATGAACCTAAAACTTATCAAGATGCCATTAAATTTATAGATGTAGAATTTTGGAAAGAAGTTATTAATAGTGAATAGAATCAATATTGAATAACCATACTTGGATTCTCACTGATTTACCCCCTCGAACTAAAACAATTGGTTGTAAGTTGATTTTCAAAAGGAAGTTAAAAGTTGATGGTACTATAGATAAATATAAGACTAGGCTTGTAGCTAAAGGGTATAGTAAAAAAGATGGAATGGATTATTTTGATACATATTCACTTGTTACTAAGATTACTTCTATTAGGATGCTTATTGCATTAGCTGCTATTTATAATTTAGACATCCATCAAATGGATGTTAAAATGACGTTTCTTAATGGTGATTTAAATAAAGAAATTTATATGGACCAGCCAGAGGGTTTTGTAGTGTCTAGTCAAGAACACAAAGTTTGTAAATTAGTGAAATCATTATATGATTAAAACAAGCTCCTAAACAATGGCATGAAAAATTTGATAGTATTATCATTTCAGCTAGATTTAAAATAAATGGTTCTGATAAATGCATATATTATAAGAGTATGATAATGCATGTGTGTTGGTATGTCTTTATGTTGATGACATTGTCATTTTTGGATCAAATGCATGCATAATTAGTGAAGTTAAATTATTTTTATCTAATCACTTTGATATGAAGGACTTAGGTCCTGCAGATATGATACTTGGAATAAAATTGAGTAGAACTAATGATGGCATAGTTATGTCTCAATCACATTATGTAAATAAAATTTTAAAAAATTTGATTATTTTGAATGTAAGCCTGTAGCTACACCATATGATCGAAATCATCATTTATATGTACATACTGGTGAACCTAAAAACCAAGAAAAATATGCTCAGATTATTGGAAGTTTGTTATACCTAGCAAACTGCTCTATGCCTGATATATCCTATGCAGTAGGAAGGTTGAGTAGATATACTTGAAACCCTAGTATAGAACATTGGAAGGCTATAGAGAGGTTATTTAAATACCTTAGAGGTACATATAATTTAGGTTTATATTTCACTAGTTACCCATTTATGTTGGAAGGATATACTGATGCTAATTGGGTTTCAGGCTCAGATGAATCCAAATCCACTAGTAGCTATGTTTTTCTATTAGGTGGTGCAGTTATATGTTGGAAATCTACAAAACAATCTGTTAGGGCTAGATCTACTATGCAAGTTGAATTCATAGCATTTGATTTAGCTAGTAGTCAGGCCGAATGACTTAGAGATTTACTTTGGATATTCCTTTCATTCAAAAGTCTTTACATCCTATATCAATTAATTGTGATAATAAAGCTGCAATTGATAAGGCTAAACAATCTAATGATCTAGGTGGCAAGAGATTTATGAGATAAAGATATAAAGATGTGAGAGACTTGATAGCTCATGTAGTAATATCACTAGATTATGTGAAGTCTGTAGAAAATATAGCTGATCCTTTAACAAAAGGTCTTGCCAAAAAGCTAGTTATTTCTTCATCGAGGGGGATGGGTCTTAAGCCCACAATATAAGTCAACATAGTAGAACCCTACCTCACCAAGTGGAGATCCCACGAAGGAGGTTCAAAGGAAACCAAACTGTTGGGTGACTATGTGGAGCATTAACCTAAGGAGTACATCTCCAATTCCATCTCTATGATGACTGCTCAATCTGTGGCGGTCTAGTAAGAGTTTAATTAAAACTCTGAATGAGTTCAAGGCCTTAATATTTATAGGCAGGGTATGGGTCCGTTGCAGTATACCCTTGGAGAACTCAACTATGTGAGTGTGATCGTTGTGGCCATGATCTATGAGAATAAGGGCTATCTCTAGAGCATTCATCAAATAATATACAAGTGCATGGCCGTAATGTGCACCCGATATCGAACCCAATTTAATTCCATTACTATGTTGTGCATCATATTGAAATTTGATTTAAGGAATCTAGTTCAAAACCTAGTTCACTATGACTCTTCAAATGGAAATATGTTGTCACTAGGTGAAGGTTTAAGCCATGAAAGCATCTTTATTGAAAGCATAGTATAAATTTCTCCAATTGTTTATTATTATTAAATTTGAATTTTTGTGGGGGATTGTGAAAAAAAAAAGTTTGTTTTGTTTTTCAATAAAAATTCAAATTTACTTTGTTAAAAAAAATTATTATTGTTATATTTGGTGTTATCCATTTATTATTTTAAAATGGGATTTAATTTTTTTGAGAAGTTGTTGTGATCTATCTGTTGCAGAAAAACCACTTCTCAACCATCCTACAATTGTAACTTTTTGTTAATAACAACATATCCTAAATAAAGGGGGTTTGTTGACAACAATATCACCACTACATATGTGTTTTACTCATTTAAAAAGGGAGGATCCAGAGAATAAATTCAATCACAACCTGATCATATCCAGTCCAATCACTCCAGAAAATATTCCACAAAATCCATCATCCTATCTACTCTACTATCAGCATACGGAAGATCCAGAAGCTTCTCTTTTACTTTTGGGGCAATCGAAGGAACATCAATTGGGTTCAACTCCAACTCCTGCACGCACCAAGGAGTAGACAGAGATCACCGTCTCCTCTCCCACCGGCGATCGTCGTACCATGACCGCCACCACGTCATTCAAGGTAAATTGTCTTTTCTTCTTCAGATCATTCTTCCTCTCTTCTTCTTATTCCTCTTCTTGCAAACCTAGGTTTGTTTGTATATGTTTTCATAGGTTTTTAAAAGATTTGTGTAGATTTTTTAGCATAGGTTTTTTTAGGAGGGTAAATGATTCTATAATACTTATTCAAGCTTATGGTATTTGAATTTTTTCAAAGATGGAAAATGATGATCATACAATATCTATTCAAGCTTATGCTCTTTGATTTTTTTAGGAGGGTAAATGATCCCACAAAACCTATTTAAGTTTATGCCCTTTTCATGAAAACACATGGTGATGGTTGATGGTTTTTCAAATAGAATTGAATCTAATTTGGATAAATAGAAGGTGTGCCTATTGTATGGAGGTGACTATTGGATGTTTGGAAACAATAATTAGTTTAGGCGTGGAGAGATGAGGATGTAACTTCGTTTAGCAAAACAAGCAACAATAATATAAATTTGTACTTGGTGGAACTTTAGGTGTAATTTCCATAAAAGGTAAAATGATACGTTATTTTAGATGGTATATATGGACATATTGAATATATCTGATTGACTGAATATATATAAAGAGTGAACAGATTATGGATGATGGCATAGGAAAAGAATAGAAAGACCTACAAAGACAATGTTAAGGTAATAAACATACTTACTATAGTAATAGATGCTGATATAATAGTTTATGGCATAATAGGATTTATAAACCAACATCATCTTTTATTGAAAAACACATTGAAATAATTGTTTTATTGAACTAATTGCCATGTTCTTGTTTGTGCGTATTTCTTGATGAAAGTTGAAACTCTTTAGTTATTTGTTCATGGTTATACTAGTGTTGTTGAGGTCTGTAGCAATGATTGAAGTAAGTCTACACATTGGTTATGACATATTGATTGAACGAAATATAACAAAATATAATTTTTTACAAAATGGCACCTAAGAAATACGCTCCACAAATTGCTTCTCTTCAAAAACGTAAATCACAAAGATTTGAAAAAGAGCCCATTAATCCCACTGTTCACTAATGTTAAAGAAGAGGGAGAGGTAGGGATGAGGAATCCAAGAATCCAAGGTAGAGAGAGAGGAGGTGGAAGAAGAAGATGATGATACGAATGGTCTGGACCACAAACTAATGAATTGTTAGTTGATTATAGACATCACATTGCATAATGTGTTTGGAACGGCAAAGTAAATAACATTTTATTTATTATTTAGGTTATGTTAATATAATATATATGACAAATCGATTTATGTGGTGCAAGGAGATCGAAATTTGAGATGTCATCAACCCACCAAAACCATGAAATATGGGATGTATCAGAGGAATCAATCACATTTATGAACAAAGTGAAGCAGTCTCGCTTGTGGCCATTGGTGGAGTTCAGCTTTCTAACTTTGAACAATCCTTTAATTAGTGCCATGGTTGAGTGGTGGCTAACTCTTCCGTTGTTGAGATGGTAATAACCCATAGATTGGAGTACTTTAATATTATCTTGGTATACAGTTGGTTGTGTGTTGGTATGACTTTTTTTGCAGCGTGTAACTACTGTGGTTCGATATCATGAACATCTTGAAAGGGGGATCACAGACTCAATGGCACAGAGGGGCATACGTCATGCGATTGATCATCTAAAAGATGGGACACCCCTTCCTGAAGAAGCGGCTACGCAATGAAGGGCAAATTAGCGACATGATTGAGATAACTCACTTATATGACCACATATGGAATATATTACTGTATTTTGATATAGACATGTGTCTAATTTTGTATTTACATCAATGACACAATGGATTTGGTTTGGGAACAATGTATTTTGATGTGTGACCATCTTAATGTTGGTTATGAAATTTGGTCAAGTATTTTATTGTGTAGTTACATGAATAGTTGGTTATGGAATTGTTTCTAATATTGTATTTTGACGTGTTAAAAATGGTTGCCTATTATGCATTTTTAGACTATAATGTCAAATGTCAAATTATTCTCTCGGTTTGCCATAATAACCAGCGACACAGAATCTACAACTTCACCACAGTAATTTCCGACATATACATGAATAGACGCCCACTACTCAGTTGAACAAATCCCATGGGACATGTCTTTAAAGTGTATTTTGTTGGTGTGTGACCAATGTATATTAACATGTTTGTCGTGTTCGGTCTAAGCTTGTAACACTGTCTAAGTTTGTGCTTGTTCAAATGTCAAATTGTTCTCTCTAATTTTAGCTCGCCGGGCCTTCGAGCGATTACAATTCATCACTTTTGCCGACGTGGTCACCGATCTAGGAGGGTATACATGCCAATTGGTTTGGCGAACACATCACATGATCACTCTGACTTTAGTACGTCGGGACATACGATGAAAGGATCTCAACACTATCACCATAGGACATGCCAATCTGGGATGGGACACATGCCAATTGGTCTGGCAAACTCATTGGTGAGGGATGATCCGACTTTAACTCGCCTGTGCATCGAGCGACCCGAATTCATGACCATCTCAAGAGGACATGCTGACCTGGGATGGGACACACGCCAATTGGTCTGGCGAACTCATTGGTGAGGGATGATCCAACTTTAACTCATCTGGGCATCTGGCGACCCGAATTCAGGACCATCGCCAGAGGTAATGTCGATTTGGGTTGAGACACACGCCAATTGGTCTATCGAATACATCATAGAGGGCATGTCCCTCTTATTTTAAATCGTCGAACCAGTTGATGACATATAGTTAAAAGGCTAGCCAAATGACCTGCTGACCCAGAATTGATTTCACACTAATTGGTATGTCGAATATCTCATAGTCTCCATCATCCTCTGGATTACAATGTCTTTGACATCGTATCTTTAAATTACAAACTCACTCAACACTCTGTTGTCTCTCTTTTATACAACCACATCAAAGAATTACAAAGAGTCAAGCACCCATTCATAATGGATCATACCAAATATTTTTACTAGATCATGTATACCAAAAGGAGTTTTACATATATATTGAATTCATAGCATTTCATATATATTGTTTGTAGAAGATTTACAACCACACCAAAAACACAACCACCACCACTATCATCACACCAAAAACACAACCACCACCATCACAACCACTACAACCACCACAATAAAAATAATAAAAAAACTACAACTACAACATTGAAGACCGGAAATGGGAAGTAAATCACCCTCAAATAACAAAGAAGCATTATCTTCTTACAAATTTGTGCTCCCAACCTATGGCATCACATATTTACAATTCCACATATATTGGCTTGTCAGGCTTTCTGGCGACCATACTTTAACAACGTCGCCCAAGTGGTTGTCGACCATACTTTAACACCGTTGCTCGAGTGGTTACCGACCTAGGTTGGTGCACACGCCAAACTCTCAGTCGACCATAATTCATCCCCATCGCCAGAGGGAATGCCGATCTTTGGGTGGGTTTACTCTTACTACAACAGTGTACAATTTATTTTAAAGGGGTGAGTTTCTTGCAATGTGGGGTGCCGATATCGGCGCCCAATTTCATTCATCCATTACATGACCTTTTAAAGGTGTCATGGGCATGTGTCTGTCGATTTATAATTTTTTCATTTTATCACCGATTCAATATAACAAAATGATTTAAAATGTGTTTGGTTGCGCGATTGTAAAACTGATTCTGCAGGAATCTAGGTTTTAAAATTTATTCTACAGGAAGCTCACTCTCCCCAGATTTTGAAAATCGCAGCTTTTGGACACTATTTACTTGAAATCTGTTTACAGGAAGCTGCTACATAAAAAATTGTTTTGTTGTACGACTGCAAAAATAGTTTTTAGCAAACCCAAATGCTGTGCAATCGCACAACTAAACACACCGGCACCCTTAAATCTAAAAACCATTCCTAAAATTTTTTAACGTTTTTTTAAATATAATTATTTAATGAAGTATATATATCTTTATAGAAAGTAAAATATACATTCGATAGAAAAACTTTTTGCAGGTTTATAATTTAGAATATATTATTTCAAGATTCTAATTCTGTGACCTAAAATTTGAGTTCATAAACATTATGAAGTACAAAAAAAATCAAATAGAATAAATATAAATTAAGAGAGATTGCTAAGATTATTAGGATTTGGTGTATCATTTTTTAGCTTTGTTATACACGGTCCTTTTTCATCCACAATTCCAGTTTTATATGCTTCATTAGCATCATATATTAACATTCACAAAACATATATTTTTAACATTTTTTAAAAATGTATACATCTAATTATTGAAATACATGCTTCATTTTTTATATAAAAACACGTACGTAACATTTTCATAAATTTTTATGAAATGGATAATTAGTTTATTTTTTTCATGCTTGTTTTGTGTTTCAATCAATCAAGTTGTTTTAAATTCATTAACTGAAATGAATCTATTAATTGCATATGCATTCATTTATGGTTTAATGTATTTATAACTGTTTGATTTTAATATATATCAATTCCATAAAAAAATAGAATAAGATCCTATTTTGAAAAAAAATCCAAACCCAATTTTTTTAGACTGGGTTACCTTGGAAAAAATTTCATATCAGTAGTACTGATGAGATTTCTATCAGTACGTGTCTCGATGGGCGACACGTGTCCATCAAAATGCATTAATATGATTTCTATCAATGATTATTTAATTAATGAAAGATTTTTTTACTCATCCAGACAAAATCATTAGGGATGGCAATGGATCGGGTTAGAGTCAGGTTTACCATAATCCAAACCCAACCCGTCTCCTCACTGTAAAACTCCATACCCATCCCACCCCACCTCGGGTTTTATAATTTAAAATCCTTATCCACTATATTACCTTTGGGGTTTTATATCTTAAAATCCATATCCGCCCCACTTCGCCCCACCCCTTTAAAGTGAATTAGATTGCTCAGTCACTATATTTAATATAATAAAAAAAATATATAACAAAATAAATTATTTTGACATGAATGGGATTATATTCATTAAAAAAACTTCAATTTAAATACTAAAATATCAAAATAGATATAACATAAATAGTTCATGATATCCATTACATACAATATTTGAAAGTTAATTATAACATTCTTTTAATACATAATATAAATTGTTCAAAATTACATAAAAGACCAAATAAATAAAATTTTGGACTTATATATTGAAATAGAAAGAAAACAATAAAATATAGTAAAATCTCAAACATACAATAAACATATAACATAAATAGTTCATGATATCCATTACATACAATATAGTAAAATATCAAACATCTTTAATTTTTATGGTGATAGACCATTGATTTTATAGAGGTGCATATTTTAAATTTTATCTTTAAAATGAATGTGAATGAATAAATGTAGAGAGAAAAGAATGATGATTGTTGAATTTTAATTGATAAGTAATTAAGCATTAATTTTCATTTATAGTTCAGAAATCTTAATGATTAAATATATATAGTTCAACATATATTAGCGTGGCTTACCTGGTCACCACTGAATCATCGCATCTCAAAAGAACCTTCCAACGTGTGGTCCAACTGCGGCAAACCCTCTCCACACGTGCTTCAATTCACACACCGCGTGAGCAAACTTAAAACGCACGTGCAAGTCGTCACACGATTTAAAGAGTCCACTGTAAGTCTGTAATGCGTTACATAATATTTACAACCACATAAATCTCATCCATCTAGAAAAACTATTTCAACATCCGACAGTGGATATTACGCCACGACAGAATAGAATTCAAACATCCGTCTTTCACGGTTATTGACAAAGTCGTACAACTGATTCAATCCTTATATAAAGATACAAAGACATCCCAAATTTGAGTACAACCTTCTCACATTCACATCTTCCCCTTATCTTTCCGTCTTTCCTTTTTCTCCAACACTTCTTATAGTCTCTTATTTTAAATGGTAACGCAGATTATATTTTTGTTTACTTTCAACACATATATGTGAATTTCTTCTTGATGGGATTTCTTTTCCTTCTCTTTTTTTATCACAGGATCAAGCCATGGATAGCATCCGTTATCAAGAGGTTGGTTTTTTTTTTCTCCCCTTTTTTAATTGTTTTTTTGGCTTAAAAATCAATTTTGATTAATGTGTATTCATTGGTTTTTATTTGTATATTTTGCCTTTTGATTTATCAGGAGTTCATATTGAATAGCCGGGGGTTGAATCTTTTCACTTGTAAATGGCTTCCTAAAGACCAGGAACCCAAAGCATTAATCTTCATTTGTCATGGTTAATCTCTCTCTCTCTCTCTACATGACACTTCAATGAAGATTACATATAATTAATATTATTTTGTTGATGAATTTTTGTGTTCAGGCTACGCCGTAGAGTGCAGCATAACAATGAAAGGTAAAGTTCAATGGATTGGTTAACGAAATTATCACAATTAAAACTTAATTGATTTATATAAATAATAATTTCAGGAACAATGACTCGACTTGCAACGGCGGGTTACGCCGTCCACGGAATCGACTACGAAGGGCACGGAAAGTCATCAGGATTACAGGCGTATATACCGAGCTTCGACGCGCTCGTCGACGACTGTCTTGATCACTTCACAAGCATATGTGGTCAGCAATGTCGAATTCTATTTAAATTTATTAATTGGACTTGTTCCTTCTACGTTTCTCTCAATCTATTTGAACTTGATTTTGTGAATTTTATTTATTTTTGTGTTTGTGTTTCAATAGAGAGAGTAGAAAATAAGAAGAAACAAAGGTTCCTTCTTGGAGAATCAATGGGAGGAGCTGTGGCTCTTCTCCTACACCAAAAAAGACCAACTTTTTGGGATGGTGCCATTTTAGTTGCCCCAATGTGCAAGGTTCATATATTTTAACTTTTTTTAAATAATATGTTTTTTTACTCCAATTTTGAAAAAACATTAATAATGGGTTTTGCACAGATTGCAGAGGAGATGAGGCCACACCCAATAGTGATCAATATCTTAAAAAAACTTTGCAAAATCATCCCAACTTGGAAGATAATCCCAACAAAAGATATTGTTGATATTGCTATTAAGATGCCAGAGAAGAGACAAGAGGTATATTACATTTTTTATTAGTACATAAATGTTTTAAAACATTTTATATGTAACAGAAGTTATTGATTTGTTATCATTTGATTTATTGTAGGCCCTAGCCAACCGTTACTGCTATCATGGAAAACCTAGGTTAAAAACAGGGAATGAGCTTCTTATGGTTAGCTTGGAAATTGAAAAGAATCTCTCCAAGGTGAAATTCCTCTCATCTTGTTGTGTTTTTTAAGGTCTTTTTGGGATTTATAACTTCCAAAAATCCAATATTCATTTGCCTACATCACTGAAAAAAACATTAATTTTTTATATCAAATGGCATAGTTTATAAATATATGTTAATCTGAGAAATTCTAAGTTAGATTGTGTTATGTACAAGTGTTGTTAAAAAAATACAGACCATTTACCCTTTAAAGATAGGGAAAAATCCATATAAACCCCTCTAAACTTACTAAAATCCATATAACCCCCTGACTTTTTTTAAAATTCATATAACCACATGATAACACTTAGTAAATTCAAATAACCTCCTCAATACAATTTACATTTATAGATGATAAATATTTTATGAATATTTCGTTTAGTTAACCATAATAGAAAACATAGTATACCAAAAAAAATACAATGTGTTAAAAATGTCAAAAATATTCTATAAATGTTGATTTTATCCCTCCGGATAAGGTTTTCTAATATATCCAAAAAGGGTAAACTTTTCATTTTCATAGGATTTTTCTCATTTTTAATACATTGTAGTGGTTTTTTAATATATTGTGTCTTTAATCAAGGTTAACTAAACGAAAAATTCACAAAATATATATCATTTATTAATGAAAATTTTATTTAGGGGGTTATATGGATTTTAAGAAAAGTCAAGGATTATATGGATTTCAATCAGATTTGAGGGGTTGTATGGATTTTTCCCTTAAAAATAATGTATATTGGGGGGGGGGGGGGGGGGGGGGGGTGGGCGCATTGGTCAATCCCAAAGCAAGGGGACCAATTTCTCTATTTATAAGTATAGACTTTTCAATTTAATAACATCATTGATGCCTGATGGTCAATTTTTGGATCCATTATAGATATAGGTTCTCCATTTACACCCAAACAAAAAATTCTTTGTATGATTCCCGAGGCTTTTTTTATTCAAAAACAGGGAAAGGGAAAGGTCATCACATTTAAATAAATGGGGACTTCCTTGACACCAGTTCATAAAAATGTTATATAATATGTTAGTTTTCATTTTTGTTCCCCACATAACAAGACAATGGGTATGAGACTAGGATACAGACTTTTCTGCCTAAACAGCTTTCTAATAACTGATTACTATATTAAAAAAAGCTACATAAATACGGTCTACATAACTTTTGAAGATTTTGCTTATATAATAATTATACTTAATCCAATGTTTTTTCAAACATCAAATGAAAAATAACCTTTAATTAGAAAAACAACGTTTCGTGAATCTCATCAAAGTGAACTTCCTAAAAAACAATTTACAAAAATTGATTATAGTGAAAAATCATTTTTCAAACTCGTTTTTTAAAATGCATCTAAATTGACTTTTTGTTTTTAGGTATCACTGCCATTCTTGATAGTCCATGGAGGAGATGATATAGTGACCGATCCATCAGTGAGTCAATCACTATACGAGTTAGCCTCAAGCACAGATAAGATGTTCAAGCTATACCCGGGGATGTGGCATGCCCTAACGTCCGGTGAACCCGAAGAGAACATCGATCTCGTGTTCTCTGACATCGTGTCGTGGCTGGACAACAGGGCAACGATGATTGACTCCAGATCAGAGAGTGAGCGGAAGGCCGAACACGACGATGACAAGTTCTTGTTGGCCTCATCACATGACTAGAAGGAGCAGCTATTGAACTAATAGAAGTACACATATATATATATCTCGATTTGTGTGCCAAGACATAGTTTTTTCTGCTTTGTAAACTGCATTGTAAGATTAGGGGATCCATAATTTTATTAATGGTTGTAATTCTTCATCGAATTTTATGTAAATTAATAGGTAAATCCAACTTTTTTTTACTTGGGAAATTTATTGATTTGGGTTCTACTTTAGGGTGAATAACATTAACTAGACTAGAAGATCTAAAAGAAAAGTTTAACTAGTAATGATATTATAAAAAATAAGAATTAGAAAGAAAAAAATTAGTAAAAAAAAAAGTTAAATAAACATAAGTTTAGTACCATGCAATTTTTTTTTTTCATTGAGTGCATACAAATTTTTATTTAATATCTAATTTAATATTTCACAATTTTTAACCAAGAAAATATATATAATATAAAAATTAGATAATAATTTTCTAAATTTTTATTTATCTAAAGATTAGTGATTTTATGAGAATCTAACATATTTATATTTTTATTTAAATAAATTTAATATTTTACAATTTTCACCAAGAAAAAATCATTTAAATCAAAATTCAATAATGAAAATATCCTCAAAATTTGCTTATGTATTCACTTTTCTTCTACTTATGTAATCAATCCTAATAAGATAACTAAAATTATAAGATAATGTAATATCAGATTGAGTGGGTATATGCAGTGTTGAATAACACTGAAATTATCACTAAATACCTAAAAATTCAAATATAGTTTTGGTTTTGGTATTTCATCAAACATTTTGTATGCAAATTTCAAATATCAATATATTTACAAAATCATATAGAAAAGCGTTTGAAGTTGGGAATTTAAAATAAAATATAAAGAAGAGAATGGTTGATTATTAAATAATAGTTTAGAGGGACTTAAAAATAAAAATCACATTTCACAAACTAATGGTATATAGATAAACGGATATTAGGCGGAGGGACTAAAACTGTATAGGTGGTTGAAGTTGAGGACTTAAAAAGAAATATGAAGAGTGGAGTAATCGATCTCTAAATAGATACGTTTAAAGGAATTTAAGAATAAAAAACACAATTATAAAATGTTGATGCATCAACCAATGAAATCCATGTCGCATGCGCCAATCCATTGTCCCATTTCCCACCTGAACTGAAAAGAAGCCTGATCTCTTACAGTAGTGTAGGCATCATTTGAATTTTGAATAAAAAAACAATATAATCTCTTCTATATATATATATAGAAGATCCATATTTGCTGCATGCATGATCCATCGTAATATTTATTTTATGATTTGGGGTTTATGATTTATGGTTTAAGTTTTATTTTATGATAGACTAATTTACAAGAAAATTATGTACAAAGCAATCCCTCCAAAATGTCACAAACAATACTTAAGCTAAATACAACTATACAAGCAATGGCTGATTCAAGATTTTTGTTTTAGAGGGTTCGAAGAAAGGTATTTAAAATACAAAATAAACCCTCTCTATCGTAGATATAAAATTATTTCAGAGATAGACTGATGAGGATTGCAGGTTGAGAGTGGGTGGGCGTCCTCCTTCGGTTATATATCTCTTCTCACCGGGAGAAGATGCACGACGTTAGCTTATTTCATTTTTTTTTTCTTTACTTTGTTTTGCTTTCTACTCTCCCCCTTTCGGAGTTTATGATTTGAATTCAGAAATAGAATCGGGTAACAAATATCTACCTTTCTTTCAAAATATATATATATATATATATATATATATATATATATATATATATATATATATATATATATTCTCAAAATTCACAAAAAATCTATTATATCATTTACAAAAAAATGATCTCTAATAAAAAAAAATTAATTTTTTATTTGTGTTTAAGAATGTTGTTTGGACCTGTTCTTCATATTCGAAAAGCGGTAAAACCACTTAAATCTTGATTTATGTGAATAATAACAGAAAAATAACTCATACTTTTATTATTTGTCATTGCTTATGCTGTATGAGTTATAACACCTATGATGTGAAGCATAAGTGGATTTGACCTATACGTTTAATTATTGTAAATGACTTTTGTTATTATCGGTGATGTAAAAGTTCATCCACCAGTGATTTGGGTCACTATCAGAGTGGCGCAGCGGAAGAATTCTGGATCTGATTTATATGATTATTTTGTTGTATGATAGTATGTTTGTATTGATATTTGCTGAAATTTCAATGCAAATCATTGATAATGTTGCTTGTGCATTAGATTGAATATTGTTTGTGAGGTATAAATTAAAATCTTATACCATTTTCACATTATTGAGCTTGATGAATATGAATCAGACCTATAAGCTAACTTATACAATTATTGTATGGATGTACATTTGTTTGATTGTTCGTGGGGTATAAGTTGGATTCTTATACCATTTTTTTTATTGTGCTTGTTAGGTATTACATGGACGTGTAAACCTACCGGTGAAATGATTGTATAGAGGTTGTTCTGAGTTGTAATTGTAAGATTACTCTTACAACTATTGGTTGGATGATTGTTATCATTGGATGTTATATATCTTTTTGGTGTTCTCCCTTGAATTTAGAGGACTAAATTCCTAAAGGGGGGGAGTATGTAACGCCTGCGCATTTTCTCTTATTTATATATTTAATTTAAATATATAAATAGGATATTTGAATTAAAATTAGTCTGTTTTGTGTGTTTTATTTTTAAGTTTTAGCCCATTTAGTGTATTCTTATAGGCCCATTTCAATTTACAATTTTAAATACTAATTGTTATGTTGAAATTTTTATATATTTTTCTTTTTAAGATCTTCAAGATCTTAAATGGTTACAATCTCATTAACATTGGAGCTCAACAGATTAAGTTTTGAAATTTCATTGTTATTGATTTTGAGGGACCCAGTTTTGAATTGTATTTCCTATAATATGCTGCAGGGACCTATCTGTAATTCAAATAGGGACCTATTGGTAAATATAAAATAAGCTGGGGGTCATTTTGTAATGTTCGTTAGGTTTAGGTATATATATATATATATATATATATATATATATATATATATAGAGTCGCGATTACGTGCGGTTTACGGTCGGTGCGGTGCGCGATCACAGGCCGTCGATCACGGGTCCATCACATCGGACGGTCAGGTGCGATTCACGTCGACCGTTGGATGCGATGGACCCGCGATCAGACGACCCACGTCGCGCACCGCACCGACCGCAAACCGCACCTAATCGGTTCAGTATATATATATATATATATATATATAGGCTGTGCGGGGGTTTCTTCGGCAGAGAGAGAGAGAGAGAGAGAGAGAGAGAGAGAGTGGGGATTAGAGAGAAAAAAAAGGGTTGTAATTTTTGTTGCGGGCTTCATTCTTCGGATCTAGGGTCCATTCGAGGTGAGTAAGCCCATTGATTTATTTTATGTGAGTTTTTCTTTTCATCGTTGAATTTCACGTATTTATTATATTTGTATGATATTATGTTATCTCCATGCATTTATATTATGATTATTTTGCATGATTTAATTCTTTCGTCTTGTCATTTAAAATAGCATAAATTATGCTATTCATGTTTCAAGAATTAACATAATACATTTTTTATGTTGATGTTTTCGAAATAACATTTGGATTAAAGATTTTCATTTCGAGACTTTTGAAAAAATTTAGGACTAGTGGAGACAACCTAGTCCTAGGAGATTTTATCAAGATGCATATCATGACATATTTTCTGGAATAAATCCCCCGTAGTATTTTGCCTTTGGAGAGGAAGGTCTAGGACTCGAAGAGTCCGAAGATCGGTGAGGGGTGTGGTAAAGCATTCCTTACAGCGGCGGATTCCTTTGTTTGGAGTCAGTCTGCAGCAACCGGGGCATCCTGTGCTGGTGTTCTCGTAGTGATGGCAGCGGCGACCCATCAGCATCTTCTAGATCCGACGTCTCCTTGAGGGAGCTTTCTGAGCGATTTAGTCGCTTGGGGTTTGGCACAACTGTTTTGAGAAACGATTCTTCCGATTGAGAACCCTACTCGGTCATATTATTTAAACTGCATGATTTCTATGACGTGGACAAAGGATTGGGCCACGTGATTGTATTAAAATATATTTTTTATTAAGCTCATGAATTTAAATTGATTTATTATTGAAAATTCTTGTTTTTAATATTATTATTATTATTATTATTATTATTATTATTATTATTATTATTATTATTATTATTATTACTATATCGCGGGTCCATATATCGACGTATATCGATATATATATATATATATATATATATATATATATATATATATATATATATATATATATATATATATATATGATTTTATCATTTAACTCTCATGATTTCTCTGATGTGGGCCAAGGATTGGGCCACGTGTACATTAAAATATTTTAAAAAAAAGTTCATGATTTTAAATTGATTTAACTAGGGCTTTGATTTACTATTTATTATTATTAGATCTATGTTAGGTGTTTGGATTTTTTAGTCTTCATAAACTTAAGGTTTTGATTTACTATTTATTTTAAAGATTAAATCTATGTTCATATTATTAAAACATGAGTTTTTAATAATACTAGGGTTATGATTTATACAAGTACATGATAAATTTTATTTATTTTCAACTTTTACTAATTAATAGTTTATTTTTATAGAGAAAAATATGTTTTTTTATTATTTTATTAATTTTTGTTATTTTATTATTATTTTAAATTTTTGAATTTTTGTCTTTTTTGTGTTTTATCTTTTCTGATTTTGTCTTTTAGTGACTGGTTATATGTATGGTAGGTTTTTATCATCTTTTAGGTTCTATTATATTTTCTTTTGTATGATTTATATGAGATACATTTAGCTCATTGGGTATAAAGATGTATACCTATTGATTATGATTAAGGAAATTAGGTCTAGACTTAAATCATAGGTTTTAATTAATAATTTATTTGATTTATCTAGGTTGTAATTTATGTTGTGGGCTTCATTCTCAGGACCTAGGGTCCATTCGAGGTGAGTAGGCATATCGATTTATTTCATGTGAACTTTTGCTCTATAACGTTGAATTTCATATGCCAATCATATTTGTGTGATATTATGTGTCATCCATGCATTTATATTTTGATAAATTTGCATGATTTGGATATTTTCTTCATATTGATCAAATTGCATTTTTGTTGAATGAAGTTGCATGATTTAATTCCTTCATCATGTCATTAAAATAACATGAATTATGCTATTCATGTTTCAAAAATTAACATAATATATTTTCTGATGATTATGCTTTCGAAACAATATTTGGATTAAAGATTTTCATTTCGAGACTTTTGAAAAAATTTAGGACTAGTGGAGACAACCTAGTCCTAAGAGATTTTATTAAGATGCATATCATGACATATTTTCTGGAATAAATCCCCCCGTAGTATTTCGCCTTTGAGGAGGAAGGTCTAGGACTCGAAAAGTCCGAAGATCAGTGAGGGGTGTGGTAAAGCATTCCTTGCAGCGGCGGATTCCTTTATTTGGAGTCTGCAGCAACTGGGGCATCCTGTGCTAGTGTTCTCGTAGTGATGGCAGCGGCGACCCATTAGCGTCTTCTAGATTCGATGTCTCCTCGAGGGAGCTTTTTGAGCGATTTAGTCGTTTGGGGCTTAGCACACCTGTTTTGGGGAAACGATTCTTTCGATTGAGAATCCTACCCGGTCATATCATTTAAGCTGCATGATTTCTATGACGTGGACCAAGGATTGGGCCACGTGATTGCATTAAAATTATATTTTATTAAGCTCATGAATTTAATTTGATTTATTAAAGAAAATTTGTTTTAATATATATATATATATATATATATATATATATATATATATATATATATATATATACGCGAGCGATTAGGTGCGGCGAACGGCGGGTGCGGCCGCGATGTGGGCCGTTCGATCGCGGGTGTCCATCGCATCCAACGGTCGATGTGAATCGCACCCGACCGTCTGATGCGATGGATCTGTGATCGACGGCCCGTGATCGACGCCGCACCCGCCGTTCACCGCACGTAATCACCCCTCTATATATATATATATATATATGATTTTATCATTTAACTCTTATGATTTTTTTTTTAAAGTTCATGATTTGAAATTGATTTAATAAAATAAAATATTTATTAAATAAAATTCTGATTTCCATAAAACCTTAGTTTTATATGTAACTATCATATGAAGTAATTTGTCAATGAGCTTATTCACTGAGTTAATTGTTCACCCTATTCGATATGGGTTGATTGTTTCATAACCAGGTAATGCGTATTCTGAGGATTAAGATGAAGTTTGGACTTTTCGCGTCTTTAAGAAATTGTTCTGAGGTAGCGGTTCGAGAGTAAATTATAGTTGCGATCGACTATTTATGTTTACTTTAGTTTAGATGGCTCCCTCAGGGATAGTTTGTTATGTTTTTTTTTTTTTCAGTATCTTGCCTCCGCAAAAACTCTAATATTTTGTAAAGTTATTGATGATTTAAAACTGTCGGTATTATTTATTTTATTATTATCGATTTTATTATATTTATATTATATAGGTATCATATAAGAAGAAAAAAAGAACTGTAAATTTTGGTCTTGTATTTGGATTAAGTTTAGTAGCGATCCCTTTATTACCGTCCTATAAGTAGTTAAGTAAATATGGAACGTTACACCGAGAGATAAAGTATTACACGCGATCGTTCCGGCTGCCCATTGAGCTTTATAGCTTCCGGGGCATCATCTTATTTTTCGAGGGACATGGGTGTATATTATATATTGTGCAGGTGCAATTGTACGATAACATTATATTTTGTACATAGTCCCTGATTAAGAAGTACAAATCATAAAAGGACAAACACAGGCTGAACAAACCTTCAAAGATTATGAAATTAATGAAAGATTCATCATATCCATTATTTGTCTAATTGGCCGGCCTTGGTACGTTGTTAGAATGTATGTTCATCATGCATCATATTCCAAGAATGGTCTTTTTTTTTTTTTGTCCTGTGTAATTTTTTTATTTTTGGGTAAGAGTGATCCTCTTTTCATTTGTCACTGGTGTTAAGTGTCAATGTCAATGATGATGGAATCACGCTTAATGGGATTAGCTCAATTGGATTAACATAGAACACAAACAAGAAGAAACAAAGCAAAGTTGGAATCAGTTGATTAACCATCAATCCTTTGAATTATCAAAACTCTCCATCCCCTTCATTACTAAGATTAATTGTGTTCATGTACAAAGAAAAGGAACACACCCATCATGGAGCAAATGTTCCATGGCAATTTAAGGAGTTGGTTGCAAGGATTCCTTCGTCCAGACATGACTTTTTTTTTTGTGGATTTGGATTACATTTGAATATTTGTCATTCAATGTTTCTTTATTGTGTTCATCATGTACAAAGAAGAAACATAACAAAGTTGGAAATTTGAATGAATTAATTAGCCATCGATCCCTTGAAATGTCCATACCCTTATCACCTTATGTTCATTTAACAAAAAAAAAAAAACCCGGTAAAGACAATGAAATAATTGAGTTAAATTACATGTTATTTCATATGGCAAAAGAAAAAAAGGATAAAGTGTGCACAACTGTCTTTATTTTGAGAAAAAAGTGAAGATATTTTGTTCTAGGTAAAAGGTAAAACAAAGTTTATCCCCATTTTTTAACCTCATTTTGTAAAACATTTATGATTGTTCTTCCCAAAAAGCAAAAAAAATTTTCATGAAATCAAAACCAACAATATTAATACCTCATTAATAGAAATGGTACACTTTGTATTTTTAAATTTTTTTTTGAACTTATCATATATTTTAGATCATGTGATCTAAATGCAAAGTTAAAGATAAGAACACAAAAAAATAAGGATAATAAAATACATTATCAAATGTAAATCTGTACAAAAATAATTATCTTTTTATCTCCATAAATTAGACTAATTTATTTTAAATATTTATCCATTTATCAAAGTAGGCCTTAATGAGTTGGTTACAAAGGTTCTCTTCCTCTACACTCGACAGTTCTTGTGATTGTTTGGACTTCCAAATATTTGCCAATCAATGTTTCTTGATGATAAAACCTTGAATGGATTGAGATGTGTGTAGGGAAATGGGTGGGTGGGGCCATTTTTGGGCAACCTGAGGTATGAAGTGTGATAGTAAATGTTTTTTTCCACAAAAAAAAAGAAAGAAAGAAAACCTAATTGAAATTAATGACAGATGCTTACAGATACGGAGATACCAACTTAAATTGTTGAAGTAGCAAATTTGTATGTATAGCAAACCCATGGAACATCTGTTTGATTGGTAAAGAAATCACAAACCCCAAATCATAAAATAAATATTACGATGGATCATGCATGCAGCAAAATATATATATATACATACACACACAAAATTGGACAATGGATTGGCGCATGTGACACGGATTTCATTGGTTGATGCATCCACAATTTATAATTAGGTCTTTTGTTTTAAATCTTTGTCAATATGTCTATTTAGGAATCGATCTCTCTATTCTTTATTTTTTTTTCAAGTCCCCAATTTCAACCACCTATTTAGTTTTTAGTCCCTCCGCCAAACGTCCATCCGTCCATATATGCTAGTTTGTGAAATGTGATTTTTATTTTAAGTCCTTATAAACTATTATTTAGTGATCAATCATTCTCTTCTTCATATTTAATTTTAAATTCTTAACTTTAAATGCATTTTTCTTATTAGTCTACTGGTCAAAATATCTGTATGATTTTTTTAATATATTGATATTTGTCTACTTAGAATTTTAATTATTGAATTTTGATTTTGATGATTTTTTTCTTAGTTGAAAATTGTAAAATATTAAATTAGATATTGAATAAAAATTTGTATGCATTTAATCACTACAAGAAAAACAGTTTTTACCGACGGCCAAAGCCGTCGCTAAAGGATGAAAAAGCCGTCGCTGTAGGAATTACCGACGGCTATACCGACCGTCGGAAGTCGTCGCTAAAAGAAGCGTCGCTGATACCAACACCGAGGGCCGAGACCGTCGCTAATAAGGTAAACAGATTACCACAGTGTAACCACAGTTAACAGCATTAGCGACGGTCATTGGCCGTCGCTAAAAGTGTTCGATGATTTCTAAAACCACATGAATTGTAGGTGTGCCATGCCTTTACCGACGGCCAAGGCCGTCGCTAATGTTATTATTTATTGTTTTTTATTTATTTACTAATTTTTTTTGAATATTTCATCCATAACATAATTTAAGAACTCTTGAATTCACAAAAAGTTACATAAAAAATCTTCATAATTCAAAATATAGCATAGATACATTAAAATAATCATTACAACTCTAGTGAAAAGCTAACTCTGTATAGAAGGTTTCTTTTTTTAATGAATCTTTTTTGTTTGAACCTCCACTTTCTTTTAGTTCTCCTCTCACGTCGACTCTTAATAGAGGGTTAAGCTTCATCCCTGTATACAAAAACATTGCATAGATGAAAATATAATAATGTCAATGGATAGTATATTCACTTAATTATAAAACTTGAAAACAAATTAATGAATGAACAATTTATTATTCATATCAGTGAAGAACAATGAAAAACATTTCATTGCATTTTAATCAATTTGCAATGAATTCTGGACAAATGCTTACATATTTCAATGAGCTATGAACTTGAAACTCATTAGACTGGGTATATTTTTAAGTTAAGCAAGCAGTCAAAAACAAGATGGAGTGTTAACCTTTCCAACTCTTGAATTTCATGGGGAACAAAAACAAGCTATCCTAAAGGAGACCCATAGAGAAACAAAACAAATGAGTGAGTATAATGAAAATTTTATTTTGCATGGTTCTGAACTTATGTTTATTTAACATTTTTTTTACTGATGTTTTTTTCTAATTCTTATTTTTTATAATATCATTATTAGTTAAACTTTTCTTTTTAGATCGTCTAGTCTAGTCAATGTTATTCACCCCAAAGTAGAATCTAAATCAATAAATTTCCAAGGTAAAAATAAGTTGGATTTACCTATAATTTACATAAAATTCTGATGAAGAATTACACCCATTAATAAAATTATAGATCCCCTAATCTTACAATGCAGTTTACAAAGTAGAAAAAAAACTATGTCTTGGCAAACAAATTGAGCTATATATATATAACTTCTATTAGTTATATAGCTGCTCCTTCTAGTCATGCGATGAGGCCAACAAGAACTTGTCATCGTCGTGTTTGGCCTTCCACTCGCTCTCCGATCTCGAGTCGATCATTGTTGCCCTGTTGTCCAGCCACGACACGATGTCTGAGAACACAAGATCAATGTTCTCTTTGGATTCACCGAACGTTAGGGCGTGCCACATCCCCGGGTACAACTTGAATGTCTTGTCTGTGCTTAAGGCCGAGTCGTATAGTGACTGACTCACTGACGGATTGATCACCATATCGTCTCCTCCGTGAATTATCAAGAATGGCAGTGATACCTAAAAAAAACGAAAAGTCTATTTAGAGGCATTCGAAAGCAAGTTTGAAAAATAATTTTTCACTATAATAAGTTTTTATAAATTAATTTCTAGGAAGTTCATTTTTATAAGATTCATGAAACGTTATTTTTTTCTAATTAAAGGTTATTTTTTTATTTGATATCTAAAAACAATTGCATTAAATATAATTATTATATAAACAAAATCTTCAAAAGTTATGTAGACCATATTTGCTTAGCATTTTTTAATATAGTAATCAGTTATTTATTAATTTTTTAAAAGATGTTTTCTTGGGAGCATGTTTGTTTTTCCCTCCCCACGCACGGGGTGGGCGACGCCGAGTGAACAGGGGAGCAGTGCCACGCGCATGCGTGGTCCCACCCCAAACATGCTCTCTAATGACATTGATGACGGATTCTCTTGGAGTGGTTCGTCACTAGGCCTCAACAATGATCAAGTAATCAGTTATTAGAAAGCTTGTAAGGCAGAAAAGTCTGTACCCTAGTCTCATACCCTATGTGGGACCAAAAATGAAAATTAACATATTATATAATATTTTTATGAACTTGTGTCAAGAAAGTCCCTATTTATTTAAATGTGATGACCTTTCCCTTTCCCTGTTTTGGATAAAAAAAAGCCTGGGGAATCATACAAAGATTTTTTTTTGTTTGGGTGTAAATGGAGAACCTAGATTGATAATGGATCCAAAAATAGACCATCAATGATGTTATTAAATTGAAAATTTTATACTTATAAATAGAGAAATTGGTCCCCTTGCTTTGGGATTGAACAATGCGCATCAACCCCCCCCCCAATATATATATATATATATATATATATATATATATATATGGGGTCGATTACATACAGCGAACGGCGGATGTGGAAGCGATCACGGGTCCATCGCATCCGACGGTCGATGCGAATCCGTGATCGGACGGCCCATATCGCGGCCGCACCCGCCGTTTGCCGCACTTAATCGCTTCATTATATATATATATATATATATATATATATATATATATATATATATATATATACACACACACACACATTGTTTTTGAAGCGTAGGTGGTCACTTTTTTAACAACACTTGTTGTACATAACACAATCTAACTTAGAATTTCTCAGGTTAACATATATTTATAAACTATATATTTGATATATAAAAAAATTAATTTTTTTCAGTGATGTAGGTAAATGAATATTGGATTTTGGGAAGTTATAAATCCTAAAAAGACCTTCAAAAACACAAAAAAGATGAGAGGAATTTCACCTTGGAGAGATTCTTTTCAACTTCCAAGCTAACCATAAGAAGCTCATTCCCTGTTTTCAACCTTAATTTTCCAAGATAGCAGTAACGGTTGGCTAGAGCCTACAATAAATCAAATAATAACAAATCAATAACTTCTATTACATATAATATGTTTTCAAACATTATGTCCTAATAAAAAATGTAATATGTACCTCTTGTCTCTTCTCTGGCATCTTAATAGCAATATCAACCATATCTTTTTTTGTTGGGATTATCTTCCAAGTTGGGATGATTTTGCAAAGCATTTGTAAGATATTAATCACTATTGGGTGTGGCTTTATCTCTTCTGCAATCTGTGCAAAACCCATCGTTAATGGTTTTTTAAAATTAGTATAAAAAATATATCATTAAAAAAAAGTGAAATATATGCACCTTGCACATGGGGGCAACTAAAATGGCACCATTCCAAAAAGTTGGTCTTTTTAGGTGTAGGAGAAGAGCCACGGCTCCTCCCATTGATGCTCCAAAAAGGAACCTTTGTTTCTTTTTATTTTCTACTCTCTCTATTGAAACACAAGCACAAAAATAAATAAATAAATAAAATTCACAAAATCAAGTTCAAATAGATTGAGAGAAACGTAGAAGGAACAAGTCCAATTAATAGAATTAAATAGAATTTGACACTGCTGACCACAAATGCTTGTGAAGTGATCAAGACAGTCGTCGATGAGCGCATCGAAGCTCGGTATATACGCCTGTAATCCTGACGACTTGCCGTGCCCTTCGTAGTCAATGCCATGGACGGCATAACCCGCCTTTGCAAGTCGAGTCATTGTTTCTAAAATTATTATTCATATAAATTACTTAAGTTTTAATTGTGATAATCTCGTTAACCAATCCATTTATAGGGGAAAAAAAAAAGATGTTGTCTTTACCTTTCATTGCTACGCTGCACTCTACGGCGTAGCCTGAACACAAAAATTCATCAACAAGATAATATTAATTATATGTAATCTTCATTGAAGTGTCATGTAATGATAGATAGAGAGAGATTAACCATGACAAACAAATATTAGTGCTTTGGGTTCCTGGTCTTTGGGAAGCCATTTACAAGTGAAAAGATTCAATCCCCGGCGATTCAATATGAACTCCTGATAAATCAAAAGGCAAAAAATACAGATAAAACCAATGAAAACCCATTAATCAAAATTAATTTTTAAGCCAAAAAAAATGAAAAAAGGGGAGGAAAAAAAAAACCTCTTCGTAACGGATGCTATCCATGGCTTGATCCTGTGATAAAAAAGAGAAGGAAAAAAAATCCCATCAAGAAGAAGTGCACGTATATGTGTTGAAAGCAAACAAAAGAATAATCTGCATTACCATTTAAAACAGGAGACTATAAGAAGGGTTTTGTTGAAAAAGAAGGAAAGGATAGAAAGATCAGGTGAAGATGTGAATGTGATAAGGTTGGACTCAAATTTATGATGTCTTTATCTTTATATAAGGATTGAATCAGTTGTACGACTTTGTTCTTCATCTACGAGTGGAGTCTCTCGTGGCGTAATATCCACCGTCCGATCATGAAATACTTTTTCCTAGGTGGATCAGTGGATGAGATTTATGTGGTTTTAATCATTACGTATTACATTTACAATGGACTCTTTAAACAGTGTGACGACTTGCAAGTGGGTTTTTAGTTTGCGCACGCGGTGTTTGAAATGGAAGCGCGTGTGGAGAGGGTTCACATACAGCACCTGGACTCTTGTCAATCGGACAGATACGGATTGGATATGCTAATATCCATATCTTAACTTTCGAATTCGGATACAAATATTAATTTTTGGATTCGGATTCCTTCGAATACGGATCAGATACAAATATTTTTCAGACAATTTACATGTTTGAATATTAATATTATTTTGGATAATCAAATAATATTTTAAAAGAAATCAAAATTAAAATTGATATTTTAAGGCTTATTATCTCATTCAGATATCATACATTGAAAATTTAATAATATTATAATATATTATCATTATGATTAATCATACATGATAATAATATGGACAATATATAATACAAATATATATATTTTTATAATGTACGTCGGATACGGATATTTTTCGGATCGGATAGGCTGACATCCGTATCCGCACTCCGGATCTTCGAATATCGGATAATTTTGATTTTTCAGATACGAATTCAGATCGGATTCGGATTTTTTTTAGATAATTGACAGGCTTACTTGAACCCCACGTTGGGGGGTTCTTTTGAGATGCGATGATTAAGTGGAGACCAGGTAAGCCATGTTTATATTGCCGATACCCATGGAAAATTTTCATACTAGTGACTGCTTATGGGATCCTGTTTCGAGGACACCCCCTTTCGAGGGGCTGATCTAGCTTCAATCCTTGGTAATGTCAAGGAGGTGAAAAAAAAATTCAGCTCTAGCAGGTTGTTGCTGATGTTCTGTGGGCTTGACCCAAAAATATATTATAGACCTAAGGCATGAAAAGCCTGGTCAATATATGTATGTTGTAACTGCCCCTGGTCGGTCCTTTGTTGTACAAAAAAAAAACAAAAAAAACTATTTATGGAAATCCATTTGCATTGGTAAAAAAATCTTTTATTAATTAAATAAGGGAGAATTGTCCAAATGCCCCTTGACCAGGGGTTTAATTTTTTCTGCCCCTGGACTTTTTTTTTTATTTTTTATTTACCTCTAAAATCTAGTCCTATTTTTTTTTGCCCATGACCAGTGCCACGATTCTCATCCGTATATTAATATTACATTTATGTAATTGATTGTTAAATATATATAATTGGTTGTTATATTTCTGTAATTTATGTCATTGGTTTTGTTCCATATATGATATTACATATTTGTTTTATAAATTATATTTTTTGTCATTTTTATTGTAATTGTTATAAGAATGATAGATGATGTATATTATCTGTAAATGGTAGATTATGTCATTGGGTATTACATTTGTAGTTTTTGTTGTAGTTGTTATATAGTTTTATAATTATTTAGTACATGGATTAAGAAATAATTCTACTAAAATATTACAATTGTTCATAAATTTATTTAAGTGTTTGACTGTTTGTTGTATTTTTTATGTTACTTGAAAAGCCCATTTTTCGTTATGAAATACATTGAATTTCTAGTTCAATGATATTTCAGTGGGTTTCATTTCATCCAAAAGGAAATGAAAAGGATTAAGGGGGAGACTACAACTGATCATTAAGATATGAAGAAAACATCATAATTCAAACAATTGATGCATCTATTTTAAAGAAACTTTAAGATTGTATCTATAACAATTTTGTGTACATTGAATGCACTTACAGATGATATTGTAATGACATTGAAAATGTATATATGATCACTTTGTGTTTAAACATATTTGCGTATTTTAAAATTTTTTGTAGACAACTATTAAATATCTGTAATTATTTGTATAATTTTTGTATGTATCACATTATATTTCTGTATTTATGTAACTGTCTGTAAGGGGTAGTTCGGGTATCACATATAAATTACAGAAATATAATAATCAATTACATATATTTAACAATTAATTACAGAAATGTAATATTTATGTAACTGGTCAGGGGCAAAAAAAAAATAAGACTAGATTTCAGGGGTAAATAAAAAAATCCAGGGGTAAAAAAAAAATTTAATCATTGGTCAAGGGGCATCCGGACAATTTCTCCATTAAATAATCATTAATAGAAATCTTTGTATATTGATAGATACATGTTACTCATTAAAACAAGTATTGTTAGAAATCAGATCAGTATTTGTTGATATGAAATTTTTTTGAGGTAATTCGATCTAAAAAAAATTGGGGTTGGATATTTTTTTTCTAAATTGGATTTTATTTTTGTTGTGGAATTGTTGTGTCGTTATTATTTTAATAAATAGTTATAAATACATTAAATCATAAATGAATGCATATGTAATGAATATATTCATTCATTTGTGAATTTAAAACAGTTTATTTGTTGAAATACAAAACAATCATGAAAAATAAACAGATGATCCATTCTCCGACCATGAGAACTAAATAAGGTGAATTTTTAAATTTGGGCCTCAAATACAACCAATAAATGGACTACACGTCAGCAAGTCAAACGGCACATTAAATAAAATGTCATGTCGGCATTAAACACGTAAATCACGTCAAAATAAGAATTAACAATTGCATTAAAGTGATTGAATTATATACAAGTCACAAATCGGTCCCTCCAAATTAAATCAAAGGAGACTGTGTCAAAAATAATAATAAATTTCAAATATAATTAATACTCCCGTATACCGCGTATAAACCGCGCGCAAACTACATATCGCATTTCTAAACACTGAACAAAACCATGATTTTTTTCAAAAAAATAGAACGTATTTATTTTTTATATATTATAAAATATGGATATTTTTATATGAATAAAATAATTATAAAAATTGGGTCGGGCTATATCCTCGCGCAACCAACCTTTACATCTACCCTTGTAACAAATAGATGAGATGGCAAAAAAATTAAAAAAATTAGTGGCATTCTTGAATTACATATATATCCTATAATATAGATGAGATGAAAAAAAAACATTAACCGACATTCTTGACTTAAATATCATGTAAATACTGCAAAACCAGTTTGATGGTATTAATATGTTTAAAAAATATCTTATAAATAAGTATGAGAAAAGAACTATAGAAAAAAAAGAATTTTGACTTCGTGCTATTAGCACCTTTAAGAAGTTCAAATGAGTCTTCATGATAAAATTAAAATAAAATGTTTGATTAATTTGGAAGAACTGATTTGTGATTTTTATATAATTCAATTACATTAATGCAATCGTTACATTTCATTTTGATGTGGTTTGCAGCCGCGTTTAATGCCGACGTGAATTTTATTTAACATGCTGTTTGATGTGCTGACGTGTAGACCATTAATTTGTTATATCCCCTGTTTCTTGTTTACAGTAGAAACAGCTGATCCGAGCCCTATTAGTTTCTTGGTTGATTTTTAAAAAAGGGTAAAAAAATAAAATACAAAACTACCCCTAATTATAATCACTCGGTTTCAGATGCCAAAACCCTCTTTTTCCGATTACGGTTTCGTCTTCCCTGTTCCTCTAACGAGCCAAATTTGGATTTTTAAATCCTCTAGAGTTTTCAAAAATTGAAATCACAAACGAAATTACACCAACAATCTCATCAATTTCCTCTAAAACAACAAAAAAAGACCTAAAATCTATTTGCGGCTTCACTTTCAACAATTTTTCGAACATTTTCTTCTTCCTATTGTTAATCCCCTACTGAAAATGGGTACGCAAATTTTTTCTTCTTCAGATGCTTATGTTGTTTTGAACGATCATTCGAATACAAAAAAATCATAGGAAATTTATTCCTGATTGCTATATTGGTTTTTCTATGAAATGTGAAAATAATTTAAGAATGATGTGAAGAACTCCATGAATTTGATGTTATTGAAAAATTTTAGTAGCTCCCCGCCTCTATTGTAGTTAAAAATGTTTTATAATGTATAAATTGCTGCTGAATTTGAATCTGATGCACATATTGGAAGAATGTAACAGACTTTTTTTTTATCATGTGTACTATGTGTATTTGAATGTTGCAGGTGTGTTTCTGGCATGATGTATGTAAAATAATTAATTAGTTGTATAAGTAACTGATTAATTTAAGTATGTAACTTATTTTTTGGTTATATGCATTTCCCTATTTGTTTGATACAATATTGTAAAAAGCACTAGGCGCTAGTTGGGCGGTTGACGGGGGACTAGGGACTAATCGGCTATGCGGGGATTAATCAATCACTTTTTATAATAATAAATATAATACATATACTTATACATGATATATATGTAATGATTTTAGACTACAAAATAATCACAGTATAACATCAAAATACAATTAATAATATAAGCATAATAGGGGTAACATAAAAAACTAATTAATAGATATATAATATATAAGGTGACTTAATAACTTCTTAGTAAATTGGGGATTAATTGAAAAAGCGGTTAGATGCCAAGTGTTGTGGGCTGGGACCACCTAGGCCTAGGCGGGGGATTAATCGGGGCCTAAGCGGGATTTGTAATTGCCTTCTAACTAAAGTAACTTACTTTTTGGAGCCCTGCTACACAGGCCCCAACTATTTAGGCCCCATTGACAAGCCCCATGAGGTGTTCTTCCCTTATTGGTTGCTTGTTTGACTTTTATAAAAGTTAAAAAGGCAAAATACAATATTAACTCTCATTTGAAACCCACATTTTCCTTCCTCATTAAACCCTTACTCACATTTTCTAAGAAACATGTCAACCTATTCAATCCATTTAAGGAAACCTAGTTTTTTCAAAACCAATTCAAAATTAAAAAAAAATCATTCAGTACATTCGTAAAAACCAAAATCGAAATTCAAATTCTCTAGTGTTTCCAAAAATGAAACTAAAAAATGAAATTATTCAAAAATCTGAATCTCATTTCGTAAAAAAAAAATAAAAAAAGATTGAATCTCATTTCGTTATGGTTGTTTGACCTAATTTTTTTTGCAACGTCTCAGGCACTAAGTAATCAACATCGTTGCTTGACTTTATCAACATCTACCGGTGCCACCTTATTTTCCAATAAAGCCACAAAAGGAGATGAATCTGATTGCAAAAATTTCATTAATTCTAATTGTTTAACCCTGCTATTGAGTCCCCTAACATTCCAAAACACACAATCCATAAACAGAGGAATGAATGGGAAAAACAAGGATACTTATCTGCTAGTTGGCCAGTCTCGAATTGGAACCGGATTTAGCCGATTTGTTTCTCGCCTGCCTCTTATGCTGGGAGTTTGAGGGGGGTTGGGTCTGAATAGGACCCGCACCAGCTCCTTTTCCTCCTAATTGCACACCTCGATCACCCGTGGCTTCCTCCTGAGAATCAAGCCCCTCATCAAGCCATTGCGAAGGGGTCTTGCTCCTTCAATGTGTTCTTCAAAAAAATAATAGTATCCAAATTTTTTTTATCGATTAGTATGAACAATTGACAATTCAATTGTGATAACAAAAAAAGGCATTAGAAAAATCATTACTCGCATAGTTTCAAATGAGGAAATCTTAACAATCTCATAATTGTGGCGAGTAGTTATCGAAAATAGCTTGAATGACATATTAGGCATTACATCTATGCCGCGTCATGGGGCCTATAACTGGGGCTTGAGAATCATTATTTACTTTTTGTTATTTGAAACTGTCAATTTCAAAAATCTAATAAATTTGATATTAAATGTAACTTACTTTTAAAAAATGTAGTATCTGTGTATGTCATGATATACCTAGAGTTCTCAATACTTGGATATATAACTAACAAAATTTAAAGACTATAATTGACATTTGGTATATGTTATCGAATTTTTTGTTATATGTAACTAACTACTACATAATATAACTGACTTTTACTCAGAATAAATAAATTTGATACCATACAGTGAGTTGTAACATAATTATTACAAAATGTAACTGAATTTATGAAGTGTTTTGACTATATATCGAAGTAGGTAAATCATATCAGAGAAGCACCACAACAACCTCAATTTTTATATGTATATTTACAAAATTGCATGTTCAAAACTGCAATATAAAAAAACTTTTAACAAAATTAATTTTGGTTAAATTGCAGGATGGACTGTGAGACACTGATCATTCAAATTATAAGACATTATGCCATTCATGAGGAATTGCTAACAAACATGATAAAGAATATGTTTACATACATTACAGCACACCTCATCAAAAATTTCCTGAATGACAAAAAGTGGACATACAGAGTTAGAACAATGCAATTTGATCAGTGACTCTGAGTGTTTAGTCATATATATATGTGAAAATTTTATCAGGTATACGGGTGCAAAACAAATTTTTGAAAGCGGCAAACATCTTCAAAATATATTGTGATGTGGCTAAATGAAAAACTGTAATTTCTTATACTTTTTGATGTTTTAAAAAATGTAAAGCAACTGACATTGGTTGGTTGTTTGTCACTAACATAGACTATGATTTATGCTAAATGTATCTAAACTTTGGAACATGCAGCAGTATTGTTACATAAATTTGCAATAATGTAAGTAGTTCAAATTGAAATGTAACTGTCTTTTAACAATATAACTAACAATTTAAAAAGGTCACTGAATTATGATAAATATAACTCGGTCTCTCGAAGAGCACATTACAAAACCTTCTAGAAATTGACAAAAAAGTTACAAGACGTGTCACTGAAAAAAGAAAACAAATGCTAAGGAAAATAAAGAAATCACAAAGCAGTAGATCTAACAGATTCACCAACATTTTGCACATTGCAAACATTGCAATTTTCAGAAATCTTCACTTGCTTTCTTTTTTGCTTGAAAACCATAGATGTCTTCATTTTCAATGGTAGCCGCCCTTTACTTCGACCCTTGATTGAAGAGTGAACAATTCAGTATGGCAATGATTCTTTGCCAACAATACTACATTTAGAAATTTTTGTCAAAAAGTTGATCAAAGATGCATGCAAGAAATGTAAATGATAATCGAGCGTTGCTCATGCCAATGCCAATATAACATTACCACTCTAAAATGTTCTCTAGAAAACAATTTTAACATAAAAGAACAACAGATTCAGACAACATCAAACATGAAATCCAATAATAAAAATGAAAACAAATGCAAAAACAAACAATAACAATGGTTACACCTATATCGACTAACATTATAAATTGAGCAATTGTTATTTCAGATCAGATCAAACATGAAATTCCCCCAACAAACAAAATAGAGGTTCAAAAATCAAAAGAAAAAAACCTTCCGATCTTCTTCTCTGTGTTCTTATAAAAAAATTGTAGCATTGAAATTTTTTTTATCGATGATGATGGATGATTAACAATTCAATTGGCATAACAGAAAAAACCGGTAATTGAAACTCCACTACTCGTTCCACATAAAAAAATTCCAACTGAGCATTAAATGTGGAGAGTGATTATCGAAAACGATTTCAAGGGTATATTTGGTATTACCACCTGTGCCACCTCATGGGGCTTACATGGAGCCTATAAGATGGAGCTTGTGAATCATTATTGATAGCGAGTAAATTTGTAGTTCAATGAGCGCCACGCAACCTAGTGTATCTCCTTTGATACCACCAATTTATTAAATTTTGGGCAAAAAAACTACATATTAGCCATTGGAAATTATTAATGAAAAAGAGAAAAAAATTGAAGAAGATTATATATATATATATATATATATATATATATATATATATATATATATATATATATATATATATAGGTGAATGATTGTATGCGACCGAACGGCAGGTGTGGATTGAATTAGGGGCGTCCGATTTGGTCTTTTTAAATCTGACGGTGGAGATGTATTCGAAGAAAAATGTGAAACTAGAGGAACTGGTTTTCACTCAAACCCTCTTTCTCCCACTCAATATATCCCTCTCTCCCCTTCTAACCATCTTCGAAGAAATCGAAAAACCCCAAAATTTCCCTCTTTGTATGGATTCGAATAAACCCTAAAACCCCTAAATCCCTCTCTCGTCTCCCTCAAAATCGGATACCCCTACTGCGACTCCCCTACTGCGACTCCCTGCGACCAGCGGCACCCCCTGCGGCCCCACCTGCGGCACCCCCTGCGACTCCTCCTTTGGTCCACCTGCGGCTCCCCCCGAAGCCCCTTCTTTGGCCCCAAGAGGTTTCCATCACAAGATCATAACTTTTTTTTTAATCGTGTCTGATTACATTTGTTCTGGCACATCAAAGTTTTATTAGATGTTTAGGTCAATTAGATAAATTATTTTTTAGAGGCCTATATGTGTTAGATGATATTGATGATTTTATTTGTTATAAAATTTGAATGTATTTTCAGTTTGAAAGTCACTTCAGAAGGAAGTTAGCTTCTCCACTAGAGGAGAACGATATGCTCCAATCAAGAAATCACCCTTCTTGCCAAGAATTCAAACTATAGAGGAGAGGTTAAATAAGGTTGGAATTCGACAAGAACGTGCGGGAGAGTTAGAGCAAGTAATTGCAGCTCTAGTGGAGAAGCTAACAGAAGTTCAAGCTTTACAACAACGTGCACGAGAGTTACAACAGCGGCTTCATTTTTTCGTGAATGTCTTCTTTGTTAAATTCATATTGTTCACGGTGTTTGTAGGTTCAAAATTATGTGGAGCATAGTATATGATCCTTAATGTTTTTTGGAATATGTATAGATCTGTATTCTAGATTGTAGATTCTCTGGGCTTGTATGATGAATATATTATGCACGAGTTTGTATTCTTATGCAATGGTTGAGGTTTTTTTATGTACTTTGCCTCCTTTTATAATAAGGAGTTCATTTAGGGTCAGACAGAGCATGTATTCAGTGATTACAGATGACCAAAATTCCATCTGTAATTCTGTTAAAGGACATTTGGCTTCCCTCCTGTTGGAGTCGCTGTCTATGATTAAAAGGCAGGTGGTAAATAACTTAATGTAGGTTGTTCCTGCATCGTGTGGGTACAGCTTTATAAATCTTACTATGCCAAACTTCTATTATTTATATTTCATGTAGTTGTAGGTAGTCCATTGTTTCTTACATTGTTTCTTATATCACAAAACATGTAGGTAGTCCCTTCACCTTATACAGTGCTTAACATGTTACATAAAACTTGCTTGAAAAGAACTAGCATACAGTTCTTAACATACAGTGTTTCAAAATCAGTATTAAACTACATCTGCTTGAAAATAACAAGCATAACTAGCATAAAACATGTTAGAATTACATCATAACTAGCATAACATGTTACATAAAACCTGTTTGAATTACATCTTAACTAGCATAACCTGTTACATAATACATGTTCAAATTACATCATAAAACCTATTCCACACTACATCATAACTAGCATACAATGCTTCACATAGTGTTTCAAAATCATAAAACCTATTCACATCATAAAACCTGTTCCACACTACATCATAACTAGCATACAGTGCATCAGTATTACACCACACCTACTTGAAAATAACTAGCATAAAACTTGTTTGAATTACATCATAACTAGCATAACCTATTACATAAAACCTGTTCGAATTACATCATAACTAGCATAAACTATTACATAAAACATGTTCGAATTACATAAAACCTGTTCAAATTACATCATAATTAGCATACAGTGCTTAGCATACAATGTTTCAAAATCAGTATTACACCTCACCTGTTTGAAAATAAGCAATAACAGTGCCTATTTCAGATTACATCATAACCCACTTGGAAAAAAAAATTGTCTATGACAAACATGTTGTCCATACACCACACCTACATGAAGACAAACTCTTGTTTTTTTTACAGAATTCTTTAATATCTGGAGAACACAAAAACCACTCCCAAAACCTGAAATAGAGTAAACAATTACAGTGAATTATATAAATATAAGTGGAGTATCATCTTCATACCACATACCAATAAAATAGAGATGCACCATTATACCATCATCAAACTGCTTGTGGATCATCTTCATTATGCTGTGAGAACCTAATATAAAGCATTACAATCATATATTAGTAAAAAAAATACCTCATATAAACTATTTTTTCATACAAAGGATTACAAAAACTTATATTTCTTTTAGTTTGGGACATGTACGCGCATTAAGTTTTATTTTTTTACCACGTACACTGCAAATCCTTCTCTTTCCTATGTCTTCCATGGCTATTTCTTTCCCCCCCTCCCCCTTCAATCTTTTCCCACTTCCTTTCGTTTTTGATACATTTGGTGGATAGACATTGACGCTTGAAGGGATAGACATGCTTATGGAATGTAATGGAGCATTACTACCACATGCACTATACGAGCCTCTTATCGTCTGCAAATCATTTAACATCTCTTCTACCTTGTTGCACACTTCTTCAGGAGCATCATGCAAACATTCGGTAAAACCACGAGCAATCACAAGATTCCTTCAGCCCTTCCATTTACTTGAAGTTGCATGCCCTTGAAGATCCACTCCATCATGATCACATACTGTCTTCTTTTTTGCTGTGGTAGTCCATCTTTCAAGGATGGGTGTTTCAGGCAGATAATCAATAAAATTGTTTCTCAAGACAACAATAATACGTCAGCATGGGATGCCTTGATTTCAAATCTACCACATGAACAAGAAATCTCATGATTCGAGTGATTATAAAAAACCTCACAGACTTTTTTTTATTGGTCTGCCCTTTTAAAAATATAGACCTGCCACTGACCTTCTGATTGCTTCAACATCGAACCATACTGCATAGAAGATACAACTTCCTTCTGTAACATATGAAAAAGCTTATGAGTGTATCTTTTGGCCATTTGTAACTCAATAGGAAAATCAGGGGTTTTATCAAGTGTCCTATGATCAGCCACTAGCTCGTTGTACCTCTGCCGCTCTAAGGCCCTTCCAAACAAGTGAATAAACTCAAGTAGACTGTAGCTTTTGCTGAAGTACTTGTCAAAAATTGAATTCTAAGCTTCACTTCGTTGACTGCTCCTCATCCCTGCCATGAATGTGTTTTTAAAGAACAATGGAATCCATTTTTCACGGATGTTATATAAGGTTGTCAACCATTCGTTATGCTCCAACTCAAATTTACTTATCAAACCCCACCACTTTGCATCAAACTCATCCAATGTTTCTGACCCAACACATTCTTTGAATGGTTCTAAAAAATCACTTTTATAAGCAAATGGGCTGACTTTCTCTGTTACCTTCTTCATTATGTGTCAAATGCAGAATCTGTGACACACATTGGGTAACACATGTGCAATTGCAGCCCCTATAGCAGCATCTTTATATGTGATGATCGCTTTTGGTGGAGCACATCCCATTGCTTCCCACCATTTTTCAAAGAGCCACAAGAAAGAGTCAATCTTTTCATCATTTAACAATCCACAATCAAAATTAATAGACCGAAAATGATGATTGACTCCAGTAAAAGGTACACATATTAAAGAATATTATTTATGCTATAAGTTGTGTCAAACACAACTACATCCCCAAAATGAGCATATGCCTTTCTTGCTTCACTGTCGACCCGAAAACAATGTGTCAACTTGTTTTCCTCATCCACTTCATATGCAAAATAATAAGATGGACTCATTTCTTTTTTATCTTTGAAGTGGTTTAGGAACAATTCTGCATCATAATATTTTAATTTATCTTGACTTTTGGCTAAGTAATTTCGGACATCCCTCTCTGTACACCCTACCTCTGCATATTCTCCTGACTCAGACCCCATAATGGACATGGTTTGTGCAGTGCTCATATTTGATCCTCTAAATGTGTCAATCAAATTTTTTTGAACATTTGTAGCTTCTCTATGTGACAGTAAAAGGTGAGTTTTTCTAGGGGTACACAATACATGGGCATGACCTTCTACAAGAGAGCGCGCACCTTCCATCTTTGATTATCTGTCATGAATGATATTTTAGCCCTGCATCCTAGTATTGTGTGTCCTCGGGTTTGTTTTGGAATGCTTTTGTTAGTGGATGAGTTCTTAAATTCTTCTTTTGAACAAATAAAGTCTCGCATATAAAGTTCCTTTGACCCCTCAATGTTACGATATTTTGTAAATGATTTACGAACACAAAAACCTGCAATTTTGGCATAACTCACATAAAATCCCTCTGCCTCCTCAATAGAATGAAAAGACATCCCTATTACTGGTTTAAATTCTTCATCAACATCTGGAATCCAATCTCCACTACCATCATCATATAATTTTTCAATACTGTCAACTGTTTCATCAACCCTATCATGTGCACTTGACATTTTGGCTAGAATATTGTAACGTTTCGGTATTTTTCGGCCTTATATATTTATTTTAAATATATAATGGAAATTTTAAAATTTGATTTTGTATATTTCATTTTTCAGATTTGGCGGTGGACCCAAATGGGTCCAATTTGATTTATAATTATGATAATTATAAATTGATGTTGAAATAATTATTTTATTTTTTTCTGTAGATCTTTATAGTGTTAAGATACTTTGGTTGAAATTTTGTAAGATTCGGAGTTCAGAAAATTTGATTTTTAGGCTTAGTGTCAAGTTATTGGGCCTAGGGATCTAGTTGCGAATCCAGAATACATTTTTATAGCCTTCTAGGACTTTTCTGTAAATCGGATAGGGATCTGTTTGTAAATCGGATAGGGACGTCATTGTAATCTGGAAACACTTCAGGGGTCGTTTTGTAATTTCGGTAAACCCCTTTAAATAACATGTTTGGGTTAGGGTTTTTCATCCAAATCTCAGAAGTTATGAAGGGTTGTGATGACCTAACCCTAGATGGAGATGGTGGGTGGTGTAACCGGATCTAAGGTGAGATATCATTCCCTATTGATTTTGTTAGTTTTAATTTATTTTATTTAGGATATGATTACGTCAAGTAATTGTTTGGGGAAGAAGTTTGATGGATTAGGGTTAGGGTTTGATTGATTTAATTTAATGATTATTTGATTTGATTTTTATGAATCTCCAAGGAATTCTTAAGATCAAATTAAATTTATAAGTTTTGGGATTTATTGGCCATTTTCGGGTTGATTCTATGCTTGGACGTAAATCTTGTTTGTGACTATGATAGAGTCGTTTCTGGGAAAAATGTATTTGACAAACAGAAATAGGTTTTGAAAAGAGCTTTCCAACGAATCATGAATCGTCCAATTCGGAGTTACGTGTAGAAAGTTATGATTTTTGAAAGATTTCTGTACGGTTTCCTAGAATTTAAATATTTAGTTTGATGACCAAGTTTGATGAATGTTAGAGATTTAGATGATCCCAAATTTGATGTTTAATGAAGTATAGTTTGTTTTGCGGGTTTTGATGATTTTATTGATCTTGAGAACTTAAATAGAATCTTAAATCGATAATTTGGTTTAGTGGGATCAATGAATATTGATTGGATATTGTTGTTATTTGGATATAAATTGATTGGATTTGAGTTACTCGATCATGGAATTATAGTTGAGCCTTATTGGATTTGTCCAAATATTTATTCGAGGATTGATTGATCATATGAGTCTTATGGAATAAATGGATATTGATTATCGGATCGGATCATTGTGAGTATATGAGTATTCTAATATTTATTCGAAGTTGGGATTTTCATTAGGACTTTGAAGTGAGTTGTTGATTGTAGGTCTATAAGATATCGGCTTTTGGGATTATTGGGCATAGTGCTGTTATAAGTTGGTTGTCAGTTGTTTGGGTCGTGATTGATTGTTTCTGATCTATTATTGTATAATTGTTATGCTAGGTTATAAACGTGCGAGTGTGTATAATTGATGCTTGCGTGGACCGAAGGTGAGTAGGCCTATCGATTTATTTCGTGTGAGCTTTTGCTCTATAACATTGAATTTCATATGCCAATCATATTTGTGTGATATTATGTGTCATCCACGCATTTATATTTTGATAAATTTGCATGATTTGGATATTTTCTTCATATTGATCAAATTGCATTTTCGTTGAATGAAGTTGCATGATTTAATTCATTCATAATGTCATTAAAATAGCATGAATTATGCTATTCATGTTTCAAGAATTAACATAATATATTTTCTGATGCTTATGCTTTCGAAATAATATTTGGATTAAAGATTTTCATTTCGAGAGCTTTGGAAAAATTTAGGACTAGTGGAGACAACCTAGTCCTAGGATATTTTATCAAGATGCATATCATGACATATTTTCTGGAATAAATCCCCCCGTTGTATTTCACCTTTGGGGAGGAAGGTCTAGGACTCGAAGAGTCCCTAGATCGGTGAGGGGTGTGGTAAAGCATTACTTGCAGCGGCGGATTCCTTTGTTTGGAGTCTGCAGCAACCGGGGCATCATGTTCTGGTGTTCTCGTAGTGATGGCAGCGGTGACCCATCAGCGTCTTCTAGATCCGACGTCTCCTCGAGGGAGCTTTTTGAGCGATTTAGTCGCTTGGGGCTTAGCACACCTGTTTTGGGGAACGGTTTTTCCGATTAACTGAAATTCTGATTTTCATAAAACCTTATTTTTATATGTAATTATCATATGAAGTAATTTGTCAGTGGGCTTATTCACTGAGTTAAACACTCACTCTATTTCAAATGGCTGGTTGTTTTATAACCAGGTAGCTCATCTTCTGGGGATCAAGGCAAAGTTTGAACCTTTCATACACTGCAAGGATCTTGAGGTAGCAATGTTTGGAGAACAAATAATAGTCGCAGCCTAGTATTTTATTTTAGATGGCTCCCACAGGGGTGGTTTAGTGTGTCTTTTCATTCTAGTATTTTATTTATGTCAGACTCTGATATTCTGTAAGACCGTTAGTGGTTTATAACTTTTGGATATTGTTTTCATATTTTATCACTTTCAGTTTTTATTATATTACTATTATTTTTTTTTCAAGTAAAAGAAAAAAAATGGCTGTAAATTTTGGTCTTGTGTTTGGATTAAGTTTAGTAGCGGCCCATTTACCGTCCGATAAGCGGTTAGGTAAATGTGGGGCGTTACAGATGATATCAGAGCCATGTCCTGTCGGAGCCTAGGTTAGGGTTTGTGTTTAGGAGAAAAAAAATTGTGTTATTATTTGTGATTGTTGTTTCATTTAGGATCTTTTTTTTTTGTGACAGCAAAGGATCATAGTATTGTCTTTATTCAGGTAATTCAGCGTATGTTCTTTTTTGGTGTTCCACACATTCATTCACTTCATCGGAATTACAAAACTCTTAGTAAAGAAGTTTACAATCTCGTTGTCTACACTTAACAACCGATATTTTCAAGTTATTAAGTGTAACTATGTATTCACAATTTTATTAGGATGTTTTTCATGTTTTGTATAGCATCACGGATGGTTTAATCAATCCGTGAATGTCCATGTCAGTAGATGATTTTCTTATATATATGTAAATTCTAAAAATTGTAAATATCTTTAGTTTCATCTTGTTGTCATTATTATTGCTCTTATGTTGATAGTACAAGTTGTATCATTTATGGTATGGGACGTAGATGAGCCTAACTTGTACAATTATGTACGAAATTGTTTGATGTGATTGTTTTTGTTATTGTCAATGTTTGCATTGTATTAGTTGGACCGCCTATGGTATGGGACGTAGGTGGGCTGACTTATGCAATTTGTTGCTTGTTATGTCTTTGTTTGTTCTGTACAAACTGAATCACCCATGGTATGGGACATGGGTGAGCGTGACTTGTATATTTTCGTTGTATTATTTGTCATTGCATATGCTGTATGAGTTATAACACCTATGATGTGAAGAATGGGTGGATTTGACATATACATTTAATTATTGTAAATGACTTTTGTCATTGTTGGTGATGTAAAAGTTCATCCACCTGTTATTTGGGTCACTATCAGAGTGGCGCAGCGAAAGAATTGTGGATCTGATTTATATGGTTATTTTGTTGTATGATAGTTGTCTGTATTGATATTTGTTGGAACTTCAATACAAATCATTGATAGTTTTGCTTGTGCATTCGATTGAATATTGTTTGTGGGGTATAAGTTAGAATCTTATACCATTTTTCACATTATTGAGCTTGTTGAGTATGAGTCAGACCTATAAGCTGACTTATACAATTATTGTATGGATGTACATTTGTTTGTGGGGTATAAGTTGGATTCTTATACTATTTTCTATATTATTGTGCTTGTTAGGTATTACACAGACGTGTAAACCTACTGGTGTAATGATTGTATTGATGTTGTTATGACTTAGAATTGTAAGACTACTCTTACAACTATTGGTTGGATGATTGTTATTATTGAATGTTATATATCTTTCTTTTTGTGTTCTCCCTTGAATTTAGAGGACTAAATTCCTTTAAGGGATGAAGAATGTAACGTTTCGGTATTTTTCGGCCTTATATATTTATTTTAAATATATAATGGAAATTTTAAAATTTGATTTTGTATATTTCATTTTTCAGATTTGGCGGTGGGCCCAAATGAGACCAATTTAATTTATAATTATGAAAATTATAAATTGATGTTGAAATAATTATTTTATATTTTTTGTAGATCTTTATAGTGTTAAGATACTTTGGTTGAAATTTGTTGAGATTCGGAGTTCGGAAAATTTGATTTTTAGGCTTAGTGTCAAGTTATTGGGCCTAGGGATCTAGTTGCGAATCCAGAATACATTTTTATAGCTTTCTGGGACTTTTCTGTAAATCGGATAAGGACATCATTGTAATCTGGAAACACTTCAGGGGTCGTTTTGTAATTTTGGTAAACCCCTTTAAATAACATGTTTGGGTTAGGGTTTTTCATCCAAATCTCAGAAGTTATGAAGGGTTGTAATGACCTAACCCTAGATGGAGATGGTGGGTGGTGTAACCGGATCTAAGGTTATCATTCCCTATTGATTTTGTTAGTTTTAATTTATTTTATTTAGGATATGATTACGTAATTGTTTGGGGAAGAAGTTTGATGGATTAGGGTTAGGGTTTGATTGATTTAATTTAATGATTATTTGATTTGATTTTTATGAATCTCAAAGGAATTCTTAAGATCAAATTAAATTTATTAGTTTTGCGGATTTAATGGCCATTTTCGGATTGATTCTATGCTTGGACGTAAATCGTGTTTTTGACTATGATAGAGTCGTTTCTGGGAAAAATGTATTTGACAAACAGAAATAGGTTTTGAAAAGAGCTTTCCAACGAATCATGAATCGTCCAATTCGGAGTTACGTGTAGAAAGTTATGATTTTTGAAAGATTTCTGTACGGTTTCCTAGAATTTAAATATTTAGTTTGATGACCAAGTTTGATGAATGTTAGAGATTTAGATGATCCCAAATTTGATGTTTAATGAAGTATAGTTTGTTTTGCGGGTTTTGATGATTTTATTGATCTTGAGAACTTAAATAGAATCTTAAATCGATAATTTGGTTTAGTGGGATCAATGAATATTGATTGGATATTGTTGTTATTTGGATGTAAATTGATTGGATTTGAGTTACTCGATCATGGAATTATAGTTGAGCCTTATTGGATTTGTCCAAATATTTATTCGAGGATTGATTGATCATATGGGTCTTATGGAATAAATGGATATTGATTATCGGATCGGATCATTGTGAGTATATGAGTATTCTAATATTTATTCGAAGTTGGGATTTTCATTAGGACTTTGAAGTGAGTTGTTGATTGTAGGTCTATAAGATATCGGCTTTTGGGATTATTGAACATAGTGCTGTTATAAGTTGGTTGTCAGTTGTTTGGGTCGTGATTGATTGTTTCTGATCTATTATTGTATAATTGTTATGCTAGGTTATAAACGTGCGAGTGTGTATCGTTGATGCTTGCGTGGACCGAAGGTGAGTAGGCCTATCGATTTATTTCGTGTGAGCTTTTGCTCTATAACATTGAATTTCATATGCCAATCATATTTGTGTGATATTATGCGTCATCCATGCATTTATATTTTGATAAATTTGCATGATTTGGATATTTCTTCATATTGATCAAATTGCATTTTCGTTGAATGAAGTTGCATGATTTAATTCATTCATAGTGTCATTAAAATAGCATGAATTATGCTATTCATGTTTCAAGAATTAACATAATATATTTTCTGATGCTTATGCTTTCGAAATAATATTTGGATTAAAGATTTTCATTTCGAGAGTTTTGGAAAAATTTAGGACTAGTGGAGACAACCTAGTCCTAGGATATTTTATCAAGATGCATATCATGACATATTTTCTGGAATAAATCCCCCCGTTGTATTTCGCCTTTGGGGAGGAAGGTCTAGGACTCGAAGAGTCCCAAGATCGGTGAGGGGTGTGGTAAAGCATTACTTGCAGCGGCAGATTCATTTGTTTGGAGTCTGCAGCAACCGGGGCATCATGTGCTGGTGTTCTCGTAGTGATGGCAGCGGCGACCCATCAGCGTCTTCTAGATCCGACGTCTCCTCGAGGGAGCTTTTTGAGCGATTTAGTCGCTTGGGGCTTAGCACACCTGTTTTGGGGAACGGTTCTTCCGATTGAGAACCCTACCCGGTCATATCATTTAAGCTGCATGATTTCTATGACGTGGACCAAGGATTGGGCCACGTGATTGCATTAAAACTATATTTTATTAAGCTCATGAATTTAATTTGATTTTTTTTTAAAGAAAATTCTTATTTTTTTATATATATAAATATATATATATATAATGATATTTTTTTTAACTCTCATGATTTCTCTGATGTGGGCCAATGATTTGGGCCACGTGTGCATTAAAATATTTTTTTAAGTTTATGATTTTAAATTGATTTAATAAAATAAAATATTTATTAAGTGAAATTCTGATTTTCATAAAACCTTATTTTTATATGTAATTATCATATGAAGTAATTTGTCAGTGGGCTGGTTAAACACTCACCCTATTTCAAATGGCTGGTTGTTTTATAACCAGGTAGCTCATCTTTTGGTGATCAAGGCAAAGTTTGAACCTTTCATACACTCCAAGGATCTTGAGATAGCAATGTTTGGAGAACAAATAATAGTCGCAGCCGACTATTTGGATCTATTTTAGTTTAGATGGCTCCCACAGGGGTGGTTTAGTGTGTCTTTTCATTCTAGTATTTTATTTATGTCAGACTCTGATATTCTGTAAGACCGTTAGTGGTTTATAACTTTTGGATATTGTTTTCATATTTTATCACTTTCAGTTTTTATTATATTAGTATTGTTTTTTTTTCAAGTAAAAGAAAAAAAATGGCTGTAAATTTTGGTCTTGTGTTTGGATTAAGTTTAGTAGCGACCCATTTATCGTCCGATAAGCGGTTAGGTAAATGTGGGGCGTTACAAATATAAACACATACATATACATCAAAAATCGGAATATAGAGTTTAAAAATGCACAGAACATGTGGAAACCCTATTTAAAAGATAGATGACCCTAAATATGAAACATATATGAAAACAAGCTAAAATAGACACACAAAACCCTAAGTTTTAAAACATACATGTACAAATATGAAAAAAAAAAAAAAGAGTTTTGTTTGTGGATAGCTTATGTAATTTTTTTTCCACTCTATGGATAAAGTGTAGTTGAAAAAAACTACTAAGTTTTAATATATATATATATATATATATATATATATATATATATATATATATATATATATATAGGGAAATGATACGCGGGAGTGCGATTACGGGTGCGGGTCGAACGGCAGGTGCGATGGACCCGGATCGACGTGAGCCGTTCATCGATCGCGGGTCGGTCATCACGGGCATCCATCGCACGGTCGATTCACGTGAATCGCACCGGCGAAACCGTCCGATGCGATGGACCCGTGATCGACGGCCTGTAATCGACGCCGCACCCGCCGTTCGCCGCACGTAATCATCCCTCTCTCTCTCTCTATATATATATATAGGGACGCGATTAGGTGCGGCGGCTGCACCGTGCGGTGTCGACCACGGGCCGTCGATCACGGGTCCATCGCATTGGACGGTCGGATGCGATTCACGTCGACCGTTGGATGTGATGGACCCGTGATCGGACGGCTGCCGCATCGTGCGGCCGCCGCACCTCATCGCGCTCGTATATATATATATATATATATAGTGGCAGAGCGAGGAATTTCTATAAGGGGGGCTTTAAAAAATCCATTATATATCATATCTTTAAACAGAGACATTTATAAAAATCTATCATAACACTTATGAAAATTGTATTTGAAATGATCCATTCATGTGTTCATTCCTAAATATGTCAATTAAATTTTTTAATTCCACAGAATCTATCTGAACTGGATTATTAAAAAAGAAATGCTCAAGCATTCTCAACCAAAATTATCAAACTGACTCTAAATAGTATACATGTGATGTATAATAAGAGTTTATATATACAATATAGGGAATGAATAACAATTTACGAGTGATCACCAACATATACGAAATGTATAATTGTGTGTAAAAGGTATTTCATGGGGCAAGCGATAAAAAAAGAGATGGAAGAACTTAGAAAAAATATAATAACTACTAAAAGGTGTTTTGATATACTAGAAAATTTGAGAGACAAAACAAAATAAAAAGCTTTTTAAAAAATATTTTAATTTATTTTTCCATGAATTTTTTTTATAATTCAATAAATATATCCATATTAAACTCATATACTCAACTGTTATTGTTTGTTTACCATAAAAAAGTGTTGTCACACATGGTTTTTATTCTAGCCCCATTTTCAGTTCTATATGCGTTGACAGAAAATTATCAAAGTATATACTCACTTTAGCAAAGTATATGCTTCGATAAAATTTTTAACATTTTTAATAAATGCATTCATTGAATTCATTAGAGTACATGCTTTATTTTTTATAAAAACATGTATCTCATTAGATGAGTTATACTATTTTTAAAAAATTTAAAATACTTGTAGACTGAATTTAGGGCTAAAAAAAGACAGAATGCAATGTTATCCAAAAAATAAAAAATTTAAGGAGGGGCTTGAGCCCCCCCCCCCCCCCCCTTGTCTCCACATACCTCCGCCCCTGTGATATATATATATATATAGTCGAGTGATTCAGTGCGGGAATGCGGGAATGCGGGAAACGACGTCGATCGTTCGATCGCGGGTCAATCGCATCCAACGGTCGAGATGAATCGCCCCCGACCGTCCGATGCGATGGACCCGTGATCGACGGCCCGTGATCGCTTCCCGCACGACCGCATTCCCGCACCGAATCACTTCCCTATATATATATATATAGGGCCGATTACATGCGGCGAACGGCGGGTGCAACAGCGATCACGGGATATCGATCAAGGGTCCATCACATCCGACGGTCGGATGCGATTCACATCGACTCTCGGATGTGATGGACCCGTGATCGGACAGCCCGTGTCGCGGCCGCACCCGCCGTTTGTCGCACCTAATCGCTTCACTATATATATATATATATATATATATATATATATATATATATATGAAAATTATTACGTGCGGCAACGGCGGGTGCGGCCGTGACGTGGATCGTTCGATTCGGGTCTATCGCATCCAACGGTTGACGTGAATCGCACCCGACCGTCCGATGCGATGAACCTGTGATCGCTGCCGCACCCACCGTTTACCGCACGCAATAACCTCCCTATATATATATCTTACTTCTATATATTAAAAATATGTGATCCATGTGATGACAAAACGGTGTAAACACTTTTGTTTTCAATTTTACCTTTCAAAATTTGTTTAATTGCATGTTCTGATGCTTATGCATTTTGTTTTTCTTGGCGTAAAATCGACACACTCACTTTTAAAAGAATGGGATCCATGTGAGGACAAACAACATGGCCGAACTTTTATGATTTACCTATTTTACCCCAACAAATGTTTCTATTGACCCAATGTGAGTAACAAATTTTTAGGACCAACAGGGGGTAAATTGGTAATTTTCGTTGTCCTAGATCTCTACACACTTCTTTCTGGGAAGACCTATTTTACCCTTAATGAGGGTGACGAATTTTCGGGACTAAATGGGGATAAATACGTAATTGTGGACGGACAGCTGTACTATCTTGGGTTCTCTACACAGTTCTCTATTTCGGTTCTTCATTTTTGTCTTGGGTTCTTCCTTCTCTGCACACTTTTTGGGTGGTGAAAAAAAATTAACAGGGGAGCTTCAACAATTCAACCAACCCTACAAATTTTTTTTTTTTGTATGTATTGCTCGTGCATATGGATTTTATTTTTATATTTAGATTTTTTTTATATATATTGCGCCTGTATGTATGGCTGATGTATAGGGATTTTAATAAAAATCCATGAAAGTCATCTGATGTTTCTTCATCTGCTATTTTGAAAAACCTGGTTTTCATTCTGTTTTATGCTTTGGATTTAGAAGTTTAGATATGAAAGTTTATGGAAGTTTATGCCTTGAATTTTCAGGACATACAATCGTTTAATTAACTTGTGGAAGTTGTTGGCTCCTTCGACTATTGGAGTGGTATGATTTCATCCTTTTTGTATTTCTCCTCCAGAATGCACTTCTTTGATAGTTGATGTATAGCCCTGATACACCAGAAGTTTATTCTCTTTAACAATTAGCAAAGTTTATTTAAAAGTAACTATAACATAGGCTAATGAAACCATTTATGTATAGATTTAATCTTATTAGTTAATTTATGTGAAAATCAATATATTAGTTGCAATATTTTCCCAAGATCTCTTAAGAATGCTTCAATTTTTTAAATCTTCTTTTCCATTCATTTTTAACACTTAAAGGTAACAACCTGAACTACAACATGCATTCCGTCCCATGTATTCTTCACTTATTTATGTAAATATAAATCTGTCATCAATCTAATATAATTTGAGAACACTGATTTCTGTTTTATTTCTTCAAATCATGCCAAAAAATTGAACTTCTTGTTCTTCTTTGTTTGATCGGTTATCCAATTTCTATGAGCAACAGTTTATATCCATTGTCCAAGACTTAAGGAGGAAACCCTATCAAAGGTAGATTAACAATTGAGAGCATAAAAGTTGACATTAAACAATAACCTATGTGAATTCACATGCTTTTGCATAATTGCCTTTACCATTCAGGTCTACGAGGTACAAATATTTGTGCCTCACTCATTGTTGCAGTCATCGCTGTTCAGCACATTGCATTATCTCTTATAGTTGTTGTCATTGTTAAAGGAGCATTTCGTCTTGATCTGGTGTACTCTGATCCACTGTATCAGTTTGTTCTTCTGATTCAATATGCAGTCTCTCCAGCAATGAACTTAGGTATGCCTTCTTGGTGAAAAACAATGAAATCACGGTTCACTTCATGTGTATGTTGTTTAAACATCTTGGTTGAGTTATTTGTATATGAAACATGACAATCTCTGGCATGTATTGAGGCTTCAAATTTGACTTTTTATCATCCCTTATAGAGTGTAATACTCAATTTCCTGAGGCATATAATTTTTTTTGGTAGCACAGTGTATTTATTTTTCCTGATTAAATACTCTCCTATCAACAAAAATGTGACTCTGAATTGATAACAACAAACTCTGATTTCAGAGATCTATTGCCACACTTAACACTAATTTGTTTCAAACTGATCACTTTATAACTACACATCATAACGAGTATTCGACATAGTTACAAGTACTATTGGCATTCACTGGCATAACACACTCATGCATATAAATCATACTTGTCTGCTCCTTCACACACTCAACTGATTGTTAAGTCTTATTGTTATAACAAATGTATACCATACTTAGAGCACTCAACTTAATTGCTTTCCCCACAATTTTTGACAAGGAAATCTGTTGGATTTTTTTTTCCAGCTACCATAACCCAATTGTTTGGAACAGGTGAAAGTTAGTGCTCTATTATCTTCCTATGGACATATGCATTGGCATCAGTTTCAGTCAGCCTGTGCTCAACAAATTTCATGTGGCTCATTATCCTTTTTTCTTTTTCTTTTTTTTTTGTTTTATTTTGTGTTATATTGCTTGGTAATATTATAAAGATATCAAACACAACCATGATATATATAGGTACATAATAGCCTTGTTCAGTTCAGCAAAAAAATTTGTTTTCAATCTTGCTTTGATTGTTGTTTATTCTTTGTTTCATACTTCAGAACAAAGAAAACTATGAATGTCATAAACATCAGATTCAGTTTTATTCTTCTGTCAAAAAAACAATTGCAAGACCTGAAAAGTCTGCATTTTTCATATTAATCATTATCAGTTTGTTTTCAGGAATGTAAAGCCTGGTTGATACAGGGAGTCCAAATAATACTGATTGTTTGCTGCAGAAGTGAATGTGTATTTGTTACATTATTCAATTGCTTTGTGTTATTGATTACTCTTCATATCAATGTTTGAAAACTCAGTATCATCCAACTATTTCGCATTTGATTTTGTCATTCCACAGCAATTTTCTGTTTTGAATGGTAAGACAGATGTTGAATTCTATTTTTTCTGTTCTCATGTGGGTTTAGAAAGAGATTTGTTTTGAATATTGACTGCCCCGTGGAGTTTTTTAAATAACATCTGCTCAAAGTTCTCAACATGTTGACACCTCTAGATTTTTGAGTCATGCAGTTCATCATTACTTCCATATGAATTTTTTGGATTTAGATCCTACATAAAACTGTGAACTAATTGTTCATTCTTCTTTTAGTTGGGTGGAATTTATTACATTTAATCTGCTGCTAAAAGTTGCAGTCTAATCTTTCTTCGTCATTACTAAAAAATTCTTTGAGTAAATTTGGGAGTGTTCCTCTCATGCCTGAAATTATCACAGAAATTTCATGTGCAAATTTGACTTCTTGTTTTATGTGGATTTGGTGAGAAATGGTCTGCAGCAGCTTTAATGTAGTCTTCTTCTTTTTATTATCTTCCTTATATTTATATATTTTTATGTCTTGAAGTCTTGAAATAGTGATCCAGTGCAAGTTACCTTGCTAAACTGCTAAACCTAAACATTTATTATGCCAAAACTGTGTTTATAATTTTATACAATCTAATGCTTCATGTCTCTCCAAAGCCCAAGATTATCATTATTATACTGGTGTAACTTATCTCTTGTCCATTTTACTATTTTTGGCATGATAATGCCGGGAATGGTGGTTTTCTCCTTGGCAACACAATCCAAATCTAGACTTTTGATGCATTTTTTTTCCACTGAAAATCTATATTGAAAATATAATTTGGGATGAGCATGACAAGAATGGTGACCATATAGTTCCCCTACGTGGTAGTCATCAAGCACCTGAGACCATTAGACAATGTGATTTCCACAAGACACTAAGACATGATTTAGTAAATGATGCTGCAAGAGAAACAGATAGCAAAGACACTGTATTTAGAGATGTCTTCCAAAATGGGAAAACTACTTTTCATTCATCTCTGGATGATAGATTACCTTCAGTGCTAGAGGGTTCATCCTGTGTGTCTGAAAATATAATTCATGCATGAGTTGATTCTGTATGTGTCAATGACGTAAAGATATTGGCTTCGCAATTGAAGGACACAAGGGCTTCTGATTATTGCTTCAAGGGTCCCAATACAGATACACCCAGCAATGGTTTCTGCTCAAATGATCCTATCTCTGGACACAGGGATACTACAACCAGCAGTAGCTTGTGCCACTTTTCACTTGATGACTTTTCCCATGAAGAGAATGATCTCATTTTTTTGGGAAATAAAAATGAGGACGAGGAGAATGATCTTTTGCGATATGGGTGGCTTGATATTGGCAATTTCAATGACATTGACAGGCTATTCAGGTGGCTGTTAAATTTTTATCTCACATTTATGTTTTTGCTAAATAGTCATGTAATTATATTTTGTTGTATCCATGGAGATTTTATTTGGATTACATTAATCATTAAATCTTCGATTGAAGGTAACCTCTCTTGATTGCAAATGTATCTTGTCAGTCAAGTTTTATCCCAAATTTATTTGGTTGATATAGGAGTGCACTATCCAAAGGAAATTTTTTCTTGCTATAACCTTTTTTTTTAAGGTTATTGTGTAACTTTGTAGGAATTCTGATTCCACATTCGGGCAAGGGTGTTTGAACAATGCCGGTGATTCATGGCTTTTGTCATCTTGTCAATCAACGGAAGCTTCTGGCAATGTTCATGACTCAGGCTTGAGATGGTACTTGGAGTATGACAAAGATCAGGCTCTAAATCCTTCAGTAATGAATGACTGTGATTAGGCTCTTAATCTTACTTACCAAACTTATGATAATTGGCCAGATAAAGATCCTGAACAGAATAGAATATTTTCTTTCAATGGACAGGTTGCAAAAGAAAAACATTAGTTGGAAACTTTCACTTTACATTTGCACATATACTGAGCATGAATATTTTTACTCTTTGAAATATTAGCAAGTGGGCTTTACAATTTTGTTGTGCTGCTGATTCAGTGAAGTAGCCGATTTTTCAGTTACACGTTATGGTTGTATCATTTCCTTTGGTCCCTTCAAGTTGGGAATGTTTAGTAATGTCACATGTACTTACTAACCAGTTAATGAAACAATTTGTTATGGCACAACGATGAGATTCAGGAGAATTAGTGTCTTTCAAATGAGTTATTGTTTCTCAATTTATTCTTTTTTATGGATGATGACAGTCTATATTTATGTAGAATACCATTATTATATTCATACATGGTAGATAAATTGTAACCCTTATTAGTATATATACACACACGCATTAGCGTGTGCATCTCGACTAGTGTATATATATATATATATATATATAGGGAGCCGATTAGGTGCGGTTTACGGTCGGTGCGGTGCGCGATCACGGGCCGTCGATCACGGGTCCATCGCATCGGACGGTCGGGTGCGATTCACGTCGACCGTTGGATGCGATGGACCCGCGATCGGACGGCCCACGTCGTAAACCGCACCGACCGCATACCGCACGTAATCGCGACCATATATATATATATATATATATATATATATATATATATATAGTCGAGTGATTCAGTGCGGGAATGCGGGAAACGACGTCGATCGTTCGATCGCGGGTCCATCGCATCCAACGGTCGAGATGAATCGCCCCCGACCGTCCGATGTGATGGACCCGTGATCGCTTCCCGCACGACCGCATTCCCGCATCGAATCACTTCCCTATATATATATATATATATATGGTCGCGATTACGTACAACGTGGGTCGTCCGATCGCGGGTCCATCGCATCCAACGGTCGACGTGAATCGCACCCGACCGTCCGATGCGATGGACCCGTGATCGACGGCCCGTGATCGCGCACCGCACCGACCGTAAACCGCACCTAATCGGCTCCCTATATATATATATATATATAGTCATGATATTATGCGGTCGGTGCGGTTGCGAACACGGGCCGTCGATCACGGGTCATTGCATCGGACGGTCGGGTGCGATTCACGTCGACCGTTGGATGCGATGGACCCGCGATCGGACGGCTCGCGATCGCGACCGAACGACCGCATATTATTGATTCACCATATATATATATATATATATATATATATATAGTCGGATGATAATATGCGGTCGGTGCGGTCGTGCGGATCCGACGTGCGTCGTTCGATCGTGGGTCCATCGCATCCAACGGTCGACGTGAATCGCACCCGATGATGCGATGGACCCGTGATAGACGGCCCGTGGTCGACGCCACACGACCGCATAATATCATTCCTCTATATATATATAGAGAACCGATTAGGTGCGGCGGAACGGCGGTGTGGCAGCGATCACGGGTCCATCGCATCGGACGGTCGGGTGCGATTCACATCGGCCGTCGGATGCGATGAACCCGTGATCGAACGGCCCACGTCGCTGCCGCACCGCCGTTCCGCCGCACCTAATCACTCGACTATATATATATATATATATATATCGGGGGCGATTACGTGCGGTGTGCGGTCGGTGCGGTTTACGACGTGGGCCGTTCGATCGCGGGTCCATCGCATCCAACGGTCGACGTGAATCGCACCCGACCGTCCGATGCGATGGACCCGTGATCGACGGCCCGTGATCGCGCACCGCACCGACCGCACACCGCACGTAATCGGATCCCTATATATATATATATATATATATATATATATATATACACACACGGGGGAAAACGATTACGTGCGGCGTGCGGCAGCGACGTGGGCTGTCTGATCGCGGGTCCATCGCATCCAACGGTCGACGTGAATCGCACCCGACCGTTCCGATGCGATGGACCCGTGATCGACGGTCCGTGATCGCTGCCGCACCGACCGCATTCGACCGCACGTAATCGGCCATATATATATATATATATAGTGAGCCGATTAGGTGCGGTGTGCGGACGGGTACGGTCCGGTCTATCGCATCCAACGGTCGACGCCGCACCTGTCCGCACGCCGCACAGTTTCCGTCGCGATTACGTGCGGTGTGCGGTCGGTGCGGTTTACGACGTGGGCCGTTCGATCGCGGGTCCATCGCATCCAACGGTCGACGGAATCGCACCCGACCGTCCGATGCGATTGATCACGGCTCGATCCGCACCGCACCGACCGTTGGCTCCCTATGGGGGCGATTAGGTGCGGCGGCGACGTGGGCGGTTCGCGGGTCCATCGCATCCAACGGTCGACGACCCACGTCGTGCGATGGAACTCGACGCCGCACCGCCGTTCGCCGCACACCGAAAACGATTAAGTGCGTATCGCGGGTCCATCGCGGTCGACCACCCGACCGTTCGATGCGATGGACCCGTGATCGACGGCCCGTGATCGCGGCCGCACTACCGCATACCGCACCTATCATTCCCTATATATATATATATATATATATATATATATATATATATATATATATATATGATTTCCGATAATATGCGGTCGTGCGGTCGCGATCGCGGGTCCATCGCATCCAACGGTCGACGGTCCGTGATCGCGACCGCACCGACCGCACGACCGTATAATATCACAACCAGGGGCGGAGCCAAGGGGGGGCGGGCTGGGGCCCGGGCCCCCCCAAGGCCCATGCAATTCGTCAACGCATAGGTGATGGAGAATTGCTTGTATAAAGGGATTTTCCAAAAAAACCCCTCACAAAACATTATATACTACATACCCTTATTTAAATTCTATTCCCAGCAATGCCCTCAAAAGGTTTTAATTTTGCATCAAGACCCTTTTGAGGGTATTTTTACATAACCTAATTTTTTTTAAATTCTCAAGAATACGAAAACGAATATTGCTGAAAATAGTAATTCACTAAGGTTATTTTGATAAAATGAGATCTTTTCAGGGTATATGAATTTTTTTTTATTGAAATGAGTGGGTTTGAAATTGAAAAATAATGCATGCAGTCTCATTTGCATCCTGATTACCATGCATATTTTTGAAGTGTATACTCGTATAATAAAGAAAATAATTTTTTGATAAAAATGAAGTACGTGCTCATATGAAATAAATATAAATATATATATTTCATTTAAGTTTTATATAATAGTGTATAGGGAGATAGTGGAATATATACTGCATTAATCAATTTCATATACTGCATTAGACATGACAAATGATAATATGGCTAGAAAATGACTCAATGTATTAGTGCTCATTTAGGCTTTGATTCGTGTGTCCTTTTTTTTAATGCAAATTGTGATAAGTTTTATTTTCATAGGAATATCGATATCTGATTTTGAGGTGTATAAAAATCACATATTTGAATGGTTTAATGATTTTTTTTGTTTATTTTGATTTTTCATCATTAGTATATTGAGTATCATACTTTTTTGGAAGTTAGATTTGAAAATATCTTTTTAAAATATAAACCTAAAAAATATCCTTATATGTTTTTGTGATCAATTATTTTTTTCATATTCACATTTTTAATTTTTGAAGCTTCATTATGAGATTTTCTAGATCATTCTACATAACTAAATTTCAAACTCTATTTTTCTAGATTTTCATAAACTATTCTAGATAATTAAATATAAAAAATAAGTAAAAAATAACTTTCGATATTAATTGATTGTCATTGTCTTAAGAAATTGATCATTAACCAATTATTTTAATTTTGTCTTAACTTATTATATATTTTGTAATGTTTTTTTTATCTTACTCATTCTCTTAACCCTCTGGCCCCCCCATACTCTAATTCCTGGCTCCGCCCCTGATCACGACTATATATATATATATATACATTAAAAGAATGGGATCCACGTGAGGACAAAACGGTGTAACCATGCCCGGACAAATCCTGTGGGATATTTGCAGAAATCCCCCCACTTTCTACCAATTTAACAATCAGGTCCCTCTCTAGGATTCATTCAGATTTTTATCTCCTCTGGGCTATTTGCAAATGGACCCCCAATCTATAACAGTTTTATAATAAGGCCCTTTTGTAAAACCGGCCAATTTCGTCTTTTTATGGGTTTTTTGCACGTTTGTCCTAGGTTTATATCAATTTCTCAACCAAACCCCTATTTGTGTTACAAAAATGTGCCTCATCCATATTTTCATATTTATAATAAGATCCATCATCTCAAAACATTATAACTACTTAATCTTTGATACATTGCCATTTTATGCATTTTATACATTGCCATTTTATACATTTTCCACAGATAACATTGCCATGTTAGAACTTAATCACTACTTAATCTTTGATGTGCCTCATCCAACTGGTTATATAATTAAATACGTATTTAGAGTAATTTTTCTAAATTTGTTAAATGAAAATAAATAAAGAGAGGAGACACTGGGTAAAAAAAAAGAGAAGAGGCTATAGATTGTAATTTAATTTAAGATTCATTGTTTAATTTGAGATTACCACAAAAAATTATGAGAATTTGATTCTACTATATTTTTTCACATGCATGATTCTAATTCCAGTGGAGCCCACAATTACTATCAACACCACCACTAACAAAAAAAATGAAGTATATATTCTAATGAATTCCATTATCAAATTAATTTTTGTTATTTTATATGACATAGGTTTCAAAAAGAAAATATATATCACTTTCATAGATCAAATTGGTTTTTGTTCCCTTTTTCCATTGAATAGCTCATTTATTAATTATTTAATTTTATTATCATTGTCTTAATTTCATATCATGTGTTGAAAATTACATGTCTTTAAAATAACGTTCTTCTTTGTATTTCATTTACATCACTTAAGTATTGTTCACTGAATCTGAAATTCATCTTCTTCATTTCTGTTTTTAATAGAGTTCACTCAAAATTTACAAATATACTCAAAATTTACATATCTTTTCTAATGTTAGTGATCATTCCTAGAAAAAAAGACATAATAATATGTGTATATTTCTTATAGTTCATAAATAACATTTTTATTTACTCGCGCGAAAGCGCGTGCATGTACACTAGTGTGTGTGTATATATATATATATATATATATATATATATATATATAAAAGGATGGCCCCCACATAAGACAAAATGGTGTAAACTATTTTTTTTCTCTATTTTACCCCTACAGCATCCATGGAATGACATGATTTTATACTTTTGGTTTGATTTTTTCCCAAGGGTAACATTGACATTTTAGCCTAGTTTTTTTTTTGTCCCTGTGTCTTTTTTAGATTTTGTTTTTTTTGGGTGTCCCTTTGTGTTTGCTCGTTATGGTTGGTTATAGATTATGTGTATATTGCCATTTTAGCCAAGGATTTATGGTTTTTTTTTGTCCCTCTTTTTGGGTGTCCCAATATGCATTGCTCATTATAGTTGGTCATAGATTTTGTATGTATTGCTTATGTATATGAATTTTATTTGTTTTCATATAGAATTTTTTTTTTGAAGAAATGTGCTTCCTAGGATTTAATCCTTGATTTATTTCACATAAGTGGGAGTATTCCCTTGATTTATTTCACATAAATGGGAGGTATTTGCCGACTTAACCAAAACTCGGTTCATTTCATATAGGGATTTTAGTTTTCATATTTTTTGTATGTATTGCTCATATATTTTTTTGTATATATTGCTCATGTATAGGGATTTTATTTTTCATATTTTGTTTATTGAAATTTTATTTTTCATGTATATACAACTCATATAGGATGGTTTGGTGAATGGTTTATAAAACTTTTCTATTATCTTTTTATTAACAAGTAATTTGTAAACCTTTTCAATTGTCTTTCTATTGAAATGTAATTGGTTTTTATCATCTCACATGTAGTCATGCTATAATTCAATTAAGATATAACCACTACTATTTATTTTCATTACAAAGGGTAAAATAACATAATGGTTGATTTTGAAAATTATGAACCTATTTTGAAATAACTTTCTTTTTTAGATAATAAGCATTTTTATTTTGCTATTCATTAAGTATTTGTGATTAATAATTAACACGCGCATTAGCGCATGCATTTAAACTATATATATATAAATCATTTTACATATCATAAAAATAAAATATTTATTAAATAAAATTCTGATTTTCATAAAACATTATTTATATGTAACCATCATATTAAGTAATTTGTCAGTGGGTTTATTCACTGAGTTAATTGCTCACCCTATTCGATATGGGCTGATTGTTTCATAACCCAGTATTGCGTATTATGAGGATTAAGATGAAATTTGGACTTTTTGCGTCTTTCAGAAATTGCTCCGAGGTAGCGGTTCGAGAGTAAATTATAGTTGCGATCGACTATTTATGTTTGTTTAGTTTAGATGGCTCCCACAGGGGTGGTTTGTTATGCATTTTCTTTTAAGTATCTTGTCTCCACAAAAACTCTGATATATTGTAAAGTCATTAGTGATTTAAAACCGTTGGATATTATTTATGTTTTACTATCATAAGTTTTATTATTTTAATATCCTTTATTTATATTTTGATTATTATATTGATATTATCATTGGTAAAAAAAAAAGAACTGCAAATTTTGGTCTTATAATTAGATTAAATAGTAGCGACCCATTTACCGTCCGATAAACGGTTAGGTAAATGTGAGGCGTTACACTTACACATTCATCAACCTTAAAAGCAATACCAGTTGAGCAGATATGCCATTTCGAACTAATTGTTTAATATATAGTATTTGTAATAGTTAGGACTTTAAAATAAGTGATCATTTTTTAAAAACAAATCTCCAGAACCTCTTGGACTAGTGATGGTGAGCTACCATCCTTTTTTTAGAGGTTTTAAATATATAAATTACTGAGATATAAACAGTGGTGTATTGGTGTTGTAGCAATTAATTGAAAACTATTTTCATGTATGCTTTAAATTTGGGGCCTTGCACTAGAGGATTTATATATATATTTGAAGGGATGATTGTCCCCACTATGAGCTTTAGCTTCTTTGTTACTTGGCATTTTCAATCCCCACAAGTGGATCTTTGTTGCTTTACAGGCTAGCAAAATGTTTATTTTTATTTTTGATATTGTAAATCTATTGCAGATGGAGTCTTTACGTGAATACATATATTACAAAAAAATTTCAATCTAAATAAAGCAACAATGAAAAGATGGAAAAAAACATTATTTACAACGGTTTAGGCCCATATCGCAAAAGCAAAAAAATAAACATAAAAATATTTTTTTGCGACGGTTTGCTTATCCGTCGCAAAAGATGTAGTTTACACTACTATAGCAAAAAAGTAAGTTTTTGTGACGGATTATTTGCGACGGTAGAAAAACCTCTATAAAAGATATTTGCGACGGCTAAAAACCGCTGCTAATCTTTTACAACGCCATTTGATACGACGGAACCCAAACAACCGCAGAATAGTCGCAAAAGATTATTTGCGACGGTTATGGAGACTATTTGCGACGGTTTCAAACCGTCGCAAAAAATGATTTTTCTTGTAGTGTGACCTTTATACATTTTTATGTATTTTTGGTCACCAAAATTCAACAATCCCCCACTGATCAAATATACATAATAAATCTAGATATAGCGCAAAATAGAGATAGATGAGGAATGATATAGAATGATCTGAGATGGAATAAATTGATCTGGACATCTTATACCATGTAATAGGTGAAGGTACTTTATGGGTTTGAACCTTCACTTAGTGTAAACCATATCCCCCGGAGAAGCCTGAATAAACTATGTAACAATTGTAACTTTCAACGTGTAAGTGCCGTCAGGCACTTGAGCGACGGATCCATGAGGATACGTCGGTTTAGTGGACGACGGGTCCATGAGGAACCGTCGGACTGTTGGGTGACGACTCTTCATGGAACCGTCGCGCATGCATGTGACGGGCTTAGTTAGAGCCGTCGATCTGAAAAAAATTTGAATTCAAAATTGATTCATTTTTGGAAGGAACAAACGCATTGATTGGCCTTAATTGGCTTTGATGGTGTCGCGATAATTGTCCTCACGTGCGTGCGAGTTTATTAAACCTCTCTCCCTCTCTTTTCTTTGACATTGAAACCATAGAAACTGAAAACCCTAAATTTATTTTTATTGTTTTCAGCTACTGTGGTGAGGGGGCTCAGGAAAGGGTGTTTCAATGAGGTTTTGGTGAGTATTCTAAAGTTTTTAAAGAGCTTTTGAATGGTGATGAATCCCTTGAACGTTATTTACATATGATCTTGTGTTTTCCTGGGTTTTCAAAACAAAAGAATGATTTATCGATCTTCATGTTCTTGGATGTTTTTGCAAGTATTTGGATTTCTTTTATTTTGACAATCAAACAATGGTAATTTATGGTGTTTTACGAGTTCCTTCGGTCATTGGTATTGAGTCTCATATGTATGTGATAGCAACTTCGGTTTCTTAAACTTTCTTGTTAAGTTTTCTTTTTATTATTTTGCATGACCTTCAAGATGATATAAATCGAGTTCCGAATCTGAGATTTTTAACTACGATATTATGATGTTTTGAAGCTTATAAGCCTTTCGTATAAATAAAAGAATATATTGAGAAATATCATGTTTAAGGTTATTTGTTTAAGAAGAATCGTGTCGTTTTATCTTTAAATCTTATATTTAAAACTATATATGCATATATCCGAACCTATGCATGTAAGATTGTGGTTTTCATAATTTTAAAACGTAGATCTATATGCCCATGATAGATTTAGGGTTTCGAAGAAGTTTCAATGTTTTTATTATTGCTTCAATCGGATCTTCGATGTAAGCGATTTGATTTTAAATGAGTTTCTCCTCACTGTTTTTTATATATACCATTTTGAAATAACTTGTGTTCTGTTTTCAATGATAAAGGTTTTAAAGAGTTTTTATAAAAATTTAATTAGGGTTTTGTGTTCTGTCTCGAGACGGCTCCCATCGGAGCTGTCAGGCAGATTTGGGACGGCTCCTAGAGGAGCCGTCGGGCTGATAAGTGACGGTTCCAGTAGGAACCGTCGGGTGTGCTTCGGGTGGTCCATACGGGATCCGTCGAATAGGTCAGTGATGGCCCCTGTTGGAGCCGTCGGGTTCTGTGTATACGGGTACATTGGGTTCCGTACAGGTTGTGCGTATTTTGATCGGTTCATATCGTTTCTTACCAGATTAGGTTACTGTAAGGCTGGGTTTGATCGCGAGTCGTTGGACGAAAGGTGAGTGGGTCTAGTCTCTATGTAGTTTTTTGAAAACTACATAGAGACTATGTTATGAATACAAATGTTATGAGCATGACATCACGTTTTGAGATGTTATTTTACGTATGAACTGTATATCGATTATTATGTTATTCTTGCATGCAAATATGTGAATTTGTAGAGGTTATCTTGCATGCATATCATTCGTCTGCGTGACATCGTCTGCGTGACGAGGGTCTGCGTGACTCAGTCCAGTGGGACCGTGTCTGCGTGACACCCGTCTGCGTGACGATTGGTCTGCGTGATCAAGCTCTAGATGAAACACTGTCGGCTGTGTACCATATGGGCATGCGTGTCCGTTGCATCATACGCATCATGTAGATAGTATGAGATGCTGGCTATTTCCTCTAAAGAGATGCATTCCATTTTATCGCAATATTTATGAAAATTTATATTCTGAAGGTTTTATTATTATTATTATTATTATTATTATTATTATTATTATTATTATTATTATTATTGGGACGCTAAGGTCCATTCACTGAGCGTATGTTAGCTCACCCCTCCTTTTCTCAACTTTTCAGAGTAGCCGTTGGCGATCGTCGTTCGTGGTGGGCGTTGACGATCTAGTTCTCTTTTATTCCGTTGCATCGTAGGTGTTGAATAAGCATTCTTCTTGGCATGTAGTGGACGTCCTTAGCCTTATCACCAAAACTAGGGGATGTTTAGTTATTAGTAAATAAAGTACTCGTGTGTAATCATTCCTTTGAGAATGAATTGTTGAGATCCTGGATTGGTTTATATTTTAAAGACATATGTGTTTTGAATTATTGTGTTAAAATATTTTCTTGGAGAGTTTGTGGTTGACGTGACGCACCGTATCGCATGTCTTAATAGAGGATAATGGGTACGGGGGCGTTACAGACTAAGTCCTTGAATTCGACCCCTTTAGCTTTGTTTCATTGATTACACACACGGTGTAGCACGTTACAGCCATGTGCTTGTATCCTTTTTTGAGTGTCATAGAGATTTAGCTCAAATCCCAAAGAAAGCGGCTCCACATCCATACACTTCTTAGGTGACTTCTTCAGGGTGTCTGCATGGACCCATTAAAAGTATTAGCTCAATCTACTTCCGCTACAGTTAGCACTGTTACCATAGGGATGAGTTAGAGAAGTTTTTTCTCTACAGTACTCACAAGTTTACCAGTACAACTTCGTTAACCCCTTGAAAACCATATTCATGGGATCTCCAATCACAATGGTAGGGAGCCCACTACAGGTAATTATTTAATGGGCTTAACACAAATCCCCCTCGGTCTCGATGTTAAGGATGAGTCATCTTTCAAGTCCTTAGTGAAGTTTTCTGCAACGTCACAATCTCGAGTTATATTCCCTTAGATATAAGGTGAATAAACTCAAGTTTTATTTAAAGTTGTCTTGACATTTTCATTTTCTTTGTCCCAATATTTTGTAGTTTCTCTCTCAATATTTTTTTAATTAATGAGGCATATGTCTCTCCCTCCTCCCCCCCCCCTAAATTTTAGGGTATATAAATTACCATTGTAATTTTCCATGATTTATTTTTACAAATACCTCCACATTTAGAGACTACTTAAAAAATAATTTAGGACATATAAGCATGCAAAATATTTTCTATAAATCACATGCAATTTTTATTTTCTAAGCATACAAATAATAAGACTTGATCACTATCACATGAGCATGCAAACATGTAAATTATAATAACACGCATATTAACATGATTTCACTATAGTAGTATGCAATTAACCAAGTCATTTATATGAGCATGATTGCCATAAAATTATTTAACATGACACTAATAATTAAGGTAATCAAAAGTTTGGTCTGTACTCACGTACCTTAAATAGACCATTTGTCACTGAATATTTTTCTAGATTACCATAATATAATACACACAATATGAAAACCACATGAAGAATATATTCGAATAGTTCTTCAAATATACCTAAAGAAAAGCCAAATAACATATATAGATCTCTCATAAAATGATATATGGTAGGCAGAATGAGCCTTTCTCAATAGAGCGTGAAACAGGTTTATGGAGACCACTGAGAAAAACCCCTATCTGCAAAATTGAATATTCCTGCTAATAGATAACTGCATTTTGTTAGCCATCAGGAGCCCAATTGATATCTTAATCATCAAATGATATAACAGCAACATAGAGAATATCCCAGCCGCATATAATATATAAATAATCTCAAGTAAACTAGAAAAATGATAGTCACAATGATGAATTCCAGGAGAAGAATACCAATAGTTCCTCTATCAAAATATATAGAACACCATTTGTCAATCAGAATATAATTGAAATATCACAGGCCAATATTTGACTTCCACGTGTTCTGTGTTCTATGATCTCCAATTGATCCTGTATAATATTAGTATCCGATCCGACTTTAATTAATCCATGGTCAATCATCTGCCAGTAAGCCAAGGGCACCAAAAAAAATTAAAAATTAATAGTTACGTATAAATAAAATCAAATGTATTAAGGAACATCTCTGCTATCAAAACCCATCATGGGTGTATGCTCATAAATCACCCAAACATTTCATCATATATATATATACACACACACACACACAGTTCGGCGTGTCTGGTTCTAAAACGGACGTGATTTGCGGGTGTGTTTTGCGGACACACGAATGGAACATAAAATCAGCGGCTCATATTCAATCAAAGCAGAAAAAAGGAACACCAAACATTAAATGCTCACCAACATGGGTGAAAGTAATTTTTTTTGTTCTAAATGTTCGTGAAAGTAGTCCATTTAAGAATTTTTCCCTCACTGCAATGGCACCACTGTTTGTGAAAATATTGAAATTATATTTGTCTGATAGTAGCAAGTAGGAAAGTTAATTTTCTTTATAAAACTGATATATACATTAGCAATGTTGATTTAAAATATCATGCTACTGTATGCTAAAATTTTGGCGTGAATATTTCAATGAAAGCTAGTTCTAATTTTTTTTTTTTGGTTTCAATCTACATTAAAATGGATCATTTGGACCTAAAAGTTGGGAATGAATTTATCCAACAAGATAAAGAGTTAGATTCAAATTCTTCGTAGTGGTAGTGATGCAACCGGTTTTGAAAACATAAGTAATACTCAAAATAGTTTTAAAGAACCAAATCAAGTGAGAGCAAAAGGGTGTGGAAAAAGACTAAAAGGAGGCAAGGAGATTGCTAAAGGTAAGACAAATGGGAAACCAATTCGTTGTCATGGATGTGGAAAAGTTGGACAATCACATGATAAAAGAAATTGTCCAATGCTTATTAATAGGTAAGAATGTGTCATTTATTATTCATTAATTTAACTTTAATTTGGGAACGATTGACCATAAGTTTTATTTGTTTTTATGTAGATCATCATTGTGCAATGAATATGGAAATACAAGTTATTGTAATGCAAATGATGATAGTTTTTCATCTATAGGTAATTTGTTACACATTTTTTATTTCAATGTTTCTAATCCACTTATGGTTCTTTGGATCCGTAATTAGTCGGGAATGAATTCCGTTAACGAGACCAAGGTGCCAGTTTTGTTCTGTAGTAGAAAGACAGGGGCAAGACCGAAGCCAATACCCTACTACAGGTATAGTATTTGATTTGATTCATTATGCTTCTTGGGCTTTTAATGCAGGATTATCCCAAGAAAGCTAAAGAAAGAACTCAACACGTTTGGAATCATCAGATTTCTATTTTTGCCTATTTTCCTTTGATGCTTGTACAATTTGCATTTCCTTAATGTTGTCTTGCAAATTGCTATATGTAGTTGTTGTAAACAATATGTTGTGTAGTGGTTGTATTAAACAATATGGATGTCAATTTGTGTGGATGTACTAGACTAATTGTAGTTGATGTTTGTTGAGATGCATGCATGAATCCATCCAGTTGTTGTTGGGCTGTCATTATGTAGTAAGATTATTGAACATTTATTATTTTCAATTTTTTTTCATGAAATATGGATAAGGATTGTATCACCTTCAATGACATCATCTTGCTTCTTTTTAATTCCCTGGAAAGTGCAAGTATGAGACTTGCCATTGCTTATTCCATGTGATATCATGACCACTTGTGCATCTGACTCTTCTATCTCCTGAAGAATTGAGAATGCTAATTGGATTCAAATGATGGAACGGAAATGGTGTGGATGGAAACTTAATGTTGATATATTTTATGGAAATATGTGATAATATTTGAAAAGCAATTGGTCTCTTTGACATATTAAATTTTATAGCATGAAAGTGGCAGATTGGCTACACTGAAACACACACATTTCAAACAAACTGCACTTACACTCGCAATATTTCAATTCAGTAGATTGGCTACAACATTTTAGTCAAACTGCACTTACACTTGCAACATTTTAGCTGAAACACACATATTTCAATTATTTCAGACTACCTTTGGAATCTGAATAAAATCAAACTTACACTTACAGACAACATTTCAGCTGAATCAAATCAATATTTCAGACAACCTTTGGATGACAATAAACATGTTTAATGGTGCGGGTTATTAAGAAAAATATGTATAGATGAGGAGCAATGCCTTGATGAAGTTAGGGACCTCAAAGGCTTATATGCAATGGCCTTATTTTTTGGAAAAAGGGACCAATCTTAATTCCAATTCCTAATCCAATCTTAATTGAAAACAGAACTATCAACATTGAAAAACTAATAAAGAACATCATGAAATTTGGAGACATTTAGAAACAATAATCAGAGAGAAACATTTCATATCATCACAACATCAAAAACAGTATCACACCCCCTCCTCCCCCAACCTAAAATTAAATTTAAAAAAAACTTCCAACAGTTCCTCCATTAAAAGAAACTTCCAACAGTATCACACCCATCAAAACAGAACAACATCAGAGCAATACGAGTGAATCCATTTGAGAGGGATCAGGAAGCAGAGAGGGTCGCAGACGGGACAGGTGGTGCTTGCAAATGTCGTTACAGCGTGTCGCCGGTGGTAGCGGACGGTGATAGGGCTGCATCGGGCTGCAGGCGGCGGCATCGGTGAGGCCGAGAAGGGGAGGGTCTGGTGATTCGATCTTAGGGGGTTTGGTTGTGGTGAGATTTGGGTTTTTGTTTTGGGTCATGGGGGAGGCGTCGGGCTTGAGGCGCGGCGACATTGGGCTTTTGAAAGGGCGGCGGCAGCAACATCATCGGGCTTGAGGGGCGGCGGGGTCAAGGAGGCCGAGAGAGAGAGGCGGTGAAATGAGGGGGGTCTGCTTGGGGACGATGAGTTATTTTTTCTGTTTTGTTTTTTTTGTTTTCAAATTGGGGAGGGTGAGACAGAGAGTTGGTTAGGTTAAAGGTTCGGTTAGGTTACCCATGTTGGTGAGCATTTAAGTTTAGTGTTCTTTTTTTTGCTTTAATTGAATATGAGCCGCTGATTTTATGTTCCATTCATGTCCGCAAAACACACCCGCAAATCACCTCAGTTTTAGAACCGACAAAAAACATGATGAGAGCCCGAAATCTGAAGATCATAGAAATAGACGCCCGCACTTTGCATATTTGAGAGAGAGGGGTCGGGATTGTGAGGAGAGTCGGGGATGAGAGAGGGGGCGATTTTAGGGGGTTTTGTAAGGGAGGGTGAGAGGTTTTGATTTCATCGATTTTTTTTCTTGTTCTTTCGGGGCAGGTGAATACAGAGCAAGAGGGTGAAAAATATTGAGGGTGGGTTGAGTTTAGCTTGGGTTAAAGGGGATGGTTGGTTATGTGTACAATGTTTTTTTTTATGGGGGGGGGGGGGGGGGTGGTTGGGTTAGGGGTGGTGGGTTGGGTTTAAAGTATGGTTAAGATTACACAGTGGATACACAGTGTTACCAACAGTCGATAATAATAAAATAAATAATACCAACAGTTTTAAATCACCAATGACTTTACAATATATCAGAGTTTTTGCGGAGACAAGATACTGAAAAGGAAATACATAACAAACCACCCCTGTGGGAGCCATCTAAACTAAGCAAACATAAATAGTCGATTGCAACTATAATTTACTCTCGAACCGCAACCTCGAAGAAATTTCTGAAAGACGCGAAAAGTCCAAACTGCATCTTAATCCTCAGAATACGCAATACCTGGATATGAAACAACCAGCCCATATCGAATAGGGTGAGTGATTAACTAAGTGAATAAGTCCACTGACAAATTACCTAACGTGACAGTATATATAAGAATAAAGTTTTATGAAAATTAGAATTTTATTTAATAAATCTTTTATTTTATTAAATCAATTTAAAATCATGAATTTTTTTAAAAAAATATTTTAATGTGTACGTGACCCAATCCTTGGCCCACATCAGAGAAATCATTAGAGTAAAAAAAAATATATATATATATTAAAAAAAATAAGAATTTTCTTTTAAAAATCAAATTAAATTCATGAGCTTAATAGAATATAATTTTAATGCAATCACGTGGCCCAATCCTTGGTCCACGTCATAGAAATCATGCAGCTTAAATGATATGATCGGGTGGGGTTCTCAATCGGAAGAACCGTTCCCCAAAACAGGTGTGCCAAGCCCCAAGCGACTAAATCGCTCAAAAAGCTCCCTCAAGGAGACGTCGGATCTAGAAAACGCTGATGGGTCGCCGCTGCCATCGCTACGAGAACACTAGCACAGGATGCCCCGGTTGCTGCAGAATCCAAACAATGGAATCCGCCGCTGGAAGGAATGCTTTACCACACCCCTCACCGATCTTCGGACTCTTCGAGTCCTAGACCTTCCTCCCCAAAGGCGAAATACTACGGGGGGATTTATTTCAGAAAATATGTCATGATATGCATCTTGATAAAATCTCCTAGTACTAGGTTGTCTCCACTAGTCCTAAATTTTTTCAAAAGTCTCGAAATGAAAATCTTTAATGCAAATGTTATTTCGAAAACATCAACATCAAAAATGTATTATGTTAATTCTTGAAACATGAATAGCATAATTCATGCTATTTTAAATGACAAGACGAAGGAATTAAATCATGCAAAATAATCATAATATAAATGCATGGAAATCACATAATATCATACAAATATAATGAACACGTGAAATTCAACGATGAAAAGAAAAACTCACATAAAATAAATCAATAGGTCTACTCACCTCAAATAGACCCTAGGTCCGGAGAATGAAGCCCACAACAAAAATTATAACCTAGATAAATTCAAATAATTATTAATTAATACCTATGATTCAAGCATAGGCCAAAGACCTAGTTACCTATCCATAATTATTAGGTATAAACTTTTATACCCAACAATCCAAACTCATCCATATATACCGCAACCTAAGAAAAAGATCAAAAATTTATTTACAATAAAACCAGACACTAAAAGACAAAATCAGAAAAGACAAAAGTCCAGAAATTCAAAATAATAATAAAATAAAGAAAAATTATAAAATAATATAAAACATCCTTTTTTTTTAAAAAAAAAAAAACTATTAATTAGAAACATTTGAAAATAAATAAATCTTATTAAGTATACGCATAAATCATAACCCTAGTATTATTAAAAACTTATATTTTAGAAATCTGATCATAAATCTAATCTTTAAATAAATAATAAATCGAAACCCTAAGTTTATGAAGACTCAAAAATCTAAATATCTAATATAGATCTAATAAAAATAATAATAGATCAAAACCCTTGTTTTTATAAAATCATAAGAATCTAACAATATAAACATATACATATTAAAACTCTAACTTGATCAAAAACTAAAAATCCCATAACATAAAAATATATTTAATCCTTAAAATAAATAATAAATCATAACTTTATTTTTATTAAAATCTTAAAAATCAAAACACCTAAACATTAATCTAATAAATAATAAGAAAATCAAATGATACAAAGAAAAAGATTAATTACCTTTTCTCACTCTCTCTCTCTCTCTCTCTCTCTCTCTCCCCGAATAGACACGGCCACCCGGATTAAATACACGGTCGCCCATATATTTGATATCTAAACCTAACAAAAATTACAAATGATTCCCGGATTGTTTTATATTTACAAATAGGTCCCTATCCGAATTACATATAGGTACCTGCAACATATTACAAGAAATTCACAATTCAAAACTGGGTCCCTCAAAATCAATAACAATGAAATCTCAAAACTTAATCTTTTGAGCTCCAAATGTTAATGAGATTGTAACCATTTAAGATCTTAAAGGTCTTAAAATATATATATATATATCAAAATTTTAACATAGTAATTAATATTTAAAATTGCAAACTGAAATCCATAAGGATACACTAAATGGGCCAAAACTTAAAATCACACAAAATACACTAATTTTAATTTAAATATCTTATTTATATATTTAAATCAAATATATAAATAAGATAAAATTCACAGGTGTTACAGTTACGTGTGCTTTTTTTTTCCTCGGGAACATCTTGACCGCTGATTTGATGGACTTTTGTCCATCCGCAAATCTGCAAAGTGCGGGCAACCGTCTAGGAGCCCAACTATATATATATATATATATATATATGATTGTATACATCCGTGAGGCAGGTGCGGATTTGATGATGGCCGTCCGATCTGGGTCTATCGGATCCAATGGTGGAGACTAATCCACTTAAAAACAATGCTACCGGGTGTACCGGTTTGTGAAAAAAAAAAGATGTCGAACAAAACCCAAAAAACAGTCCCTTCTCTCTCCCCCTTCCGTCCTTCCTCTCTCTTCCCCTTCCCAAAACTGTCGACCAAAACCCAAAAAAAGAGCAAAAAAAAATCACAAAATTTGTGATCCCTCTCTCTCCCCCTTCCCTCTCTCCTCACTGATTTTGGATCCCGCTCTCTCCCCCTTCCCTCTCAGACCTTCCCTGAATCCAAAACCCTCAAATCAAACACCAAACGAGCTCTCCCCTCTCGTCTCCATCGAACCCCCCTACGGCTCCTCCCTGCGGCCACCACCGACGGCGACCCCCCTCGGCCACCACCACCCGCTTCAGAATCTGTGCAAAAACTGGTATTTGCGATCGTTTTTTATGTGTGGTTTTTTCAAAATCCAACGATTATTTGTTGTGATCCATTATTTTGTGTGTGATGCCCTTTACATGTTTGCTTTGATGCTTTTTAGGCAATCAAAATGAAATGAAAGCCTTCTTTGTGTGTTGCAGATTTTGAAGCATGTTCAGATTTTTTTTTTGGGTAAACCATGCTTTAGAGTAAATGATCTCTTTAGGTATGTATTTCTTTGGGGTTAATGATGCTTTGGAGTGTTCATCAAAGCATGTAGGTTTTTTTCCAGATTTGTAAATTATTTATTTTGTGTATTCAAATGTAGGGTTTTTGCTTTATTTTCATAATCACTTTCAAATCTAGGGTTTTATTTTCATATGTAATTATTTTCCCTCTTTTTATGGGTCATTTCTTTATCGTCTGACTCAATGGACCCCAATCCAAATATGTGATTATCGCACCATATCACCCCTCACACGTTCAATCCTTGAGTGTATATTTTATTTTTTGAAAAAGAGTATACTTTATTTGACGAGCATGTATTTTTTTGAAAAATTCAGAACTTATTGCATTGTGGATTGTTGGGGTCTGTCAGTTATATATAGTTCATCTAAGCTCATCATAGTACTTCTCTGTTCTACACTACTGCATATTTTATTTTTCTTTCACTTTGAAAAATTGCTTTTGAATGATGAGATCTGAAGATCCAATGCAGGATTGAGACCCATATCACACAGTGCATGTGCACTGTGCATCTATCCAAGAATTCAAAGTATTGAATTCTTAAGTCATCAACTTTAAAAAGTACCTACTTTTGTATAGGAATAGGAGCAATTTTTTGTTGAATGGTCTGTTTTACAAGTACAATTGAATTCTTTTGATCTGTTGGATCCCACTAATCCTACACAAACCACCAATACAAAAACACACATATCTTTCTCTTTTACTGAATAAAGTCTGTATAAATTTATGATTCCATTTTAAGTAAAAATAATCACCCTTTTATGGAAGAAATGCTGTCTATAGCTAGCCAGATATCGTCAAGTAGTGGATCTGTATTCATTCCAAGAAAGGACTGACTTCAATAATATATGATATGTTTTCTTTCATTTCAGGTTCTTGATGTAAGCTTTAATGATTTCAAGGGGCCGGGTTTTGAGCCTCTTGTGAATTGCAAAGGCCTACAGGTATATGACATTTATGAACCTGGTCTTTGGGTGGGCATGTGATACATGTTGTCTTTCATATCTGGGAAGTGGTTTAAAATGTGTGAGGTTGCCATCACAGGATCATAAATTTTTTTATCGTGTATGATAACATTTGATCTGTCTCATCTAAGTTTTTATTAGATGTTTTACCGAATCTGGTGATTAGATAAATTGATTTTTTAAATGCCTATATGTGTTAGATGAGATTGATGATTTTATTTGTTACAAAATTGTTTTGTATTTTCAGTTTAAAAGTCATTTCTTTTACTCAATGACATTCCCTGTTGCCCTGTTTATCATCATTTTAGCCCCCTCTTTCTTGTCTTTTAGCCCCATGTTGTCTTTACATATCTCATCCCTTTGTTACTCAATAAACTTCATAATGTTTTTTTTTAATTCTTCTTTTAGTTGAACTGAATGCTAAATGTTTGTAGTCAATAAGAGGGTCAACATCATGATGGACCAAACTTTTTATGATTATTTAGTTTTTGAATACCCATTATTATTATTATTATTATTATTATTATTATTATTATTATTATTATTATTTCAGACTCTCTTCACTCTTTGGTCATATTCAAAGCAAAATGTCAAGTGCACATGATGGGGTTGATGAAACAGTTGAGAGTGTTGAAGCATTACATGAAGATGGTAGTGGAGATTGGATTCCAGATGTCGATGATGAATGTAAACCCAAAATGGGGATGTCTTTTGATTCCATTGAGGAGGCAGATAAATTTTATGAGTTATGCCAAAATTGCAGGCTTTTCAGTTCGTAACGCATCTACAAAACATCATAATATTGATGGGTCAAAGGATCTTTATATGCGAGACTTTGTTTGTTCGAAGGAAGGATGTAAGAACACATCCACTAGCCAAAACATTCGAAAATACACCCGAGGTCACACAAGAGTGGGATGCAGGGCTAAAATATTCTTAATGAAAGATGATGAGTGATGGAAGGTGCGCGCTCTTGTAGAAGGTCATGCCCATGTATTGTGTACTCCTAGAAAGACTCATCTCTTACGATCACATAGAGAGGTAACAAATGTTCAAAAATCTTTGATTGACACCTTCAGAGGATCAAATGTCAGCACTGCATAGACCATATCAGTTATGGGGTCAGAGTCAGGAGGATATGGAGAGATTGGGTGTACGGAGAGGGATGTTCGAATTACTTAGCCAAAAGTTGAGATAAATTGAAAGACTACGATGCAGAATTGTTTTTAAACCACTTCAAAGAGAAAAAAGAAATGAATTCATCTTATTATTTCGCATATGAAGTGGATGAGGAAAACAGGTTGACACAATGTTTTTGGGCTGACGGTGAAGCAAGAAAGGCATATGCTCATTTTGGGGATGTAGTTGTGTTTGACACAACTTACAACACAAACAAATATGCTTTAATATGTGCACCCTTCACTGGAGTCAATCATCATTTTCAGTCCATTAACTTTGGTTGTGGATTGTTAAAGGATGAAAAATTGACTCTTTTTTGTGGCTTTTTGAAAGATGGAAGGAAGCAATGGATTGTGGTCCACCAAAGCTCTCATCACGGATCAAGATGCTGATATAGGGGCGGCAATTACACATGTTTTCCCCGACGCGTGTCATAGATTCTGCATTTGGCACATAATGAAGAAGTTAACTGAGAAAGTCAGTCCAGTTGCTTACAAAAGTGATTTTTTAGAACCATTAAAGAATGTTTATATGGGTCAAAAATGACGGATGAGTTTGATGCAAAGTGGTGGGATTTGATAAGTAAATTTGAGTTGGAGCATAATGAATGGCTGACAACATTATATAATATCCGTAAAAAGTGGATTCCATTGTTCTTTAGAAACACATTCATGGCAGGGATGAGGAGCAGTCAACGAAGTGAAGCTCAGAATTCTGTTTTTGACAAGTACTTCAACAAAACACATAGTCTGCTCGAGTTTATTCACTTGTTTGAAAGGGCCTTAGAGCGGCAGAGGTACAATGAGCTAGTGGTTGATCATGGGACACTTCATAAAACCCCAGACATAGCCACCGGTTTTCCGATTGAGCTGCAAATGGACAAAAGATACACCCATAAGCTTTTTTTGATGTTTCAAAAGGAAGTTCTTTCTTCTATGTGGTGTGGTTCAATGTTGAAGCATTCAGAAGGTCAGAGGCAGATCTATATTGTTAAAAGGGCAGGGGATTCAACCAAAGTTCGTGAGGTTTTTTTTAATCCTTCAAGCCACGAGATTGCTTGTTCGTGTAAAAAATTTGAGAATGAAGGCATCCCATGCTCACATATTCTTGTTGTGTTGAGAAACAACTTTATTGATTGCCTTCCTGAAAATCTCATTCTTCAAAGATGGACTATCACAGCCAAAGCGAAGACAATATATGATGATGATGGAATGGAGCTTCAAGTGCATGCAGCTCCAAGTAAATGGGAAGGCAGAAGGAAACGTCTGATTGCTCGTGGCTAAACTGAATGCTTGTATGATGCTCCTGAAGAAGTGTGCAATAAGGCAGAAGAGATGTTAGATGATCTACAGAAGATGAAAGCCTCCTTTAGTGCATGTAGTAGTAATGCTTCTTCAGGAGCTAGATGCACATCAGTCCCTTCAAGCATCAATGTCTATCCACCAAATGTATCAAAAACAAAGGAAGTGGGAAAAGATTGAAGGGGGGGGGGGGAAGAAGTAGCAATGGAAGACATGAGAAAGAGGAGGACTTGTAGCGAATGTGGTAAAAAGGAAAAACATAATGCGCGTACTTGTCCCAAACTAGAAATGTAAGTTTTTGTAATATTTTGTTTTAAGAAATTGTTGAGTGACTATCTTTTGACTAATATATGATTGTAATGCTTTATTTTAGGTCATCACAAATTAATGAAGATGATCCACAAGCAGTTTGATGTCGGTAGTATGTGGTATGAAAATGATAAAAGCTCATTTGTAAGTCAAAAGTACATATTTTTTTCAAACATTGGTCTTATTAGTCTTATTAAAAATAGATATGTTAAGCCAGATCCTTGACCCAATGCCTGTCGGTCTGTTACATATTAATAGAATGCTCCAAGGAATTCATGATAAAAGCAATCTCTACATAACAAGTGATTTATCTAGTGACTGCATTGATGTATTTTTAAAGGGCCTTTGCAGACTCTCTTCTTGATGTCCTCATTGTTTGAAAAATTTTATCCCACATTATTATTGTATAGTTGCTTATTGGGCTATGTTTACAGGTACTGGACGCGTGGAAAAGGATTCTCAAGACGAATTAGGGATGTCTTTTGGTGTTTTGGGAAATTATGGGTTTGCATGTCACTCTCCAGGTTTTCATGAAAGGGAAAGTGGTGCAGATTTGGCAAATGACATGTGAAATGCAATTCATCCAGTTGTTGTTTTTTATATGTTGTGTCATGCTAGGTCTGGTATAATGCCATTTTATATATGTATGTATGAACAACATGTATGATGTAGTGCCCTCTATTCCTTTTTAGGAACAAAATGTGTTGTAAATGATACAGGGAATGTGTATATTGCTAGGTGTGGTATCATGGCCAGACGTGTGCCGTAGTTGTCGGTATCATCAGGAAGGTCTCTGAATGGCCGCGTTGTGTTGTCGGTGCTTTCGGAAAGGGTCCCGGCGGTGCGCGGGTGCGCGTGCGTGTGTGGGGATTCTTCGGGGATTCAGATCGGATGCGTGCCCTGGCGGGGTCGGTTGGATCGTCTTCTCGGAAGGGTGAGGGGTGTCGTTCCTGGTTGAGGCGCCCGATAGCGGCTGAAGAGGATTCCAGGGTTTATGTGATCGCCACCTGCTTTTTTTAAAAGCAGGAAAAGGGGTAGGGTTGGATGTGATCGCCTACGTGGGGAGTTTGTGGGGTCTCCGCTCTGAGACACGGATATACCGTACACAGAGGTGAAAAACAAGTAATCTTATTCTGCTTCCGGGGCTTGACTAAAGGAGTCTTGGGACATAAGGGGTGTAAGTGGGGTGTGTATAGGGGGACGGCTAGTCGGTTTGAGCCGTCTGGTCAGGGGCGGCTAACAGGGTTTAGCCGTCCGGGGCCTGGTCTGGTTTGGGCAGAACTTCGGTAGGAAATGGTTTGATTTTGGACAGGGGCTAAGCTAGGTTTAGCCTGGTTTCTGGAGGGTGGAATGAGAGGGTATTTTATGTAGCGAAATGGGTATTTGTCTCACAAAAGGGGCTCTCTCTCTCTCTCTCTTGGGATTTCTAGTGGGGAAAGGGAATGTGAATTGTGGGTTGTGGATTGTTGATGTGAATTGGTTATGTGAATTTGTGGTGATGGGTTTAAAGGCTTGGGACTTCCTCTATTTATAGTAAAAGAGAGACAGGGGAATGTACAGGGGGTAATAGAGTGGGTTGGCTTCGATTAGATCCCTCATTAATTCTCTGGTTCTTCTGTCAGAGACCAGGTGAAGGGCGGCTAGTGCTAACTAGCCGCCCAGGATGGGGCGGCTACTTCCTGGTAGCCACCCCTATCATAACCTGCCAAACGTCCCATCTCTGACAGGCGGTGGCTTGGGTCGGTTACTTGGGTTGATCCGGCCAAGATAGGGCGGCTAAAGACCATCATCCGTCGCAATGATCAGCATTTAATACTGCTTTATGTCCCATCCAGGGGACTGGTCTAAAGTCGGTCAGGGGGGCGGCTGGATCTAACCAGGCGGCTAGTTAGCACTAGCCGCCCCTAGCCAGGGACTTAGGGTTTCTGGGTTTCTGGTTCTCAGCTTAGGGCTAGGTTTAGGGTTTTGCGGTTTAGGTTAGGGCTAGGGCTAGGGTTAGGGTTTGGGTTTAGGTTAGGGTTTCCGGTTAAAGTTAGGGTTTGGGTTTAGGGTTAGGGTTAGGGTTTCCGGTTAGGGCTAGGGTTAGGGTTTCCGGTTTCTTGAACTTCGGTTCTCTACTTGATGTTCAACTGTGGGATATTTTCGGGTGTTACTTGAAGTATTTCTATCTCTCTGGATGGTCAAAATTGGGGTATCTACAATTGTCCCTCATCGGACGAAGTTTTTGTGCGAAGCAGGAAAGACTTCGACCGATGATAAGGAAAGAGACCCCTATTTTGGCCAGCCCGACCTTCAAGAAGTTGTGCCAGCACGAACAGTACTCTTCGGGGAGTTGATTTAGACTGTCAGAGGCTAGGTCTCGACTTAGAATTTTTAGCCGAAAGGATGATATAGGTGGAAGGCGGGGAAAAGTAAATATTGAGTGATCCAACCCGCGGTCAAGGTTCTTAGGTATCGTGCGTGGAGCAGCCCAGCGTCAGTTTCCTCGTGCCTACCGTTCCCGTGCTTGAGAAAACTCAACAAGGAGGGCATATTGCCCACAGAAAGCAAGTAAAAGTTGATTTGGTGAATTGGATCGTCCGAAGGATAAGAACTCTGGGAAAGAACCAGAACTAAAGAAATTCGAATTTGAACGGTACTGAAAGTGTGGCAAAACTTCGGGAAAGTCGTGTTTGATCAAGTAGTGTCTGGAAATAAGCCAATACATGGCTGTTTGGTATGGAAAACCTTGAAATTTAGGGCTGAAAAGAGATTGAAAAGGGGTTTTAAGTGGAAGTAGAAAAACTGGGAGGGGCGGCTAGTCCTAACTAGCCGCCCGAGAGGGGGTGGCTACTCGTGAGTAGCCGCCTCCTGACTGGGTCCCTTATAACCGAAATGGGACCCTCTCTCTCTCTTCATACGTTTTAAAATGGTTACTCTTCCCTCCTCTCTTCTTCTTCTTCATTTTAAACCGAGAAACTTGATTCCTTTGCCTTCTCTTCCTCCATTTCGTCCTTAATCCTCTCTCTTTCTCTTGATTTTGAAACCCTAGTTTGGATTCTCCTTTTTCTTTTTCAAACCGAGGAGATGACTGTCGGTATTGTCGGGAAGGCCTCCGAATGGCCGCGTTGTGTTATCGGTGCTTTCGGAAAGGGTCCCGGCGGTGCGTGGGTGCGCGTGCTTGTGTGGGGTTCTTCAGGGATTCGGATCGGATGTGTGCCCTGGCGGGCTCGGTTGGATCGTCTTCTCGGAAGGGTGAGGGTGTCGTTCCTGGTTGAGGCGCCCGATAGCGGCTCAAGAGGATTCCAGGGTTTGTGTGATCGCCACCTGCTTTTTCTAAAAGCAGGAAAAGGAGTAGGGTTGGATGTGATCGCCTACGTGGGGAGTTTGTGGGGTCTCCGCTCTGAGACACGGATATACCGTACACAGAGGTGAAAAAAAGTAATCATATTCTGCTTCTGGGGCTTGACTAAAGGAGTCTTGGGACATAGGGGGTGTAAGTGGGGTGTGCATAGGGGGGCGGCTAGTCGGGTTTGAGCCGTCTGGTCAGGGGCGGCTAACAGGATTTAGCCGTCCGGGGCCTGGTCTGGTTTGGGCAGAACTTCGGTAGGATATGGGTTTGTTTTGGACAGGGGCTAAGCTAGGTTTTGCCCGGGTTTCTGAAGGGTGGAATGAGAGGGTATTTTATGTAGGGAAATGGGTATTTCTCTCACAAAAGGGGCTCTCTCTCTCTCTCTCTCTCTCTCTTCTCTCTCTTGGGATTTCTAGTGGAGAAAGGGAATGTGAATTGTGGGTTGTGGATTATTGATGTGAATTGGTTATATTAATTTGTGGTGATGGGTTTAAAGGCTTGGGACCTCCTCTATTTATAGTAAAAGAGAGGCAGGGGAATGTCCAGGGGGTAATAGAGTGGGTTGGCTTCGATTAGACCCCTCATTAATTCTCTGGTTCTTCTGTCAGAGACCAGGTGAAGGGCGGCTAGTGCTAACTAGCCGCCCAGGATGAGGCGGCTACTTCCTGGTAGCCGCCCCTATCATAACCTGCCAAACGTCCCATCTCTGACAGGCGGTGGCTTGGGTCGGTTACTTGGGTTGATCCGGCCAAGATAGGGCGGCTAAAGACCATCATCCACCACAATGATCAGCATTTAATACTGCTTTATGTCCTATCCAGGGGACTGGTCTAAAGTCGGCCAGGAGAGCGGCTAGTGCTAACTAGCCGCCTGGTATGGGGCGGCTGGTTAGATCCAGCCGCCCCTAGGGGTTTCTGGTTCTCAGCTTAGGGCTAGGTTTAGGGTTTTGTGGTTTAGGTTAGGGCTAGGGTTTGGGTTTAGGTTAGGGTTTTCGGTTAGGGTTAGGGTTTGGGTTTAGGGTTTAGGGTTAGGGTTTCCGGTTAGGGCTAGGGTTATGGTTTCCGGTTTCCTGAACTTCGGTTCTCTACTTGATGTCCAACCGTGGGATATTTCCGGGTGTTACTTGAAGTTTTTCTGTCTCTCTGGACGGTCAAAATTGGGGTATCTACAATTGTCCCTCATCGGACGGAGTCTTTGTGCGAAGCAGGAACGATTTTGACCGATGATAAGGAAAGAGACTCCTAACTAGCCGCCCGAGAGGGGGCGGCTACTCGTGAGTAGCCGCCTCCCGACTGGGTCCCTTATAACCGAAATGGAAACCTCTCTCTCTCTCCATACGTTTTAAAACGGTTACTCTTCCCTCCTCTCTTCTTCTTCTTCATTTGAAATCGAGAAACCTTGATTCCTTTGCCTTCTCTTCCTCCATTTCATCCTTAATCCTTTCTCTTTATCTTGATTTCGAAACCCTAGTTTGGGTTCTCCTTTTTCTTTTTCAATCCGAGGTGATGACGAGGTCGAAGGCGATTGTTTCGAGGGGGAAACGGCCACGGGTGGCTCGTGGAGAGCGTAGCCCGAGCTCTTCATCATCGGAGAGCGATAGGCCGGAGGTCGAGGTCGTGGGGGAAGCTATGGGTGCGGCGTAGGTGCCACTGGTGGATATCGGCGAGAGTGAGGTTGGAGATTCACCTTTCGGGACTGCTCCGGAGGTTGGGAGTAGCATGATAGGGTATACACGCAAGAGGAGGCGTGGGGATCGACCGGCGGTGGTCGAGGACGTGGTTTCGGGTGTCGGGGGATCGGTAGAGGGTGTAAATGAGGGGGCAGGGGCTGAGGGGGTTAGTGAGGATGTGAGGGCGTCGTTGGATGCCCTCGTTGGGATGTTGGATAGGGAGGCCACAGAGGCCAGAGCTGAGGAGGAAAGTAGGGCTATGGGGGCTTTTGCGGAGTTTATCTCCGTTGTGGGGAGGGTGGAGGGGATAGGAGAGGCTAGGGATGAGGCCGGGGAGGCTGAGGGTACGGGCAGCGGGGCTGCAGAGGCTGGTGTGGGCGTGGAGGCTGAGGCCGAGGAGGCCGTGTTCGAGGAGGATAAGGAGGAGGGGGATGACGATGGGATGGATAATCCCGACGAGGCCGAGGTGGACGCTCCTAGGTCCACACGGGCCGTGGTATGTTCCTAACCTTTTAGTCTTAGCCTTTCTATTTTGGTGTATATGCATGTGTTTTGGTTGGTATGAACAGGTTGTATATGTGTATTACTCGTATATGTGTGTTTTAAACAGGCATGCTTGTGTATAAGTTAGTCACGGTGGGATGTGTAAGCATGCTGAGATGGGTTTATTTTTAAAGGGAGGGGGACAATTTCTATATATATATCCATTTTTGTTATATGCTTGCATGTGATACTTTTCTACGTGTATGTGATTTCGTACGTGTTTGATCGTGGTAGAGCATGAAGGAGTGTATGCATGCATTTCACGGGCCCAAGTCCTATATGGTTAGGTGTGTCTTAGAGAAAGTATAAGCATGATAGGCTGTGATGTAAGAAAGAGCGTGAGTGGTGATCACGGTGTGTTTTGATATATATATTTTGTTTGCATGCGTGATCATATGTGGAGTGGGAGGTGAACCTCTACGTGAATGTTTTTGTGTTTGATATGAGGATTTTTACTTTCCTAAGCATGATCTCTAAATGATTTTCGAGTTTGGATTCTTACCTCTTGATCGCCTTTTTTAACTAGCCTATCTCTTCTTCGTTTGTTTTGTAGCTCCAATCGTATCCGGGCTTTATGGCACTGGACGAAGAGGCGGTATGATGCCTTGGGGCAGGAGGACAGGAGCTTAGTGGATGGGGCGGGCTTCCGCTCCTTCTTTTTGATCGAGCCGTTCCACGTCCATCGCCCTTATGTGGAGGCGTTGGCGGAGAGATGGGACCCGGAGAATTGCACGTTCATTCTCCCTACCGGTGCTGTTATGCCGACGCTTGAGGACGTCCATCGGATCACCGGCCTTCCGGTCTTGGGGGAGGCAGTGATTGCGGCCACCCTTGCGGGCTACAGGGGGCTTTTCCAAGAGTTGATCGGGGAATGGGAGTTCGTGGAGCGGGAGCGGACGCTGAACCGGATCCCTTTGGGGAGGCTTTCGGGGCAGTACGGCCTCGGTTCCTTTACAGAGCGCCAAAGGGCGAAGCTGCAGCTAGCTTCGAGAGGAGGCGGGCGATGATCTAGGCGAGAGAGGAGGCCGCGTGCCCGCAGAGGGCACGGAGGGAGTTGAGGGCGTTCTTTCTTTACTTCTTCGGCCGGGTCCTCTTCTCGACGGCTTCTGATAAGGTTTCCTCTCACTCTCTTTTGCTGATGAGGGACCTGGAGGGCATGGGACGATATGCCTGGGGAGCGGCGATGCTTGCCCATCTATTTGCGGAGCTCTTGAAGAAGGTCAAGAGGGCCGGGGGAAAGAACATTGGTGGCTTCGCGCCATTTCTTCAGGTATAAGTGTCTTCTTCTTGGTTTAGCTCACTTTGATCATGATAATTTCCCTCTTGCTTTGTTAGATCTTCGGGTACGAGCATTTCACCATCGATCGCCCGTCTTTGGCTCCGTTTGATCATGCCCTTCCTTGGGCTATGAGATGGGAATCCCGGGGGTTTTCTCGCTTGCACCGCCTCGCTCAATTCCGAGAGGCCTTCCGTGTCTTGTCGGAGGAAGAGGTATATGTTTTCATTGAATTTCTTTGGCTTGTATTTGGTTTTCTTTTGACTAAGCGCTCTTCCTGTTTTTTGGTTTTTTTTTTTTTAGATGACGTGGAGGCCTTACTCGGAGGAGGTTCCCGAGGCTCTGACGCGAGACGTCTGGTTGATCTATTTCAACGAGGTCGTGTTTCATGCGATCAGCCGGGTCGTCCGCCAGCTTGGCTATCATCAGTGGGTGCCCGATCCTCTGCCGCGGTTCCCCTTGATTCCGGTGGCCGGGATTCCTCGGGACACGAATCTTCCGAGGAATTACGCTACGTATGTGGTGGGATGGATGTGCCGAGGTGACTTCGAGTGACGAATACCTTGTTTGGTATCGTCAGGAGTATGCGGGTATCCTCGGGACGATGGAGGAGGAGATCCCGGACGCTTACGTAAGTTGAAGATTCTTTTTTTTTCTTTCCTCGTTCTCCCTTACTTGAATATTTTCTTAATGGTATTTGCTTTGTAGGTTGAGTTGAATGAGATGGAGAAGAGGCTCAAGACCGCCAATGGGCACCTCCAAGCGCGGGCCAGGCAGATAGAGGCGTTGCTGGTACAATGGAGATGCTTGCAGGACCAGGTCCGAATCCTTGAGGCTCAGGTGGATGCTCTGTCGAGAGCGAGGGCCGATGGTGCCTCTTCTTCTTCCGTCCCTCTGCCTTCCATGGTTTCCGAGCGAGAGCTCGAGCTGACGAGGGAGTTAGATGCGGCCCGAAGCGAGTTAGCGGCCGCACGGATGGAGCTGGGCCAAGCGAGGGGTAGGGCTTCTCGAGCTGAGGAGGAGACGGACCGGCTGAGGTCCATGGTGGCTTTGAGAGAGGAGGGGTTCATCACCCTAGGCCGTGAGAGGGACTCCCTCCCGATGAGGGTGTCGGAGTTGGAGGCTTCAGCGGGCGTCCCTGGAGGTTTGATGGGGGACTTGGTTCGTTCTCTCCAGGCGGTCGGGGATAGGGACCGAGAGGCGCTCAGGGCATCAGAGGCGAGGGCGCGGGAGTTGGAGGAGAGGTTGAGGGCTGCCGAGGATCGGGCCAGGGCGACAGAGAGTCGCCTCCGTCAAAGATTGGAGAGGAGGGATAGAGATATGCAGCAGGTCCATCTCTGGGAGGCGACCATGAGGGGGAAATTGGTTGGAGGGGGCTCTATGACCGAGGCGGACCTTGACCTTCTTCCGCTTGAGCCTGACCATTCTCTCTCGACTTCCTTGGCTACTGGGGCCACCTTCAGCCGTGCTTCTCGTCCTTCGGCATCTCGGAGTCGTGGTATATACGCGAGGGCTGCGTCTTCGGTTCGAGAGACTCCTGCCGCTCCTGATGCTCTAGAGGTTCAGTCCTCTCCTCAGCCACCGCTCCCTTCTCAGCCAAGCCAGGATGTTCCTCCTACTCAGCCTCCAGCGGATGACGATACTCCGAGGTATAGCTTCTTTGTGTCTTGGTTTTAGGTAGAAGAATGGTATATATGCAAGGATTTCATGCTTTTCTTCTTTTCTTTTTGACTGAGGTGATTATTTCAGTGAAGTATAGCTCAAGACTGTGGAACTTGAAGCGTTTTGAAGGAAAAGATTCTCTTTTATGTACTCTCTTAGGTTTAGAAGAACAGTCTATGTTTATGGTTTTGATGGGACAATTTAATTTCTCGTTTTGTATGCATGGTTTAGAGTAATTTAGCATGGATTTTTATGGATACGTATGTGCGTGTAGGTGAATCTTGGCTTTTATAGGTTTGATTCATGGATGGACATGTGATTTTGAGACGGTTGTTTTTCGAAGTGTATACGTATTGGTTTTATGAACGTATATGTGTATGAAATGTGTGTATGCAATTTTGGAAAGAAATGTTCTTGATAGGTATTGGAGACACGAAGACTTGATTAAAATGGGGCTGACAGCAGGTTTAAGGGTAGCAGGCAGGGGGCGGCTAGTTGTGTTTAGCCGCCCCCTGTCTGGGACATATTTTGCTGAATCAAAGGGCAGGGGCGGCTAGTGTAAACTAGCCGTCTGATGAGGGGCGGCTAGTCGGGTTTAGCCGCTCCCTGTCTGGGACAATTCTTCTGATTTTGCTTCTTGTCTGCTGCTGCTGAGAGCCTTCGTGACTGTTTCAACCTCCGAGACCTATAAAAATATTCCTTTCATGGACCAAGTGTTAAATCTATCCAGATTGCGCCCCTGCACTAACTTTCGAGCTCTTTCTTGCTTGAATTGTCAAGGGCTACAATCCATCTTAAGGTGAAATGGAAAGATAATGCGAGAAAATAAAGTGTGGGAGGCCATGCTTTAGTATGCAAGGAAGGGATTCCAAGTGCGTGAGTGAAGAAAACTTTTAAGTACGCGTGAAAGTGGGATAATTTCTTCTCAAGCATGTGCGGAAGGGCATGAAATGAGTGGGGTCAATTTTAATATTTAGGTACGAGGGGTTAACTTTAATATTCTAAGAAAATCGAATGCCTACGTGCTTTGGAAAAGAAAAATGCGAACTCATGCGTAAGTATTGTGGCATAGGGGGCATTTTAGTTCTTCAATGGTTTTTCTTTCATATGAGAGGGCAATGTTCTTGATTTTCTTAAGTAAAAGATACCATCAAGTCCCTGTGGAGGAGCCCTTGTGGTCACCTATGTCCAAACCAGGGTTGTATTTAAAAGGTATAGGCCTTAGGTGCTGGTTTTTCAAGGTTCATGGTTCTCAAATGCTTGATCTTATTATTCTAAACATGCTGAAAAATCCATGAGTGTACCAGGAGTCAAGTTAGATAAGCTTCCTTTGGATAGGCAAGTTTCTAAGTGAACTCACGTGAGTGTGTGTAATTTATAAACCTGGAAATGATCTACCTTTGGTCGAAATTTCGCCTTTCCCGGTAGACATAGTCCAATTTTGAATCCCATTGCGAAAATAAAAAGGGGGGGAATGGGGTAAGAGTAATATCTTCCTTTTGGGCAACTAGGTCCCTCTGGCTTTCTTCTTTTTACCACTCCTTTATTTTGGGTGGAAAGTATAGTCCGTTGTTTGGATATGTACTGGTATAGCCGTTGTCTAGCGTATACCGTGCGTAAAGGCGTGAAAGCCTGCTAAAATAGAGAGTTTAACTCGTTCACTTGGGTGTTATTTTTCTTTTGTTGGCCTCTCATTGCCTTATTTTTTTTATTTGAGGGGGGGGGCTCTTCTGTTTTTCACCCCGATTCTTTTCGTGCTTCCCCTCTAGAAGTGTTTGTATAGTGCCAGAGCCAGTTTTGGGACATATGCCAGGTCTAGGTAACTCCTCATTTTGACCTAGGGTTAATACGAGTGGGGCGGGAATAAGGGAGGTTTTGCTTTGGGGGTTTTAAATTGTCCCAGTCTATGGGGTAGACAATTTCTCTTCCATCAGGTAAATCGATCGTCCAGTTATACGTGTGTGAATGAAGAGGCATGATTTGGCGGAGATGTGTTCAAATAGATACGAGTTTATCTTTGAGAGTCTTATAGTTCTATCATCAAGTACTAAACGCTGGAAATCGCAGGAAGAAAGAATAATAATTCTCAAGTATTGAAAGCTATTCATGCATGCAATTTCTTTAGATAAAGTGCATTCCACGAACCTGAAACCTCGACTCCTTCGGCATCTACCAAGCGGTAGGCATTCCCGGAATAGGCATGGGTGAACACATAGGGTCCCTCCCATGTCGGTTGCAACTTTCCTCTTGGGTGAGGCTGTCTTGATGGCATGATTTGCTTAAGTACTAATTCCCCGATTTCAAATTTTCTTTTTATTACCTTTTTTCAAATGCCCTTGCCACCCTTCTTTGGTTGGCCTGGGCATGGTCTGCCGCTCTTAGTCTTTTCTCGTCTAGTAGTTCTCTCTTTTTGGTATTTTTGTTGTTTTCAAAAGTGTGGAGATAGATGCATATTTATGGTTTTGAAAAGGCCTGTGTTTGGCGAATAGATATACTTTTTTTTGAAAAAGGAATGGAGATAAAGTTTGAAAAACAATTTTGTTTTTAGGAGGAAAGTATGGAAAGACAGTTTGTAAAATGTTTTTGGCGGAAATCATGGAAGTACGGCTTTGTAAAACATTTTGCTTTGAAGGAAAGGTGTGGAAGCGCAGATTTGGAAAACATTTTCGTCGTGAAGAAGAGTGTGGAAATGTAGTTTGTAAATATTTTCGTTGTTTTGGTAAACAGGTAAAGAAAGTTCGGGAAAGTGCTTTTATTTTGGTTTGGAAGTACGGAAATACTGTTTTGTAAAACTTTTAGTTTTGGAGGAGAGTGTGGAAAACATTTTTAGAAAAACATTTTTTTTTTGTTTTTAAAGAAGAGTGGAAATAAAGCTGGAAACAAGTATGTTCAGAGTTGGGGAATGAAAGCTGATTAGCATGTATTTTTGGATTTTGGTTTCTTTTAGGAAAGCAGGTAAACAAATATGTATAAGGTGATGAAAATGAAAGCTGGTAAACAAATATTTTTATTTTTGGTTTTTGGAAAAGGCTGTAAACAAATATGTACAGGGTATGAAAGCTTACGCGGGGGGATCAGTACCCGGTTCTTGGATTCGTATTGCTTCCTCGAGTCGGCTTCGCTTGGTCGGCCGGCTGATGTCCGGTGGGGGTCCCCTATTCCCGAACTCTTCTTCCCTGAGCCTTTTCAAAGGCCTTCCTTGATGGAGCAGTTCTTCGTCGGTGGAGCCTGGCTGCCAGCATGCGAGCACCTCTAGCCGGATGCGCATGGCACATACGCTCCAATTTCGGGCCCGTGTCTCGTTAAAGCGTGCTTCTCCCCATATGGATACTACTTTCCCGCGGTACGGGAAGCGAAGACATTGGTGTCGGGTGGATGAGATGGCTTCAATGCTGTTGAGCCATGTCCTCCCAACAATCAGAGGGTGAGGCGATTGAATGTTCATTACCATGTAGTTGACGATGGTGGAGACCGGGCCGATCTTTAGTGGGAGCGTGACCAGTCCGCAAGCGTTCTTGCGCGTGCTGTCGAAGGCATAAATGTATTCGTCCGAGGGTTCCAATCTGGGAACCCTGCCTTCTAGCTTCTGGTAGGCGGAATATGTAAGAACATTAGTTTCTGCTCCCGTATCGATGAGAATGTGCTGGAATTCCCCCTCCGAGTATGGCAGTGATTGCGAGGGGTGCGGAGCGTGCTCTGGCTTTTGCGACCTCATGGGGGAGAAAGGTGATCGAGTTGGGCTCCGTAAGATCGCTTGGTGGATGCAGGGTCCTGGCCGCTTCTTCTGAGGGATAGTTGTCGTTGTAAGGGGACCGAGGTGGGTTACCACTTTCATCCTCGTTCCCCGATCGCAGGGCTAGTGTGAACATATTATGTATCACCCAGTTGTTCTCATTCTCATATTGGAGGCGCGCCTCTCCCCAGATTGTCAGGATATGACTCAAGAAGGGCAGTCGAAGGCATTGGTGCCGGGGGGAACAGATAGCTTGGATGCTGTCTAACCATGGTCGCCCCAACATCAATGGGTACCTTGTGTCGATGTCGGCCACGAAGCAGGCTACTTCACAGATAAGAGGGTCGACGAACAGCTCGAATGTTCCGGGGCTACGGAGAGTCTTCCCGGTATGGTTGAAAGCTTGAATAGTATGGTGGGCCGGTTGGACGGGAGGACGGCCTAGTCCGGGTATCTTTTGGTAGGTGGAGCACGTCATTATGTTCATTCCTGACCCTGGATCCACGAAGATGTTGTTTAGCCACAACATTTGAAGTCGTCCGTGGATGTGTAGGGGGTAGACTCACAGTCTGGGGTCCAGGAGGTCTTGATCAGTGAACGAAATGGTCATTGGGCGGTGGGGGCCGTCGACAGTGTCGGTACTCTTGGAGGACCCGTTGTCGTCTGGATGCAGATCATCCGACGTACATTCCCCTCCTTCGGGTCCTTCGCTAGCTCCTTCAGGGATCTCCTCAAATGGCTCTTCTTCTTCGTCTCCTCCCGGGTTTTCTAGTCCGCTTTCGTCGGACTCGATGTTGATGACTGCGGGAAGGGCGAGAACTGCATCTTTTTCTTCGCCATAGAGTATGGCAAGGTCATGATTGTCGAGGTTCAGCTGGAAGGGCTCGTTCTTCTCTTCCTCCTCGGATTCTTCGGACAGACTACCGTCAGTGACGTCTTCTGAACTGCTTGGTTGTGGTGATGGTTGTCTCCCTCTTCTGACCATGTTTACCATGTGGGCTCCAGACGTGGATGCTTGGTTGTGACCTGGCAATGGGTCAGTAAAAATGCCAAGTGGCTTGGAGGCTCGAGAATTGCCCTGGTTTAAGTGGCTTTTGATCATGGCCCAATCAAGGCGCCTGTCATCATTTAAATCGTAAATAAAATCCCGAAAAACAATGCATTGTTCTACGGTATGACCATGTTGTTGGTGGTATTGACAGTAACGCAGTCTGCTGGCCCCGGGGAGTGGAGGTTTAGCAGCTGGGAGGGAGATACTATTTGTGTCCATTAGTACTCTAAAAATCCTAGTTAGCGTTTCTGGGAGGGGAGGGTAAGAGTCCCTCTTTCCCATTCGTCTATGATCATAGGATGTTGGAGGGGAGACCTCATTATAAGTATCTTGGGTGAGCTGTCTAGGATTTAGGTTCTGACTCTTTAGGAAGGTGGAATAAAAAGGGGTCCTAGGCTGGCCTTGTCTTGAGATTACAAGGCTTTGGATTACCGGGTTTTGTTGTGTCGGCACGGGGACGGGTACTGATCGAGTAGTGAAGTTTTGGTTGATTGGCCGAGGCGGCGCATATCCGGATGAACCGGACGTGTACTATCTCAGAGCCGTTCCTCGATCAGGAACTCGTGCTCCGTTCGGGTAGAGTGCCGATACTTGTGTAATAATCCCCTCTACCATGGGGGTTTGTGCCTTACGAGGCGGTTGTCCAACCCTATGGCTGATAGGTGGGGACTGGGTTTGGACTACTGGGGCTGCACAACGGGAAATCCTGTTGTGGTGGTCAATTAGAAGTTGATGCGTAGTACAGTCTCCGTACGAAAGGCTCGTACGAAGCTCTGGACTCAGGCTCTGTAACATCATGTCAATTTCTTGACATTCTGTGAGTTGCAGGCCGGTTCGGTGGACAAGCGTGCGCCACTGAGACACGTATTGTTCGAATTCCTCCCTAGGCCTCATTCTCTCTACGGTTAAATCTGAAATAGAGGGGGTTTTAATCCTCTGGTAACCATAGCGGCCCAAGGATTTCTCGCTTACAGCCGAGAAATTTGACAAGTGATCTACAGGGAGGGTGGAGAACCATTGTAGTGCTTCTCCTTCCAATGATTTCTGGAAGAGGAAGACTAGCAGAGGTTGATTATCTAGAAAGGGGCGGGCGTCTAGATAAAAAGCAGTTAAATGGATGTCTGGGTCTCCACGACCGTTATACCGGCAGAATTTGGGGATTTTGAATCCCTCCGGTAGGTGGACTGACGGGATTTGTCTCAGGTTATGTAGAGACATGTGCTTGGGGGCTGAGGGACCAGTCTCGGAGAGGATTCTCCGGATGGTTTCATCCAGTGTTTCTCCCCTGGGAGGGCTGCCTAGCGGTCCCGGGTTTGGGGTGGCCTGGTAAGGGCCTGGGGTGGAAACGGCTGGGAATATTGGATTCGCGGGGGAAGGGGGGCGAAAGAAAAGACGCTCGGGTTGACTGAGTGACTGGGTGTGAACGGGGTTTTGGGAACAGCCTTAGGGGTTTTGACAGGGGCCTCCTGTCTTGGGGTTTTGACCTGGCGGTAGTCGGCGAGGTCATGAAATATGTCCTCTACGGATTGGTATCCTAGACTGGCCATCTTTTCCTCTAGATGGGTCAGGAATTGCGTGGTCTGACCCTCTTGGTGGGTTCTTTCCTCTAGATGGATTCCATGATGTGTGAAATGGTTCAAGGGAATGAATGCAGACGTAAAGCAGTAAATAAAGCGGTAAAGGATTGTGCAGCAGTGTGCGGCTTACAAAGCAGTAAAGGATTGCGTAGCGGTGTGCGGCTTACAAAGAAGTAAATGATGCTGTGACGTGAATTAGAAGAGGAACTGATTCGAGGGGTGGGAAACTCTAACCTTCCTAGAGGGTTGATATCATTCTAGTCAAGCTTGTAAAAGGGGGCAGAAGAGGATTACCTTTTGTTGTTTTTCACGAGGGAGGTTGATAAGCATATTATTTTCACATTTAAACCCTTTAATTTAGTTTTCTATTCCTAATTTTATGTGTAATAATGACTAATATTCCAAATTTATATGTTATTACAGGTAATTGAGATAAATGATGATTATCAATGCAAGATATTCTATGAAGCATTTAAAGATATGAATGAGAATTAAGAGGACTCTAGAAGATCCGAAATTATGCAAGAAAAAGATTTGGTGAAGAGAGAATCAAAAATCAAATTCCAATCAAATATTCTTCAAATCAATGTTGAAACCGTCCTACTGTTTTGACCATAACTTTTGCCTCAAATATCGTATTTTATCCCGAAATATGGCATTGGAAAGATATTTTCAAGATCTACAAATCAATGTTTCATGAATATTTTACAATTTCACATATTAGGGGTCAAAAATTCATCCGAAGATTCTGCAGAAAATCAATGACAGGAATGAAAGCTTTTACCTGCTAAATTTGTCAAAGATGCATATTAGGAAGGTTAATGGTTAATCTTGACCATCCAATTTATTGCAAATCAACGGTTGAAATTCAAGGCTGAAGGCTATAAAAGGAACACGTATGAAGCCAAGAAGGAGAAATCAAACAAGGAGGCAAGATGACAACCAAAGGAGAATGATTCAAGAGTTTCCTTTTGTTTTTCATTTCATATGCTTGTAGTCATTTAGATCTGAATTTTTATATTAATATTTTTTTGTTTTCAGAATATTATTTTTATATAATATGGTTTCTTTTATTTTTCTTTTATTTCGTTTGATCATGACTAGCTAAATCTTCAACTAGGGTTGAAGATGAAACCATGCAATGCTAGTTTAGGATTTTATATTTAGATCTGAATTCTTCATATTGTTTGCTTTATTGAGTATCAATATCTCCTTCAATTCTCTTTTGAAACCTTTTATGTGAATTTCTTGTTACTTTCTTCAAAAATCTCTTGTATTTGATTTGATAAAATATGCTTTGATTGAGTTCTCTGATATTTTATGCTCTTCTTAACAAGTTGAATATTGAGTTGGTAGATTTTATAAAGGGAAGGGAGATAGATCATTATATTGGGTTTTCATAAATCAAGGTTTTTTAATCGTAGAATCATCTTCAAGGATCTCTTGTTTAGGGTTTGATAGGGTATGCTTGATTAACTATTTTGATATCTTATTCTCTTCCTAATGTGTGAATGTTGAGATGATTATTTTGATTTTAAATCTGATTTTAAGAAATAATATGATTTTAAATATTTATTTTCCGATTAATATTTGATTAACATCAATATTGATTGAGTTATATGATGGAGTTTCATATTTGAATATAATCCCTACATTGGTATTGCATGGTGGATTCTAAAACCCTAGTTATCTTTTTATATTCATATTAGCTTTTAATAAAAATCATAATAACAAAAAAAAACTTCATCAATCTTTCTTTATAATTCGATTGGTTAAATTAATTAATAATCTAATTTGAACAATTCTCTGTGGATTCGACCCGTATTTGCTAGATCTATACTACTGTAACGATCCGTGCACTTGCGGTAATTAATAATAACTTAAAATATTCAATCAGAGGGCCCACCGTGATCGCCAGATTTGTCGGTATCGTCGGGAAGGCCTCCGAATGGCCGCATTGTGTTATCGGTGCTTTCGGAAAGGGTCCCGGTGGTGCGCGGGTGCGCGTGCGTGTGTGGGGGTTCTTCGGGGATTCGGATCGGATCCGTGCCCTGGCGGGGTCGGTCGGATCGTCTTCTCGGAAGGGTGAGGGGTGTCGTTCCTGGTTGAGGCGCCCGATAGCGGCTCAAGAGGATTCCAGGGTTTGTGTGATCGCCACCTGCTTTTTCTAAAAGCAGGAAAAGGGGTGGGGTTGGATGTGATTGCCTACGTGGGGAGTTTGTGGGGTCTCCGCTTTGAGACACGGATATACCGTACACAAAGATGAAAAACAAGTAATCATATTCTGCTTCCGGGGCTTGACTAAAGGAGTCTTGGGACATAGGGGGTGTAAGTGGGGTGTGTATAGGGGGGCGGCTAGTCGGTTTGAGCAGTCTGGTCAGGGGCGGCTAACAGGGTTTAGCCGTCCGGGGCCTGGTCAGGTTTGGGCAGAACTTCAGTAGGAAATGGGTTTGGTTTTGGACAGGGGCTAAGCTAGGTTTAGCCCGGGTTTCTGGAGGGTAGAATGAGAGGGTATTTTATGTAGGAAAATGGGTATTTCTCTCACAAAAGGGGCTCTCTCTCTCTCTCTCTTGGGATTTCTAGTGGGGAAAGGGAATGTGAATTGTGGGTTGTGGATTGTTGATGTGAATTGGTTATGTGGATTGGTAGTGATGGGTTTAAATGCTTGGGACTTCCTCTATTTATAGTAAAAGAGAGGCAGGGGAATGTCCAGGGGGTAATAGAGTGGGTTGGCTTCGATTAGACCCCTCATTAATTCTCTGGTTCTTCTGTCAGAGACCAGGTGAAGGGCGGCTAGTGCTAACTAGCCGCCCAGGATGGGGCGGCTACTTCCTGGTAGCCGCCCCTATCATAACCTGCCAAACGTCCCATCTCTGAAAGGCGGTGGCCTGGGTCGGTTACTTGGGTTGATCCGGCCAAGATAGGGCGGCTAAAGACCATCATCAGCCGCAATGATCAGCATTTAATACTGCTTTATGTCCCATCCAGGGGACTGGTCTAAAGTCGGCCATGGGGGCGGCTAGTGCTAACTAGCCGCCTGGTATGGGGCGGCTGGTTAGATCCAGCCACCCCTAGCCAGGGACTTAGGGTTTTTGGGTTTCTGGTTCTCAGCTTAGGGCTAGGTTTAGGGTTTTGCGGTTTAGGTTAGGGCTAGGGCTAGGGTTAGGGTTTGGGTTTAGGTTAGGGTTTCCGGTTAGGGTTAGGGTTTGGGTTTAGGTTAGGGTTTCTGGTTAGGGTTAGGGTTTGGGTTTAGGGTTTAGGGTTAGGGTTTCCGGTTAGGGCTAGGGTTAGGGTTTCCGGTTTCCTAAACTTCGGTTCTCTACTTGATGTCCAATCGTGGGATATTTCCGGGTGTTACTTGAAGTATTTCTGTCTCTCTGGACGGTCAAAATTGGGGTATCTACAGTAGTGCTCTTTTCTTTTGATTTTATTTTTTTTAGGTATCATCAGCTGTGTGTTGACGCTGTTGAATGAAAGTGTTGGGCTTCTTATAAAGGAAAAATATATGGCAGGTTATATATGAATGCTGACACTGATGAATGAAAGTCTGGGCTTCGTATAGAGGAAATATATATTCTGCGTTTTGTGTGAATGTTGACACTAATGAATGAAAGTGTTGTATTAAAAGGAGAGAAGAAAATGGGACATCAAGACATGGTATTACCCTTTCCTTTTAATTGATGTGTTTTGTTTCTATTTGTTTATGAAGCCTTTTTGCATGAAACTATACTCCCCATATTCTGAATTTCACCAATTTTGATTAATTTTCATTGACATACTAATACAAGTAAGAATGATTTAAATGTAAATATTGTTCATCAATCCATCAAATGCATGCAGTTTAATGCTACAGACTGCAGTTTAGAGAAGACCAAAAAAATTCAAATCTAAAATTTTGAGTTCAAATTTAAATTGTGTCAAACAAAAAATTGATGAGACTCATTCAAATTGTTATCAAATGGATAATGTTAGGACATCCCGAATGCAGTCTCATGGATAGTCCAAACTTGTTTTAATTATATTTTAAAAATGATAAACATCGTCTAACTAGATTTATATACTTTGATTAAAAGTATATATTATTCGATTTTCAATAAAATCAGAAGGTCAAGGCTTTACTCATAAAAAACAACACTGTAATATATCAGAACATCTACATTGCACCTGTATTAAGTTACATAAGTTTTACATCAACTATTATAACAAGTTCAAACATAACATTCAACAAGTTGAACCATTACAAGAAGTTCTACATTGATCCTACATTGCTATTATTTATGCTCCACTTAACTTACATACTACAAATACTGCGAACAACATGAAAAGCACCAAAAAAACCTTCATGAAAAAATTATGTAGGTCCTGTAACTCTCCTGCACGTTGTTGTATAGCTTGAAATTCTGTTAACCTCTCCACTAGAGCTTTAATTACTTGCTCTAACTCTTCGACACGTTCTTGTTGAGCTTCAACCTTAGTTAGTCTCTCCTCCATAGCTTGAATTCTTGGCAACATGAGTAATTCATCAATTGGAGCACATCGTTCTCCTCTAGAGCTACTGATAGTGTGATTTTTCCATTCAAAATACTTGCATCCATTCATGTCGTTCTTGGACTAATTGAAGGATATTAAAAAGTTCAAATATTTCAAATGGACGTAAATAATTAATGAAATGAAAATAAGGGCTGTTGAAAATAGAATAAACAAGACCAATATATACCTTTCTAATCGGACAAGCCCAAAACCATCTCCCTGGATTAGATTAAGTTCGTGATTGTTTTAAAACCACGTTCTTCCCACAATAACAGTTTTTTTTGGACGTAAATCCATCAGAGGATGCCGTATTGGAATGATCCATCTACACTGTTGAAGATTAATGCAACATATTTTTAAAATCATAAAATATATCACTTAATGTGGCATAATGTTCATATTCATGTTGTGTTTGGATAATGGTTTCATTGTAACTCTTATCCCTGTTTCATTAACCAGACAATAAAAGTGTAACATTCTACAAACCTGTCAATACTTGGTTATAATTTTTTGAATAATTGGTTAAATTGTATTTCTCGTATGTGTGTCTGAGTGTAATTATATATTCAGCTCCCAGAAATCATTTCTAAAGGTGGCTGTAATTGATTACTTTAATTAAATGCAAACTGGGGAAGCAATGGAAGATTTGTTAGCAAATCTTAGGCACATAATATCCATGTTTACTACTTAATAACAAATGGGAGCTGATACAAGCACATACTTTCATATTTTTTTTATTTATAAAGAAATGTATCACATGCCCACCCAAAGACCGGGTTCATAAATGTCATATACCTGTAGGCCTTTGCAATTCACAAGAGGCTCAAAACCCGGCCCCTTGAAATCATTAAAGCTTACATCAAGAACCTGAAATGAAAGAAAACATATCATATATTATTGAAGTCAGTCCTTTCTTGGAATGAATACAGATCCACTACTTGACGATATCTGGCTAGCTATAGACAGCATTTCTTCCATAAAAGGGTGATTATTTTTACTTACAATGGAATCATAAATTTATACAGACTTTATTCAGTAAAAGAGAAAGATATGTGTGTTTTTGTATTGGTGGTTTGTGTAGGATTAGTGGGATCCAACAGATCAAAAGAATTCAATTGTACTTGTAAAACTGACCATTCAACAAAAAATTGCTCCTATTCCTATACAAAAGTAGGTACTTTTTAAAGTTGATGACTTAGGAATTCAATACTTTGAATTCTTGGATAGATGCACAGTGCACATGCACTGTGTGATATGGGTCTCAATCCTGCATTGGATCTTCAGATCTCATCATTCAAAAGCAATTTTTCAAAGTGAAAGAAAAATAAAATATGCAGTAGTGTAGAACAGAGAAGTACTATGATGAGCTTAGATGAACTATATATAACTGACAGACTCCAATAATCCACAATGCAATAAGTTCTGAATTTTTCAAAAAAATACATGCTCGTCAAATAAAGTATACTCTTTTTCAAAAAATAAAATATACACTCAAGGAATTGAAAGTGTGAGGGGTGATATGGTGCGATAATCACATATTTGAATTGGGGTCCATTGAGTCAGACGATAAAGAAATGACCCATAAAAAGAGGGAAAATAATTACATATGAAAATAAAACCCTAGATCTGAAAGTGATTATGAAAATAAAGCAAAAACCCTACATTTGAATACACAAAATAAATAATTTACAAATCTGGAAAAAAAACCTACAGGCTTTGATGAACACTCCAAAGCATCATTAACTCCAAAGAAATACATACCTAAAGAGATCATTTACTCTAAAGCATGGTTTACCCAAAAAAAAAATCTGAACATGCTTCAAAATCTGCAACACACAAAGAAGGCTTTCATCTCATTTTGATTGCCTCAAAAGCATAAAAATAAACATGTAAAGGGCATCACACACAAAATAATGGATCACAATAAATAATCGTTGGATTTTGAAAAAACCACACATAAAAAACGATCGTAAATACTAGTTTTTGCACAGATTCTGAAGCGGGTGGTGGTGGCCGAGGGGGGTCGCCGTCGGTGGTGGCCGCGGGGAGGAGCCGTAGGGGGGTTCGATGGAGACGAGAGGGGAGAGCTCGTTTGGTGTTTGATTTGAGGGTTTTGGATTCAGGGAAGGTCTGAGAGGGAAGGGGGAGAGAGAGGGATCCAAAATCAGTGAGGAGAGAGGAAGGGGGAGAGAGAGGGATCACAAATTTTGTGATTTTTTTGCTCTTTTTTTGGGTTTTTGGATCACATTTTTTGTGATTTTTTTTGCTCTTTTTTTGGGTTGCGGTCGACAGTTTTGGGAAGGGGAAGAGAGAGGGAAGGAGGGAAGGGGGAGAGAGAAGGGGGAAGGGGGAGAGAGAAGGGACTATTTTTTTTTGGGGGGGGGGGGTTTGAGTGGATTAGTCTCCACCATTAGATCCAATAGACCCAGATCGGACGGCCATCATCAAATCCGCACCTGCCTCACGGATGTATACAATCATATATATATATATATATATATATATATATATATATATATATATATATATATATATATATATATATATATAGGGGTATTATTGCGTGCGGCGAACGGCGGGTGCGGCAGCGATCACGGGCCGTCGATCACGGGTTCCATCGCATCGGACGATCGAGTGCGATTCACGTCGACCGTTGGATGCGATGGACCCTCGATCGAACGGCCCACGTCGCGACCGCACCTGCCGTTCGCCGCACGCAATAATTTTCATATATATATATATATATATATATATATATATATATATATATATAGAAAGAGAGAGAGAGAGAGAGAGATGATTAGGTGCGGCGAACGGTGCGGCAGCGATCACGGGCTGTCCGATCTCGGGCCCATCGCATCCGACGGTTGATGTGAACCGCATCCGACCGTCGGATGCGATGGACCCATGATTGGCGGCACCGTGATTGCTGCCACACCCGCCGTTCATCGCATGTAATCGGCCCTATATATATATATATATATATATATATATATATATATATATATAGAGTCGTGATATTATACGGTCGTGCGGTCGTGCGGTCGCGATTCACGGGCCGTCAATCACGGGTCCATCGCATCGGACGGTCGGGTGCGATTCACGTCGACCGTTGGATGTGATGGACCCGCGATCGGACGACGCACGTCGAATCCGCACGACCGCACCGACCGCATATTATCGAAAATCTATATATATATATATATATATATAGGTAGGCGATACCCTACGGGACATGAGGGACGGCTTGTTCGTGCGCGACACAATCTCAGCCATCCATATTGTGGTCCACCAATCCAACGATGGTTTTTTTTAAAAAAATAACAAAAACAACAAAACCACTATTCCCAGACCCCTCTCCACCCTCTCTCGACTCTTGTCTCTCTCTTTCAATTTTTTTTACACAACAAAAAATCCCCTCCGATCCTCAAGCGGCCGTTGGCGACTCCCCTCCTTCACACACATAGTCGGCCACTCTCTTCCTTCACGCCAACACCTCCGTCCGCACCCCGTCCCTCCACATCGTCCCCGTCCCGGCATTGTCCAAGCCCTAGCATCGTCCACTTCGTGTTAACATCCATTGTCAGTATTTCTTTTCCATGTTCTAATTATATAGGATTTTTTGTGATTTATTTGATTAGCTAGGGTTTTCATAAATTTTTTGTGATTTTTTTAGGGTTTGTAAATATGTAAGTGTTAAGGGTTTAGGATTTTTTATGTTTTGTTTTCGTGGGGGAAATCATGTTTGTATACCCAGATGCTAAAATCGGTTTTTTTTTTTTTTTTTGGTTTCTAAAAAAAATGCGAGTGTTACATTCTTCACATAGTGTACTTCATTTGTGGCTTTTGTTTGGGCCATTATTAAATACTGCAATTTGAACAACTTCACTACAACTAACTTCATTTCTACTTTATTTGTTCTTTTGTTTGCTTGGGATAGACTTAGGGTGGGGGGGGGGGGGATTATTCAAAGCAAGCAGGATAATATGCTAGGATTTATACTTTTAGTTGAATTAAACACTTCATATTTACTTAGATAATCCTGGGGAAATGATCGGTTTAGGATTTTGTTTTTTGTTTTCTTTTCATGGGGTAATGATGTTTGTATATCCAGATGCTATCGCTTTTTTTTTTGCAAAAATCTTTAAAAAATGCTAGTATTTGTTTCAATTGGATTGCCCATCATTTATAGTTTGTCGATTTTATTTCAATCTCAAAGATCTTCAGATTTTGGGCTCTCATCATGATTTTTTTCGAATTTATCTGAAGATAGGTAACAGACTGAATACAATTGAGCAACAAATGAAACACTAGACCTTAACTTAAAATTTGAGTAATTGGAAGAGAGAATAAAATAGTTAGTTTGTAAAAATGTTTTCAACCTTGAGTATCGGATTTGACATCGCCAATTTCTTTGGAGACATATACATTAGGAATATGTGATGAAGTGTTAGACTTCTTTTTTTTTTTTTTTGCGTGTATGAATTGAGTGTTTCCTTTATGTGATGACTCATATGTCATTGATAATTAGATAATGTTGGGATTCTGGTGAAGTCATTCTTTACTTTATGTATATGTATTCTGATAGATGGAACATTCGCAAATTAAATCATCCAATGGACCTACGACCCATATTTACTGTTTATGTGGGAACAAAGCTATTCTAAAGCAATCACGAACAAAATCTAATCCATGGAGATGGTTTTGGTCTTGCCCTGAAAGAAAGGTAATCATTGGTTAATTTTTTTAATTGGTAATTAATTGTTTGATTTCATTTGTTAATCATTGCTTCTTTTTTATTATATTTACATTATTCGAAGAATGACATCAACGGTTGTAATTTCTTTCAATGGCAAGACGAGAGTTTGAGTAGCATGAATATGATCTAAAGTGTTGGCGAGACTGCAAGCTATGGAGGAGAGAATTTCTAAGGTTGAAGCATTACAAAAACGTATGAAAGAAATGGAGCAGAGAATTTGTAGAGTTGAAGCAGTACACGAACGTGTGGAAGAACGTTTGGCCATATTATTAGGGCATTGAAATCATCAATCTTGGATGACTATCTTTTTTTTTTATCGTGTTCATGTTGATCGGGTTATTTGTAGGTTCAATGATAATGGAGTTTGAAAAACGAGCTTTAATGATTGTAACTTGATTTTTTTGGGATATATAGCATATGGATATGTTATGTTTGAAATGAATGTTGAAACTCTGTTGATGCAATAATGAATTCAGAGTGTTTTGTTTATTTATCCTCCTCTTTTGAATAATATTTCAAACCGTTGGTCATCAGCCGTATCAACATTTCAAAAATGTTATGCTAAATTGTTTGTGTAATTAATGTGGTATGGTGCATGATTTTTCATTTATTATGCAGTCTGGAGAAGATTCACCAAGATGATTGGTGCTTTGATACATGATTGCATGCCCTTGTCCCTTGCATGTCTAATGTAGTGTCAATCCTTCCTAATAATCAGTGGGAGTGGCAATAGAGGGAGTTCAATAACCACCTCGACCATTTACAAATTGTTGATATGGGTGTAGAGGACAGGTTTTAACTCCTTGGGGCTCTAATATGTAGATCTCTCATCTACCTTTTATCCTCCTTGTATAACTGAATGCCTGTTTCAAGTAATGCATCCGTTCAAGTAATAACTCAGACATTTACTAAATCTTCTAAGAGCAGTCAAGAGTAAAAATAGTACAGGTATATATTGAAAGTGAATAACCTGTCACCTAAATGAATAGTACAAGTATATATTAAAAGTGAATAATCTGTCAAGAGTAAGAATAAAAAATAACCAGAGGTACTGAAAAAGATGAATTTCATTACTTCCACCTAAATGTTATGCACAATGAGAGGGAGAGTACCAGGGTAAGAAGAGCACTGAAGTTGGAATTGCTTGGCTTAGTTGTTCCTCTTCATTGAAGGACATCAACAACATCCCTGTCACTCCCATTATAGCTCATACACTCGCAGCACAAGTAAGGCACTAATATATGTTTGGAAAAATGATATTCAAACATTAGCATTGACACTCTCAAAATCTGAAACAACCATCACTTCAAAAAAAAAACCTTCCTGAAACATCCAAACCCATCTTCACGCTCAAAATCTGAAACAACCATCACTGCACATCTCTATGCCTTCTCAATCACTGACCTGGAAATAAAACAATAGCCAACATATTACTTATATAGCAAAATCAATATAACTTAAAAAGCAATGTAAATGCAACCATAATTACCATCACTTCAAAAAAAAGTATTCCTGAAACATCCAATCCTTCTTCACTCTCAAAATCTGAAACAACCATCACTGCACGTCTCTATGCCTTCTCAATCACTAACCTGGAAATAAAACAATAGCCAACACATTACTGATATAGCAAAATCAATATAACTTAAAAAACAATGTAATTGCAACCATTATTACCAAGTTTCAGTTAATGATTGAAGCTTGAGTTTCATTAAATGATATTGGATCATCTTGGGTGTTCTGTGATAACCTGAGACATTCACAAACTCTTATATATAATTAACAAAAAGAGTTGACATAATTTAACATTGAAAAAATAGATTACAAACTTACATTCCTTTCAATCTGGGACAATTACGTGCATTGTGTTTTTCTTTTTTATCACATACACTGCAAGTTCTCCTCTTATCCATCTCTTCCATTGCTATTTCTTTTCCCCCCTTCAATCTTTTTCCACTACCTTTGGTTTTTTATATATTTGGGGGATGAACATTCACAATTGAAGGGACTGAGGTGCTTCTAGATTGTGATGGATTATTACTGTCACTTGCAATGTGGGATACCTTGTTTTTCTGCAAATCAACCAACATATCTTTCGCTGCTTTGCACACTTGAATAGGAGCATCATTCAAGCATTATGTAAAGCCATGCAAGATCTCAATATTTTTTCTACCCTTCGATTTGCTTGATGTTCTATGTGCTTGAAGCTCTACTCCATCATCATCATATATAGTCCTTTCCTTGGCTGTGATAGTCCATCTTTCAAGAATGAGGGTTTCGGGCAAACAATCAATAAAGTTGTTTCTCAAAACAACAATAATTGAGAACATGGAATGTCTTCATTCTCAAACTTCTTACATGAGTAGATGAGTTCATCAAATGATCAATTAAACAAAACTTCACGAAAATGATTGGCTGAATACCCCAACCTGCGAACAATATGAAATTGCACATCTTCATCAGATTTCATCGATCCATATTGCATAGAAGAAATAACTTCTTTTTGAAGCACGTAAAAGATCTTGTGGGTATATCTTTTGGCCATTTGCAACTCAATAGCATAATTAGTGGCAATCTGTGGGGCTTTATCAAATGTCTCATGATCAGCCACTAATTCATTGTGCCTTTGACGTTCCAAGGCCCATTCAAAAAGGTGAATGAACTCAATGAGACTGAATTTTGTTGAAGTATTTGTCAAACACAGAATATTGAGCTTCACTTCATTGACTACTCTTCATCCCCGCCATGAATGTGTTTAAAGTACACTGGAATCCACTTTTCACGGATTTGATATATTGTTGCCAAGCACTCATTATGCTCTAACTGAAATTTTCTGATTAAACCACTTTTCCTCGAATTCATCTACAATTTTTGAGCCATATACACATGCTTTGAAAGGCTCTAAAAATCACTTCTATGAGCAATCAAACTAATTTTTTCTGACAACTTCTTCATTATCTGCCAAATACAAAATCTGTGACACACATGGTGGAACAAATGTGCAATCACAGCCCCTATAGCAGGATCTTGATCTTTGATGAATGCTTTTGGTTGTTTATTTCCCATTGCCTCCAACCACTTTTCAAAAAGCCACATAAATGAATCAATCTTTTCATCTTTCAACAAGCCACAACCAATATAAATAGATTGAAAATGATGGTTCACTCCAGTGAAAGGTGCACAAATTAGAGAATATCTATTTGTGCTATAAGTTGTATCAAACACAACAACATCTCCGAAATGAGCGTATGCCTTTCTTGCACCCCCATCGGCCCAAAAAAAATGTGTTAACTGTTCTTTTCATCCACTTCATATGCAAAATAATAAGATGGATTCATTTTAGCTTTTTCTTTGAAGTAGTTTAGAAATACTTCTGCATCATAGTCTCTCAACTCATTTTGAGTTTTCCCTATATAGTTTCGAACATTTCTCTCCGAACATCCAACCTCCTCATACCCTCCTGAATCAATGGCCGTAACAGAAATAGTTTGTGCAGTGCTAACATTTGCCCCTCTAAATGTGTCAATCAAAGATTTTTGAGTAGGTGTTACTTCTCTATATGATCTCAAGAGGTGTGTTTTTCAATGAGCACACAAAACATGGGCATGACCTTCAACATAATTGTTCACCTTCCATCTATCACCATCTTTCACTAAGCTTAATTTAGCCTTGCATCCTATCCTTGTGTGTCATCGGATCTGTTTTGTATTTGAACGAGCTTTAAATACTTGTTTGGAGCAAACAAAATTTCTCATATAAGTTCTTTTGCACCATCAACATTTCAATATTTTGTGGATGATCTTCGAACACAAAAACCTGAAATTTACCATAATTGACATAAAACTTCTCTACTGCTTCTTGAGAATCGAAAGACATTCCAATGACTGGTTTACATTGTTGATCTACATCCGGAATCCAAAGACCTCTATCATCACCACATAAAGATCCCAAATTCTCAACACTTTCATCATCATGTGCATTGTCAACTCCACTAAACATTTTAACTGTAACATGATACCAAATAAAATCATAATTCTGTAAATATTCATGCCATATGGGTCACCTACCCTATAAAAGACACTCAATTCATACACATATGTAAATAACAAATAGAAATAAGAAACATTATCACATATTCCTATTGCAAAATAATACTCTAAAGCAATTGGAGATGCCAAGTCTGAGGCTCAATGTTAGAAAGATTTTTGCAAACTCAAAAAAAAGATTTGATGATCTGTATATATAAATACCATTTCCCCAATGAAAAGAAACAAAAAAGAATTGAAAACCCTTAATACATCCAAATTTACAGAAAAGGATGTAATACTGGAATTTTTTTTAGAAACCAAAAAAAAAGAAAAAAGAAAAAACCAATTTCAACATCTGGGTATACAAACATGATTTCCCCCATGAAAACAAAACATAAAAAAATCCTAAACCCTTAACACTTACATATTTACAAACCCTAAAAAAATCATAAAATATTTATGAAAGCCCTAGCTAATCAAATAAAATCATAAAAATCATACATAATCAGAACATGGAAAAGAAATACTGACAATGGATGTTAACATGAAGTGGACGATGCTAGGGCTTGGACGATGCCGGGATGGGGATGATGCGGAGGGACGGGGTGCAGACGGAGGTGTCGGCATGAAGGAGGAGAGTGACGACTACGTGTGTGAAGGAGGGGAGTCGCCAATGGCCACTTGAGGATCGGAGGGGATTTTTTGTTGTGTAAAAAAAATGAAAGAGAGAGACATAGGAGTCGAGAGAGGGTGGAATGGGGTCTGGGAATAGTTGTTTTGTTGTTTCTTTAAAAAAAAACATCGTTGGATTGGTGGACCACGATATGGATGGCTGAGATTGCGTCGCGCAAGAACAAGCCATCCCTCATGTCCCGCAGGATATCGCCTGCCTATATATATATTAATCACAAATGCCACCGACGATCCTTACGTATTAAATAATCATGAGACACTGGCTGTCCTACATATATGATTTTTTCTTTTTAATACTATTATAGATGCCTCACAGTAACCTCCACCAACATATGTTTAATGTTTTGGTTGCAAATCAAACCCATGCATTTTAACCCTATCAAACATTTATCATTTCTTGCATACAATTATAAAAGATCCAGAAAATAATTGCACAGGAAATAACATGCATGTATTTTGTCATGCATCTATTTTTTAAATTCAATCACTTGTGTGATTAATGTCTCAACATATATGACCATTGCATTCTAGAATACTCAATTCAAGAAAAAATGCATGCAATTATGAAATCAATTAAACTTATAATACATTTAATGCATTCACTAATAAAACGTCCACATTTCATGCATTCAGTAATGTGATCACGCCATCTCAGATCAATTTATTCCAGATCAATTTTTTACATCAATCCTATATTAATTTATTATTTTCCTCTAATCATTTTTTATATATTATATACATTTTCGATCAGTGGGATTGTTGGATTTTTTTTGCATGTGACCAAAAATGCATTAATCCATTGTTACCGAAGCAGGTGCATACGTTTCAAATATGTATGTTTGCATTTCTAATAAATGCATGAGTCACAAAATATTGCATTGGTTCTGAAACATTTGGGTATTCTAACACGCATTTGATTTAATGTACAGATTTAATGTACAGATGTTTCTGTCCATTTCTTTCCACCACCACCTCTATATAAATAATGGTGCATGCATTTTCTTTATCTCTAACAAAAAAATGAGATTCTAATTCTTCTTTACAATGAATACACTCCATTGAGTGGTCAACCATGCTCGGCCCTTCTAGTTGCAACACACTCTTTCTTTCTCTATCAATCTATTTGGGCATTTGAAAGGACAAAACCTATTGTGGTCGTATCTCTTAGTGGTAGGAGCCATTCAACCCTGTGCGTGAGGGGGCCTTATTCACCGAGTTATTAGAAATTAAGTGCGTAACAAACAAATATTAGGCTAAACACATTCTTATAATTATCACATCAAGAATATAAACATCAAATATACATGAAGTCATGCATACTCTAAAATATATATTAAAAGCATGAAATAAAATAATAAGGGATTAGAAAAGTGTATCCGAAAATGTGAAAATGTGTGAAGACACTCTGTCCTCGGTGAAAAAGGTTCCCTCATGCACAGGGTTGAATGACTCCTACCATTGAGAGATATGACCACAATAGGTTTTGTTCTTCCAGAGTGTGAGCTACGGAAGAACCATGGTGAATAGACTGCGATCCTTTCAGACGCTCAAATCTGGAATCAAAATAAATTAGAGTGGATGGAAACACTATTGGTTTAACAAGACTTCTCAAATCAAGGAACAATTTGTTGCTGAAGAAACTATGAAAGGAAAGGTTTCACGTTAATTACTCCCTATAGTTGGTGAAGGAATTGATCATTGTATGATGTTTTGATGATGATAAAACTTTGTCCCAAGTCATGAGGTGCATGACACGTGCAACGTTTCACTAAGAATGGAAACGCATGAATCAATCGGTTGAGCATTCCAAAACGCACACTGACCTTTATTAAGCATTCAAGAGCCAATGTAACATTTTGTAACTCATGTATTTAATTCCCATGCAATTATATGGAGCCGGTTAAACACATTTTTATGTACTAATTTTTTGTATGTACAAATGCACATAGACAAAATGTAATATATGTTTTGATTAATATTAATGTTAAAAATTTAGTTATAATTGTTAGACCTGTGTCAATTAGAGTCCTAATTTCGATCGGAGTCGCTAAAATTTTAAATTTTAGCTACCTTTTGGGGTTTAAGGACTCTGATTGAAGATATAACTGCATATTATGGGTCCCGGTACTGTTTAGTACTGCCCATAAAATTTTCGTTTAATTCCGATAACGTTTTTGAAATTATGCAGTTTTGGATTGGGCATTCGGATTTGATTTTCTTAAAATCTAAGATGATGAGGTAAAAATCCTATATTATTACGAGATGTTAAGTTTGGAGATAGCTTCCATATAGAATGGAATTGGATCAACTGGATCCGTATATCAAAAGATATGGGTATTTTTCCGAGTATACCCCGAAGTTGAGAAATCCAGGCAGCAGCCCTGTAAGATGTTTAGCCTAGATTTTGAAATAGCTGGAGAGGTTATTTGATCTGGGTGTAAACATGAAAGTTGTAGATAATCGTCTTAGCTTTCCAATGCCACTGAATCGTGCAATGCTGAGCTGTATTGAGGAAGTTATGGTCGTTTAAGTGAAGGCTGCGCAGAGATTTTAGTCCGAGGACGACTTAGTCTTTCAGCCCGACCATGCCTATAAATACCCCCAAAAATGCACGACTTTGGCTTAGTTTTTCCCCTCTTTTGCTCTGGTTCAGCCCCTCCTCTTGTGTGGTTTTGGGTGGAGAAGAAGCTTATGAAAGGAGTGGAAAAGGTGGGTTATGTTAGGTTGTGTTGTTGATTGTTGTTGTTGTTGTTCTTTCCTTTCTCCATCTCCTCCTCTCTCTCAAATTTCCTCACATGGTCCAACCCTTTGTGTGTGGTCAGCTCACCATGTGTTTGTGGAAATGCCTATGTGAAGGAGAAGAAGGAGTGCTTGGTTGTTGGTGGAGGTGGTGATGAAGTCTCCTCTTCCAATGTCTTTGAAGGTGTGTTGTTTGTAAGGAGGTGCGGGGCGTCGGGGGTGTTGGCGGTGGAGCAGCGGTGTGCGGGCATGCCGGAGCCGTGTATGGGTCTCCCGCTCTCCTCGATTGGGTTCAGCCATCTCTTTTGTAGCTGGTGAGAAGGGGTAGAGCTCCATTGCCTTGTGTTGTTGTTGTGTGTGCATGGAATTGAAAAGGCTGAAGAGGGAGAAGCACATGCTCAAGTTTTATGTGTTGTGTAGGTGTGCATGCCACATGTTTGTGGGTATGTGTGAGTGAACCATATATGCATGTTCTTCTCCTCTTTCCATTGGTTTTCCTCATGCATCACCTAAGCTTGTGTTTATGTGCTAAAGGGGTGTAAAGTTGACACAGCGGTGCACTCGTGATCACATGCGGGGCTGCGGGTGCGCGCTCGGCGTGCTCGCATACGTGCGGAGTGCGCGGGAAGCGTGCATGGGGTGCTCGCATGCGTGCGGAGTGCGCGGGAAGCGTGCATGAGGTGCTCGCATGCGTGCGGAGTGTGCGGGCAGCGTGCACGAGGTGCTCAAGGGCGTGCTTGGCCTTGCCCGATGCGTGCGGAGTGCATGGGAAGCATGCACGAGGTGCTCGAGGACGTGCTTGACGTTGTTTGATGCGTGCAGGGTGCATGGGCAGCGTGCACGGGGTACTCGAGGGCGTGCTTGCGGTGCTCAGACGCGTTCGGAGTGCTTCGTGGTGTTGAGCAGCTTGTTATAGCCAAATGCAACCATTGGATGATCCTTGGCGGATTGGTATCGGGCTTCAGATTCAATTCATCGCTCTCTTGCGTTTCGCGAGCCGTGCGCTCGTTAGGTGAGTGGTTTGATTCCAACCCTTCCGGGAGCGCACGATGCACAAAGTCGTGCTTCGCGCTTCCATGGGGCTTTAATTGCACCCTAAATATGTTAGATATCATGCATGCTAGGTTGTATAGCTCGTATATTGTGTAGAACCCCTATTCTACCTTATACTTGCCTATGTATTGTATAGAATATGGCATGACTTAGGTAATATTGTTTGAATTACTACCTTATTATTATTTGAACATATCCAGCATGTTTAACTTGGGTTAATAACGGGGTGTATGCGTAATATTCCTGATTTAGTACTCGAGGGTTTGGTATAGTTGTTGCACCCATCTAGTTGGGGCAAAACTATGACCCGCTTCAAGAGAGGATGAGGCATTCCCTCTCTCTCGCCCTCCCTCTTTTCGCAAGCCGAGTGAGTAGATGCGGTTCCTACTTGACTCAGGCTTGCTTGGAATTATTGGCATGCACCTATTGTCGCGCGGATCGCGCTTAACCCTCCCCTTTGAGTTGGTGTTATCCAACGTATATTAGGTTGTAAGTTATGTGTTTACCTGTTTGAAGCCATGTATGCATGTTTAAGTAGGCCATCGTTGGGTAGTTAATTACATATTATATATATGCCTATTTGGGCCATGACCCTTGTTTAATGAGATTAGACAAGTGTATGACCTCCTATGGGATCATACCATGGCTTTGACACTTAGAATAAAATGTCTTCCCCGTATCTGAGTTATGCGCCCTGGAGGGAATTCATGAGAATTCATTGCGCTTATCGGTGTTTGATAACCGATGATGACGGATCCATAGGGATCGTATTCGCGGGTGTCGAGTGTTCTTTCCTTCGTCGGCTCCGAGTAGAGACTACCCGGCATAGCAGAGTCTGGTGAGGAGCCCTCCCAGATACTACTCATGACGCGTGTGGGTGTGCCCATACGGCTGAGGTAGTGATCGTGGGAGGCTAGTCCAGTAGAGGCCTGAACCCTGTGCACGAGGTAGTAGAGGCCACACCGGGAGAGACTACCGGAAGACGAGTGGAGTAGAACAATCGACCTCTTCCCCAAGAGCCTATGTCACCCCGAGGAGGGGGTGAGGGTGAGGGTGTAGTGGGTCGGCGTGGGTTCGATCTGCCAGTTTGTGCAATCTCCCAAGATCCTATGTCACCCGTCGGGGTGAGGGTGAGGGTGTTGGTGTGAACGGGGTGGGCTCGAGTTGATACTCAACCCACCAGCTTGTGTAGTAGGTTTTCCTATGGGGTTCGCGCTGCGAACAAGTAGTAGCTCCTACCAATATTGCCGTATATCGTGGCCCCGACGTAGTATAGACTACCCACGGGGTTCGCGCGGGTGTCGAGTGCTCTTACCTTCGTCGGCTCCGAGTAGAGACTACCCGGCGTAGTAGAGTCCGGTGAGGAGCCCTCCCAGGTACTACTCATGACGCGTGTGGGCGTGCCCATACGGCTGAGGTAGTGATCATGGGAGGCTAGTCCGGTAGAGGCCTGAACCCTGTGAGGTGCCGGGAGGTTGCCAGGTAGTATGGGCCACAACGGGAGAGACTACCGGAAGACGAGTGGTGTAGAACAGCAAATTTTGTCCTTCAAGTCCCTAGACTCACCCCTGTGGGGGCTAGGGCATGGGCGGGTACGGTCACACCGCCGTGTGACCTTGTTAACCGTTGGGTTTCTACCCATAGTTTCCTTGATAGGTGATTGCCTTAGGATCGAATGTTGTGTTGGTGTTTGGTTTCTGACCACTCACTGAGCTTGTAGCTCACCCCTCGCTTATGTTTTTCCCCAGTTGACGCTGAGTCGGATCCAAGAGAAGAGCTCCCCTGGCGCCATCCGAGTAGGAGACCCGCGTTCGCGTTGGATGTCTTGCGAGTCGGAGGCTATCAGCATTCCCTTTTTATTGTATGTATTATACTTGTGCTTGCGCACGGTATATAGACTGTTGATGTCTATTATTGTTATATATTGGCTCTCACAGGACAGTTGATTGTGTACTCTAGTCTGTAATATGTCTTTGAATTACAGACTTAGTCATTTGAGCTTCCGCCATTTGTATATATTTGATGTCAGTTACTTGTGTATTGCCTTTTTCTTGTGGTGTATTTATTTGACCTCGTGTATGGATTACTGATATCATTTATATATTTGCCACGTCTCGGGGACGGTCGCCCTGGGGCGTGACAAAAGTTGGTATCAGAGCCATGTCCTGTCAGAGCCAATTGTTTTCTTTGAGATGAGTCCTAGGATTTTGAGACGAGTATTCTGATCCTAGTGCTGGTTCCTTAGTTGCTGATATGCCTCCTCGGAGACGGGCGCGTGGACGTGGTCACCCTCGGGCTTCGGAGGTTTACGAACCTATCAGAGGCGAGGAGTCTACTTGAGAGTCCTTGGCTGTTGGGCCAGGACCTGCGCAGGAGCCTCCAGCATAGGCGTTTGCTTACGCTGAGATGGCGGATCTTCTGGACACTCAGACTAGAGCACTGGAGGCATAGACTGGAGCGTTGGCTGAGTAGGCGCGAGAGATCCAGGAGCTGCGGGCGGCCCGCGTGGCGATCCCATAGATACCCTTAGCGGTAGATCCACCAGTGGTGCCAGTGATACCCCATGTACCGGTTGGAGACCGCATTCTCCTCCGTTCTGTTTATCGGGGGTATACCATAGAGTTGCGTGCGGCACCAGTTTCAAGCGTTGAGGATGTGGTGTAGTATTCATTAAGGGGTGATGTCTTCTTCTAGCCTTCCTACTCAGGATAAGGGGCCTTGCAGGGTAAGCGTTGAGATCCGGGCTAGGGTACTCCGTGTTCCTTGTTTGGTTGTCGGGATATCCTATATCGGGACCTCATGAGGCCCTCCCGAGGTTCTTTTTCCAGTCAAGGAATACCTTTGAAGCATCAATTGATGATTGATTTTTTCTCACTTAGAAGGTGCGATGGCGGGTGGTGATGCATATGATAGGGATTGAGTGCATCTTGTTGCAGCTTAGTGGGCGACAGCTTATGGACTAGGGTTCCATAGCCATATTCGGAGTCGCTTCGATATATCATCGTGCATAGTAGCTACTCGGTAGAGGCAAGAGTCCTGTGAGGTGCTCCCTGGGACTATCCACGACGCTTGTTGGTGTGCCCATATAGCAGAGATAGTGGACATGGGAGGCTACCAGGTAGGGGCCACACCGGAAGAGTGCTACTGGATGACGTCGAGAGCTTGGACTCCCCGTGATGAATCTGTCCATTGAGTGCATGATGCTGGAGTTCCAACGTTATAGTTGGGCGACCTGTTGGTGGCGGCATGTGAAGCACAGTTTGAGGTACTGTCGCGTTTTGCCCCACATGGGTCGTAAATGAGGAGACGTGACGCTAAGCGTTCGTGATGGGACTCAACCGCCATATCAGGTAGATGACGTCGCTTAGGCGTTGTCGGGAATCGACGACCTCCTATTGCGTGTCTTGCGGATTAAGTGCGGTCGAGCGGCTTACCCAGCGTGTAAGAGTCATCATGAGCGTCAGCCTTGCTCGAGGAGCAGATTTGGACTTAATCGTCCCAGGAATTATTTTGATCTCCCCATAGAGGTTGAAGATCAAGTAACCCTTGTCGCGAATTGATGATCTGTTTAGACCAGCTTTGGGAGCTAGTGTCTTTCTGTTGATCGTTCTTCGCGCAAGGTACCCTATTTGGAGATCCGGGAGTTGGGGCATTCTTTAGTTGGCCTTTCGTGACCGTTACGGGCACTACGAATTTTCTGTACTGCCGTCGGGGTAGACGAATACGCCAGATGCCTACAAGGATCTCGAATATGTTATTGGATCTCCGTGGGCTGTTCTGTGGTAGCTTTCGTTGAGGATGTTGGTTGGCATGCCCTCAGGCGAAGTTGTGGATCGTCGCGTTGGAATGCGTTCGTCCATAGAGATTCCCCAGTGCCCGTGGGAGTGAGTTATCAGGGATTTCGTTGTGGGCTCGCTAAAGTCACGTCCGGGTCCTGACGCCGTTTGGGTGATCACTGACCGACTGACTAGGTCCGCACTTTCCTCCCTATCAAAACTGACCGAGTCTCTGGTTTTCATAATATTGACTCCAAATGTAAGTATTCTAATGTCTATAGTTTACCCAATCAAATGATAAAAATAATGGTGTCAAATATGAAAAAAACAATTAACTTTTCATCATATAATCGTTCATGAATGCTCCATAAACAAACGTGATTTTGATTTATTATGTAGAGATGTGATTTTTTCCATTAACTTCTTTCTTATACTTGCCAAGAATGTTAATGCATTAGATCAAAACTTTTTTGTTATGCAGGTTTGGGATATAATAGATTTATAATTACATGAAAATATACTTTGTTATTACTGTGTATTGAATTTGGCAAACTGTGAAGAGGATCTAACTTTTGCATAGCATGACATGACTTTGTGATAAATATACAAAATATGGAAGGATTTGATGTATGCTTTTTGTTTTGCATGATTTAATGCATTAGACCAAAACTTTTTTGTTATGCAGGTCTGGGATATAATAGATTTATAATTGCATGAAAATATACTTTGTTATTACTGTGTATTGAATTTGGCAAAGTGTGAGGAGGATCTAACTTTTGCATAACATGACATGACTTTGTGATTAATGCATTAATCCCAATTGCCCTATTAAATGAATTTTGTCTACATCATGGCGCTTTACAGTAAGGATAAATAGCATATAAATATTTATAATACTTATTATTGCGTTATTTTCCCTTAGGCATAAATTTAGGGTTTAGGGATTCAGTGGACTGGCATAAATCATAGTTACGTTGAAAATTAAAATAATTTGTTATAATGTATCATTTTTAAACTAAATTTGTTACTGAATTACATACAAAAGAAAAATATAAAAAAATAAATGTGTTTGAAATAAAAGTTTACTAAAATAGAATCAAAACAATGAACTATAGAAATAGAAAAAACTAAAAAATAAGTGAAGCCACTATCACAATTTTTGGATTTGTTGTTTATTGGGTTGGACCACTGCCTCGTCTTAGAAGTTGCCATAGAAGGAAAGGTTGTGATGAGTGAGCGGATGATCCATATCTTATTAAAAATCTTAGATGAAAAAAATTTAAAATGTACCAAAAAATCATAATATCATATAAATGAATCATATAATCATATAAATCACATGATGACTCATGGATTGTGGAAGGACAGATAAATCATATATATCACAGGTGAAGAGGGCAAACAAGAAAAACAAAGAGAATGTGAAAAAACAGATTGCTAGGATGACAATGAAAGATAAAATGATTAGTATTATATAATTAACAAAGGAAAAAAAATCAATTAAATGCATTGCAATTAATGGTAGAAGAGAAAAAATGATTAGTATTTTTGTGATGAATGGTAGAAGAGAGAAAAATGCAAACATTTAATAAGAAATTGAGAAGATGATCAACGGCCATCGCATGTGTAAATTTGAACAAATGTAATGAGATTGAAGGTGTGTGAATGGATTGCTATTGTTAAAATTTTCTAAATTTTAAAAAATGAAATAAATGGCAGCATTAACAATTTTAATTATATATATTAATTATAAATTTTGAATGCAAATATTAATAGTTTATTGGTTTGTTTCTTTTTTTACACATTCCAAATTTAAGCAACACATTTGAATTTAAATGTTGTAAATTTTTTTTGTTGATACAACCTCGTCTCCCTAATAAATATTGAATTTCAAATTTTAAACATTACATTTGAATTTGAATTTTTTAATAAATATTGCATTGGATAAATATTGCATTGATATAAAGATTCTAATAAAAGATTTTATTTTGGTTGTTGTTGGGGTGGTCATATTTAGATTATATGACTGTATTCATTGTCATTGTCCATAAAAATAAATAAATTCAATTAAAATTTCAATGTTATATAACTGTATTCATTTTTCTTTCTTCATCATGTAGAGGTGAATGCACATATTAATTTAATCAATTTTAAAATCAAATAAATGTATATGTTGGAATAATAATTACTTAGTGTGACCAATATTTTTTTCATTATAAAACTTAATGAGTATTTGCTTGTCATCCAACAACAATTTCTATCACTAAAAAGATCCAATAACATTGTTGGACAATTGAGAACTAATTAATTGTGACTATTTTAAAGGTTAGAGTGATTATTAAAATCAAAATTTTCATATGTATGGTAGAATTTGATAAAAATTTATATATAAAAAAAAGAAAACAAAAAAACTTTGATTAGAAATATGGTTATCAATGATGAGTGTCCAAGAGCCAAAAGTTATGCAATAGATGAAATGTCCCCCTAAGCATTGCACAATATTTATTTATTAAAATGTAATTAATGAATATTAGATGAGATTGGTTTTTTATACTAAATTCTTTTCTACTGTAAATTTTAATTTATATTAATATTTTTAGCTTTTAACACTATATTTATGAAGAAATATAGTCCTGAACCAGTTAACTTGAATACATGATTATTTCAATTGCCACATCATATCATAGTCCTAATTTTTTATTCATCATAGCATAGTATAGTTGATAATTAAAGTAGTACTTTCATTGTTATTTTTATGTTGTTTATGCTGTTGATGAAAGGGATAATTCTTTTTTTTATTATATATATTTTTTATAAATGAAATACTATTCTAGCTGTAAGGATATATGTTCATTTAGGATTAACATTTTTATAACGTCCAATTGAACTTGGTTAGGTTGTTTGTTATTGAATTTTCATTTTTATAAAATCCAATTTTTTTAAAAATTAAAAAATTTAAATCTGAGTATAACTATATTGAAACTAAAATCCTAATAAACTCAATGCAAAAAATTAAATCACCCAAATAAAAATCCTACTCTTAAACATCTATTAGGCGCAAATTTTTTCTAATTTTATTATTTTCTAGGATAGCTCATTGTGTAATTTTCAGACTTTCTTGTTTTGCCTATAACCATAAAAAAAAAGATTGAAAGAAGATCTGAGCTAAACAATTATTTGAGAGAGGATAATTTACAAACAGTTATGAAAGAATAAATGAGGCTTTCGGTTAACTTTTATTCATTTTATTTTTAGGTTGAATTTTTAACACACATGCATGCTATCATGCTTCATCAATTCACACCCTGCATTAATTATTATATGCTATTAATATTCTCATATCAGTTGTGATTACTACTTATCAATAGTTTGTGAGGAGTTCCATGAATTTTAATTGCTTTAAATGAGGGAATTAAATAAATGGATTGATTATTAATTGAGTTTAATTAGCCTTTAAATGAGTGAATTCATGTTCAGAGTACTTTGAAAACTTTAACAAATAGAAAATCCAAATGATTAATAGATTTTTTCAAATGACAATAATAAACAACAAAAGCTAACAAATTCACATGAAAAATAAAAAAAGTCCAAAACAATTTAATGAAAACCAACTCAAGAAGGCAAATCACTAAAAGAAAACATAATTTATTTTTTTAAAAATGACCTTCCAACTCCATAAATAAAAAATGATGATAATAAAATATCAAAATATCTTTTAAAATTCATTAAAAATAATTACAGTTGATCTAAGAATATCAATTAAAATTAAATTAAATCTAAAAAATCAACAAGGACCCCATAAAAACTAAAAAATCCAAACAATTGAAAAATACTAAATTCCAACAAATATGCATGAAAAAATTTAAAAAGTCAAAATTCTGAATGGAATAAAACACTATGTTAAGGCAATTCGATAGAAATTACACAAATTTTAAAAAATTTAATGTCATCTATAAAATTTAAAAAATATTTATAATTCCTCACAAAAATAAGAAATTTGAAAAGAAAGAACCATGCTAAAGAAAAATCATAGCAATAAAAAAGTTCAACACATGTTTAAATATCACTAAAAAATATTACTTTTGGTTTATAAATATCTATTAAACTTTAAAACCAAAAAAATGTCAAAAAGAGTTTGAATAAGACATCTCAAATCAACCAAATATCATGAAATCATCCTTTTTGTTTTGGAAACAACAAATAACCCAAAATATCGACCTTTTCAATCCTAAAAAAAATTTCCTATAAAACAATTGAAAAATTCAAACAATGGAAAACTCCCAAATCCAACAAATACATATAGAAAAATTTAAAAAGTAAAAAAAAATTAAATTACTCCATCAAGGAAGTTTCCCAAAAATTAAAAAAAATTGAAGAAAATTAATCCCATCTATAAAATAAAAAAGAATTTTTATAATTGCCCAAAAATAACAATCTAAAAAGAAACAACCATTGACTGAAAAGCCTGCCTGATCCCAAAACAAATAATTATGATATTAATCAGAAATCCCATAAGCACTATGCTAGTAAATTTATAGAATTTTTAAAGCCCTTATACCAAAAATATATATAATGACTGCGGCGTATCCTCCGCCTTGTAGTGAAAACACGTTCGCCTCCCCTTCGTCGCTGTGGCTGCCAACAGCTCGATCCCTTCACTTTCTGCTCTTTAATCAACAACGACTAAAAAAAAGAAATCCAATCGAAAAATAAGATTTCTGTGAAACCCAATTGAAAAGGTCAGATATTGTGTGAAATGGTTGAAAATTATTCGTGTACTCAACGGATTTGGTGTATCCGTCGAAGATGTTGATCTTTTGAGGCTCATTGAAGATGCAGATCAACGCGGTGTAGAAGACGGTGAGAGTTTTGAGGGATGGGAAGAGAAGGAAAGAGTGACAATTGTTTTTCTTTTAAATTAAAAGAGTGACAATTGTTAGAGTTGCTGAGAGAGGGGTAGAAGGCATATCAAAGCGTCATTAAATTGTATTAAATTGACAATTAAATGAGAGACAAAAGAGGAAGAAATGTAGGAGTTGAAAAGGCTTCCAGGGAATTAAATTTGTGAAACAATTTCAATTTTTTAATTCAAAATTAAATCTAAATTAAATATATTTTTTCGTATGTCCTATTGTCATATTTTGGTCATTTATTTTAGTGTTGGTATTTTTTGTGTGTGATGATTTATTATTTAAGGATTTCAGGTTTATGATTTGATACACAAGCACCCCAATTTTTTTAATAATTTTAAGCTCATAATATGAATATGAATTTTTTCGTAGATATGTTATAACATAATTTGATTCTAATATTTTCATAATAAAAATAAAGTACAAAATATATTCTAACGGTGATGTAATATAATTTTGGTTGATATATATAAAAAATTTAAATACATATAATTTATGTAAATTATTAATAGGGTTAAAATGATGAAATATATGTGATATATGCAAAAGATACAAAAGATTCGATGAAATGTATGTATTGGAATAAATTATAAATATGATTAAAATGAAATGGATTGTCATGAGATTGAATAAATTGGTAGGGGTAAAATGGTAAAAATGGGTGAGATTAAAGTGGTGTGAATTGATTATCATGGGATTGAATAGAATTTTAGGGGTAAAAAGGTCAAATGGCAGATTTTTGAGTTAAGAGGTTGTGATTAATTAAAGGGAGTGAAATGGATTGTTATGGGATTGAATGAATTGTTAGGGATAAAATGGTCATTTGACGGTTTTTTGTGTTAAGAGACTTTTATATAGTAATATAGATTTTTGGTCACCGAAATCCAACAAATTTGGTATGAAAATATATTTTTTTATTATTGTTTTTTTATATATATATATATTTGATGCCTATCTGAAGTCATGAAAGAACAAATGGGAAATGCAGCTAATAATAATCTCTCCAAATAAAGCCAGATATGTTCATGGTCAGGAAAGATTAGTTGGCATGAGGACCACAAAAAATCATGATACTCCAAAATGAAGTGATGTTTGTAGATACAGCTTTCATGAAACTGAATGCAAGCTTATGGTTTGTATTATCAAATGAAGCTGGATGCAACCAAACAAAAGAAAGAAAAAAACCATATAAACTTGACCAGAGACACGGAGAAAGTCCCAAAAATTAAATAATATTAACATGTCCCGTCCCAGAAGACACAAATATTATAGCTTCATGTACATAGTTGTGGGCCTTATAGAACAGATAAATGGGCCCTTATGAGATCCCAATCAAAATAGAAGGCCCAACAGGGTTTTTATAGGGTTCCATATCCATTTCTAGGGTTTCCATCCGGAAGACAAGAGAAGAGAGTCTGAATCGATACATGGTGGCATGGGTGAGAGCCACTCAATCCCGATCTCTCGACCTCTAAATTAAACAACATGTAAATTGAATAGATTATTCGTGAATCCAAATGGATAACCATATCAATTGAACTGAACAACCCATGAATTAAACAAAATATGAAATTAAATTAAGGATCCTTGGAGGAGGGTTGTCACAGATCTGATGCATCAATAGATTACTTGTATTGCATCATCAGAGTTTATCCTTTACAAGTAATCTTTTACATCATATTTTATTTTGCTGTCTAAGGCATCTTTTGTTAACCATTAAAAATTGGCTATACAGATAGATTAATGTTCAGTTCCCATGTTATTTTTCTCACATTGAAGTAGGAGCCTAACATTGTGTTACAAGTTACAACCACATGCATTTGCCATCCAACGAGGAGTACCCATCAACCTGGGGCCCACTGTCCCCAGCCCACCACCATTGGATTTGAACCCAGGCCCTAAACGAGTTTACGGGAGGAATCAAATTGGGCTTGCTAAATATTTAAAGGAAAATGTTACGCCTAGGTCGGTTTCCAGCCTAAAATCCAGTCTCCACGTCTGCTGAGCACTTTTTGGGTGGGTGACGTGGCCGCCACGTAGACGGGACTCAACTCATAAAACAAAATTTAGTTTGGTGGGAAATTTTGGGGTTAGTTTCGAAATTCAAAATTTAAAATATAAGTGATTTGATGGTTGCTTTTTTGGGATGTGATGGCAACTGACACAACTATCGAGTGCTTTATTTTATCGATTCATGTATTTACGTCAGGTCTGGTATGTTGGACCTATCAGCGCATATGCGTCGATAACTTTTCACGAAAATCGAGGCTCTCACTTTCTGTCAGAGAAATCTCTCACACCTCTCACTCATCTTCACTTTTTCTCACAAAATCTCTCTCTCTCTCTCCCTCCCACCCTGTAAACTCTTCGTCTCCCTCAACCTCTCTCTCTCTCTCTCTCTCTCCATCTTCCTGAATCTCTCTCTTATTCGTTTGTTGGTGTCCGTTGGCACAATCACACAGAAATCTCTCACACCTCTCACTCATCCTCACTTTTTCTCACAAAATCTCTCTCTCTCTCTCTCCCTCCCACCCTATAAACTCTTCGTCTCCCTCAACCTCTCTCTCTCTCTCTCTCTTCGTCTTCCTGAATCTCTCTCTTATTCGTTTGTTGGTGTTCGTTGGCACAGTCACCTGAGTCAAGCATGACATCCTTCTCTTCCACTCAAGTGCTGTGGGTTGTTTCCGACGATGGCGTCGCCTCTACCGGTCTATCTACTTTTTTATTTTTGTAATTTTTAGATCGATAAAAATAATCATCATGCTAGGTTTATTTAGTTAGGAATTTTGTTTTCACCTCTTTTTTTTCAGTTAAGAATTTTTAAATATAAAAAAAAAACACTATGTTTTTTTTGCCTCTACCACTCTTTTATTTAGTTAAAAAATTTTAATTCTGAAAAAAATCACCATGTATTTTCGCATTCAACGCTCTTTAGTTCAGTTATGAATTTTTAATTTAGAAAAAAAAATCAGCATGCTAAGGTTATTTAATGTTATTTTGTTCATAACATGCATATTTTTTGCTTCTCTAGAAGTACGTGTGTTTCATTTTTTTCGTATTATTGTTATGTGCTACAGTGGGAGCATATGCTTCTGGTTCTGCGCATATGCTCTGTTGAAAGAGCATATGCAATCATTATTTTTTACAATATTGTTAGGCTTATGTCCATAGCATATACTTCTTTGGAAGAGCATATGTTGTTTTAATGTTTAATTTGAGTTGCACACATATATAGATTGATTTAATATTTGTAGTCATTATATTTTTGGAGTCTCACTATACCTTTTATTACATATATCTCTTTTGAAAAGACGAATATACCTCGTTAGCTGTGCAGCGTTGAAAGTTGATATCATGAAGTCCGTGAAAAGATCACACAAAAGCTTGGAGGGGGGCGGTGGAGTAGAGGCCTGTGAGGGAAAATGATACTTCATTGATTGCGCCATCGCTTTAAATGTGTGTGTATAATTCAATTTTTGCCTCTGCTTTCATTATTTGGAATGTAAGAATTGTAATGAGATATATAAATGGTTTGCTAAAGCACATACCTTATTATAAATTTTCATATGATTGTCTTGTTTAGGCATTTAGAATGGTATGAGATCCTTAAAGTGGTATATGTTTTGTTTATCAACGCATATACCTTATTATTATTATTATTTGTCGTATGACTCGTGCTCGACTATGTTATTGAATGTAGATATTGAATAAGGCATATGCGTTATTTATCGACGCACATAACTTGTATTCATGTTTTGTCTGCTTGTCATGTTCGAATATGTTGTGGTATATCAGGCAATGCGTCATATGCTTTAATTATGGACGCACATGACTTATCATCATTTTTGTGTAAGTGTCTTGTTCGACTATGTTGTGGTATGTACATTATTGATGAAACATATATTTTTTTCAACATGAAAATATGTGAGAGGTCCATGTGGCCATGGGTATATCACTTCTTCATCATGAGATGCCAATTATTTAAGGTGATAAGAAATGATTGGCTCGCAGAGGATGTATCTATTTCTCTATAAGGATAAGTGCGCTTTAATTTTAGCATATGCCTTATTTAACGAAGCTTATACGCATTTATAGGTAATCGATGATTATTCAAGCACTATTTCTGAAGTATTGAAGCCCTCTATCCTAGCTAGGCCGATTCTATATGTGTAAGCAATTTTTAACGTATATTCCCTTACATCCTTTTATCATTTCATTTGAAAAACATTCATAATTGTTTATATTCCTCTCTTAAATGTTATAGCAATATTTTAGTACGAGCATGGAAGGAGCCAAGAAGTTTTTCAAAGTCTTTGTGTGGTTGGGTGATGCAAGCAGAGATGATTTGGGGATGATTATTTTTTCCCTTTTTTATTCAAAGCATTGGTCCTTACTGATACTGGATGGGGAGAAGAAGACATTCAAAGTGTATAATTCGCTGAGTGGAGAAATCTATGAATCGTGGGCGTTTACTGTGGTAAACTTGCTGAAGGAAATGATACTGAATTACGCAAATATTTGACCGATATTGAATCTATGATTCTAGTGGACCTGGATTCTCTAATGTAGCATAGATGTTTTGCGCATCTTGTTTGAACATTTCTTGTGTCTTTTAATGTGGTGTAATTGTTTGTTTGAATACATTCTCCTATGGGTGTTTGATGTTGTTAAGTTGTGTTACAACACTTCCCTCTTTTTTTGGATGTTGTTGGTTTAAACAATTATCCATATTTAACGGAAGCATATGCCTACTTGTATAAATCATACATATAGTCTGGCTGTGAATGTATGTTAAGTTATGCTTTTTGAACACTTGATTTATCTGTTTGGATGTTGCTTGTGTTTCATTTCCAGTCCTCTAATAACATACATTCTTTATGATTGTTTTTCAATAGTCCAGTACTCTTAATACAGGACAGGTAGCATATAAATTCTTAAATAGGGTATATGTATAAATAAAGTAAGTATATATGAAATCAACCAAATTATGGTTACTTAACATTTATTTCAAATCTAAATTATAAGACATTTGAAATGTTAATATATCATATCCAATTCTGAATAGTAAAATATTATAACTATGAAGAACATTTACAAAATGCTTGACTATGATGCCATCCATCTCTCAAATTCTTATTCCATATAAGTCGATTGTGATGCGAACTGAGTATACTGCTGTGAACTTGGTGTTGGTGGTGTGCAATTTGCAAGTGTAACACGTCTAGGATGTTTCTCTCTTGTTGCTTTGATTGTCAATTATTCTGATATCATATCGACAAAATAAAGAGATTAATAAAACATGTAAAAGTTTATCGACGCATATACTACTTTAGAGTTGGTACATGCCGAGTATAGAGAATCATATACTTACATTTTTCTGCTTATTAATGTCAACTTCACACCATGAAATATTTTGCTTAGTTTATGGGTGACCCTTCGATTGCGCAATGAAAGGCTAGTGCTTGCTTTACTTTTACTATTTCTCTTTCTGTACTTCATTTCCTTTGAACATGTAAAAATAATTGTCTTCAGATCACCTTTGGGAGTGAACTTTCTTCTTGTCTTAATGACACCAAAACCATTGCGGAAAGCAAAAGCCTTATATTGAGAGTACGTTTCATCAATGGAGTCAAACTCCATGCCAACAATTAATTCTTCATCATTTGCTTCATAATATTTAATATCATCAACCTTTTACATTGGGATTCATTGCTTCTTCACACTGAAATTCAGCATTCAATCCCATGTATTCCAAGGTCCATCATTTCTGTAATGACCCGCATGTTTAATAGCGTATATGTGTCGATAAACAAGTATGTACTCGAATATACATGAAATATATGTTTTCGTATTACATGTATACAATGGCCAATGAATACATACTCTCCTGAACGACATATATGCAAATTAACAAGGCGTATATGTTTTCAATGAAAATATTCATTCATTACATAAAAAAAATATCAATAATTTTTTAAGGAAAGCACATAACAGACAACGAGACAAATACCTTATTTTTGACAGAAAAACGAATTGTTCCTTATCGGATTTGGTTGGTGTTGTCTGGAATTAGAAGGTTCTCCAACTTTGTATGAAAAAAAATCAGTGTAGCACAAAAAGAAATAAATCATTCATTGTTAGGTATTCAGTTGTTGGAGGAGATTGAGAGGAAAAAACTGTAGTTGGAAATGAAGGAGAGAGAATGAAATTTATTTGCTTTGACTGGGAAGAAAAAAGGAGAGGTCAAAAAGGGGGGAATCCAAAATTTTGGCGGGATGTTTTTGGGGGGAAACATTTTGGGATTGGTGAGAAAAAGTGGGGGGCTGACGTGGAAGGGGGGCTGACGTGGACGAGGGTGGCTGACGTGGAGACTGGATTTTAGGCTGGAAACGGACCTGGGTGTAACAATACCCATATTTAAAATGCTACCGTCCGTCCATTTTTAATTTTAAAACACATATCACATATATTCTTATTTTATTCAAAATCATTTGTTTCATCTAATAAAATAAAATTTGTATTTTTATTAAAAAAATATTTTTAATTAATTGAATGATATTATTTATAAAAATGTAAAAAAATACAGTGAAGAAGGGCTAATGAGATAGATGACATTGGAGAATGTAAAAATGACTGAATGTAACAGTACTCATAAAAATATACTTAATATATGGTTTCATAGTGAAAATCATACGACAAGCCTTATTTAACGTCTGCTGGTGTTTGAAATGAGACGCATGGTACTGGAAATGAGCTCACCACATAATCAACTCATTTTTTGTAAGTTGTGTATATCTGAAGAAAAGTAGGAATAAGTTTATATTTGTGATAGCAATGATATATTTGTTTGCATGAGAATGAGAACCCTCTTTTATGTTAAGTTTTTGTCGTAAACAAAAACATAAAACATAAAAAGATATGAAGCTTATTTCAGATTTTACATTTTGAAATCTTTACCCATCCCTATTTAAGGTTGGTCCTATAATATAATAAAAAATTTATATAACAAATTAAACTATTTTTTACATAGATGGAAATTACATTCATAAAAAAGACAGTATCTCAAAAAAAAAATTCATGATATCCATTACATAAATTATTTGAAAATTTTTCAATACATATGAAAATATATAATATGTTGGAAGGAGAAGGGGGAAAAATAAGATCCTATAAAACATCGAGCCAGACCCGGCCCTGGGTGTAAGCCCAATAGGCAGCTGCCTAGGGCCCCACCCATGGAAGGGCCCCCATGCCCACTTGGTCACATGCAACAACATTTTGTTTATATGCCCTTTTAAGCTTTTTATGGGCCTAATCTGCCCAGCCCATCACAGAGCCAACTTTTTTCAAATTTAACCCATCCCAAGCCTTATATGGGAAGATAAAAACTGCAACGGTTACAAATATGTATACATAAATACATAATTAATTTTTTTTAATTTTTTATAGGAAAGTGAATAGACATCTTAATGTCTCTCTCTCTCTCTCTCTCTCTCTCATAATCTCTCAAAACCCGTCAAGTAATCAAGATTCCAAAGTATAAAAAGATTTATAACAAATTAATCTCCATTACAAGGTATGTAACCCCTTTTTTATTCTTAATTTTGTTTATTTAGTTTTTGTTATTGGATATGTTTATAATTCTTATTTGTAGCCCCTTCTACAACAAACATGGTCTTTGAAGTGTAACTTATTTTAAAATATTTTTTTAAAACTTCTAAGGAAAATATAAAATATTCATTATCTATTTACTAATCAAATTTTATTTTTTTTACAGAACTCCAACAATCAATATACAAATACTTGTTGGGGATATTGGAGAAGGCTGAAAATCAGGTTTTATTGTTATTTAAATTTGATTTCAAGTCTCTTGATTATTGCGTATTAGATTTTGAATTAATTATAATATGTCTACTAGAAAATGTAGTTGTGGATATGAAAAAGAAAAAAATAGATGAATTGATTCAATCTCAATGAGGAGTTTTTGGAAAGTTTTTATATAACAATAAAAGCACAACAAGTTCTGTTGAAAATTTGGTGAATGAAGAACATGAATGGGAATGAAAATGAAGAACATATGACATAAGAATGTAATAATGAGCGTAATGATGAAAAACATATCAATGAAGAAAGTAACAATGACAATGATGATGAAAATAGACCTAAGAATTATGAAAATAAAAATTTTGATGAAGAATATAGACAGTTTCCTTTGAATATCTATGATCCAGAAAATTGAAAAAATATTAATCAAAATTTAAGAGACTTTTTAGTAGAAAGAGGCCCTATAAGATATAATGATATCAACTTTATTCCTAAAGATGATGATAATAGGCATTTCTCTTTTATACATTACAATCGATATTTATCCAATGGAGAGAAGCATGATAGAAGATGGTTAGTATATTCAAATGTTTCAGATAAGGTATATTGTTTTTGTTGTAAGTTATTTAAGAAAGAAGACAACAAGATCCATTTAGCTACTAAAGGAGTTAAAGATTGGAAAAATCTAAGTTATAGGCTTAAAAGTCATGAAACTAGTGAGATGAGCACATTACCAAGATGAGTAGTTAGATTGAATTAGAAAGAAAATTAAAAAATAATGAAATAATTGATAAGTGCGTGGAAGAACAAATTCAGAAAGAGAAAGAACATTGGAGACAAGTTTTGTTAAGAATACTTGCTGTTGTAAAAACTCTTGCCAAAAATAATTTAGCATTTCATGGAGACAATGAGAAGATATATCAAGAGAATAATGGAAATTTTCTAAGCTTAATTGAAATGATTGCAGAATTTGATCCAGTAATGTAAGAGCACATTCGACGAATTCAAGAGCGTGAAACCCATTATCATTATGTTGGTCATAAAATCCAAATTGAACTAATAACTTTGTTAGCAGGAGAGATAAAAAAACACAATTGTTAAAAAAATCAAAGAAGCAAAATATTTTTCAGTTATACTTGATTGTACTCCAGATGCAAGTCATGAAGATGAAATGTCTCTTGTAATTCAATGTGTAGATGTTTCTTCGAGTCAAATAAAGGTAGAAGAGTTCTTTTTAGAATTTTTAAAGGTAGAAAATACATCAGGACTAGGACTTTTTAATGAACTTTTAAATGCGTTGAGAAATCTTGAACTAGATATATGTGATGTAAGAGGACAAGGATATGACAATGAATCTAATATGAAAAGAAAATATAAGGGTGTACAAAAAAGATTACTTGAAGTAAATCCTAGGGCATTCTATACACCATGTGGTTGTCATAGTCTTAATCTTACACTTTGTGATATGGCCAACTCTTGTACACTTTGGAGTGGTACAACGTATATATTCATTGTTTTCATCTTCTACAAAACGATGGAAAGTTTTCAAAGATTACGTGTATGGTTTCACACTTAAGCCATTATCACAAACACATTGGGAAAGTCATGTTGAAAGTGTTAAAGCAATAAGATATCAAGCTCTAGAAATAAGAGATGTTTTAGTTCATTTAGCAAATAATAGTGAAGATCCCAAAACAAAGAATGAAGCTGAATGTTTAGCAACATATGAAATTGAGAATTTTGAGTTCTTGTTTGGAATGATTATTTGGTATAACATTTTATTTGCTATTAATCAAGTTAGTAAAAATTTTCAAACTGAAGACATGCATATCAATGTTGCCATATGTCAATTAAAAGGACTTATTGTATTTTTTGAGACTTATAGAGAAATTGGATTTGAACAGGCTATGATTGAAGCTAAAGAAATTGCAACTGCTCTGGATATTGAACCCAAGCTTCGTGAAAAATGAATTATTCATAGAAAAAAACAGTTTGATGAAATTGTCAATGAAGAGATGAGACAATCACCAGAAGAAGCATTTAAAGTTAATTATTTTATTTATATAGTAGATCAAGCTCTTTCTTCACTTAAGAGTAGGTTTGAACAATTTTAAAAATATGAAGAAGTTTTTGGATTTTTGTTTGATTTGAAGAAGTTGAAAACTTTAGATGATAATTGTTTGAAATGTTACAGTAGCAAACTCAAATTTTTTTTAAAACATGACATGATTTCTGATATCGATGGAAGAGATTTATTTTTAGAATTAAAAGTCTTGAAAGAAGAAGTTCTACCAAAAGAAACAAAAAAACAAATTGATGTGTTGAATTATTTAAAAAGAATGGATTGTTGTTTTCCAAATGCATGGATTGCTTATAGAATATTATTGACAGTACTTGTTGCAGTTTCATCTACAGAAAGAAGTTTTTTAAAATTGAAGTTGATAAAATCTTATCTCAGGTCTACTATGTCACATGAAAGATTGAACGGACTAACTTTGCTATCTATTGAAAAGGACATGGTGGAAAAACTTGATTATTCAAGTCTAATTAGTACTTTTGCAGCTCAAAATGCAAGAAGAATAATGTTTAAGTGATGCTTTGTTGAACTTCATCATTTCTTTTTGGTATTATAGCTTTACATTATGTTTGTTAAGTTCTTGGTGTAAATTGGATGAGAGCATGTATCTATATGTTATAATCTTCTAGTTGATTAATGAAAAATAACAATTTATTGGGTTATATTTAAACAAGATTTTTTTTGGTGATAGGCCCCCATTTTACAGCCATATGAATTAATTATTTTTTTATGTTCCATCACCTCTTTACCATCCCTCACTTGCCCCTTATCCTGAAAGTTATCCACTTATTAAATTATGAACACATGCAATTCGCTTACTGGATTAATTCTGCAACATATTCAAGGGAATGTTTGTCTGTTTTTACATATTCAAGGGAATGTTTGTCTGTTTTTACATGGATTGATAATTGTACTGCCAGCATTTAGGGTTCTTTATACCACAAAATGCTTAACACACCATTAATGTGCCTAGAGTTCTGCTGAGATTTTCTTGACAAGTACAATCTACTACCATGGCTTGTGCTATTAAAATCTTCCTTATTTAGATCCCTTAATTTCTTTTCATGGTTTTAAATCCTCACACTTTCTAATTTTCAATATTAATTTTTTCTATATAGGGTGTCGTTCTGATATGCACACCCAGTTGAGGTCTTATATATATATATAAAGAGCAAATATTATATTTATTGTGATGCTTCATTTACCCTAAAAAACCAAATTTGAGGAGATAAAATAACAAAAATATGACATGTATAGTAGTTCATTGAGTGCTGATAATCTCAATCCTTCCTCCAAAATATATTAGATCAAGAAAATACAAAAAATGTGGTTAATAAAAATTCAATTTCAAATAATTCAACTCAGAAATTAAAAGTGACATGAGGAATTTTTTTTGAAAAATTAATTAGGGATTCTCACAGTCACCCCGATATTATTTTTAAATCTCTGGTTTTTGTTTAAGTTTTTTTCTCCCTAATTTTCAATCCCATTATTTTTAAATTAAATTTAACCCTTTCTGTAAATACCATTCATTTATATACCAAAAATACCCTTAAACATTTTCATTTACCCAAACCATCATCTCTCCCACATTTTCATTCAAATTGACTTCTTCTTCTTCTTCCCCAACAGTACCCTTTCCCCATTAAACAAATATGGTGGTGGCTGTGGACGTGGCCATTGGTATCCCTCACCACAATATTAGATCTAGTCGAAGGAGTCGCAGAGGGAGCAACTAGGGTTGTGGGAGTAGAACAAGTGGGAGGCGATGAAGTCATCGGATATGGTGCAGTTGTGGTTGTTGGAGATGGAGGATATGAGGGACTGGACGCTCCTTGTCTGCTTCGGAGGCCGACCACCTCCGCCGCCGCCGCCGTCGTTGTCGGAGGAGTTGAGGGAGAGGGGAGAGAGAGAGAGGTTGAGGCCATCACCGGCAGTCGGTGATGGCGTCGATTCGATCGATGGTACGCTTGAGTGAGGGAGGGAGGAGATGTGAGGAAGTTGTGGATATGGAGAACATGGATCGAACGGTCGGGAGGGACGATGAGGGGTTGAATCGCGGATAGTATGCTTGAGTGGGGGAAGGGATTTGAGTCACTGTGAATTTTTTTTTTTTTGCCTCTTCTGGTTGGTTTCGTGGTGTTTCAGGGTTGCTGTATGTTTTTTCTATGTTCCTTTTGTTCTGTAATGACTGAAAAAATATTAGTACATTGTTATTGTTAGAAAATCTGGATATATTGTTTATGTATTTGGGTATACCGTTAAATATGTAGGTCTTGTGATTGAAAACGTATTTTAGGACATATCATTTCACGGAAATTGAATATTGACCAACCATCGTGGATGAAAAATGCTCTGATAAGATGGATGCGTAATTATTCTTTTATTCATCTCTTAAAATGTTTTAATATTATGATATGATATAATTATTGTATTTTAATTTTTAAAGTGGACTGCAACACGTTAATAAATAAATTTAGTAAGCATCTTACAAAAGAATGAACATGAACTTCAGACATGATGACATTTCTAAGATTTAGAAGTGAATATGTAATGAAAATCCTAAGACGGTCCAAAAAAAGTGAGGCTAGAATCAAGCAAATATAAGAGGAATTTGTCCGGTACTAATTGAATTGTTAACAATGGACCTAGACATATTAATAATGTACCCATATGGGTTAATAATATACCAGTACAAGTTAATAATGTACCAAGATAAGTAAACAAATGGTTTATGGGAGATATGGATTTTCAGACTTTCAATGTATCTAATGGAGTCATAACGGAAATTAGTGAAAAGAACTAACAAATAAGACAATGCTCCTTTGGGATGTAAAAGTATCAGGTACCTAAATATAATACAGGGATGGCCTGAAGAACCCATAATTAATTTCCCCATTTTTATTTTTCTGATCATATTCCCAAAAATTAATAATCATGAAAAAAAAAGCTTAGCTACCTTCATGCACATAGTTTTGGGCTTTGTAGAACAGATAAATGGGCCCTTGTGAGATCTCAATCCAAATAGAAGGCCCAACAGGGTTTTTATAGGGTTCCATCTCTATTTCTAGGGTTTCCATCCGGAAGACAAGAGAAGAGTCTGAATCGATCCGTGGCGGCGATGGGTGAGAGCCACTCGATCCCGATCTCTCCACCTCTAAATTTCACACCTTTTTCGATCTCTTCAATCTGATCTCTCTTTTTCTCTCTCTCGATCTGCAGCGAGGATCAAGGTTCACGAGTTGAGAGGGAGGACCAAGGCGGAGCTTCTGAGCCAGCTGAAGGACCTCAAGGCGGAGCTCTCCCTCCTCCGCGTCGCCAAGGTCACCGGAGGCGCCCCCAACAAGCTCTCCAAGATGTAATAAAACCCTAGATCCTCCTCCCCCCCCCCCCCCCCCCCCCCCCACTCTCTCTTTCAACGAATTGTGATGTGATGATGACTGCAGAAAGGTTGTGAGGACGTCGATAGCGCAGGTGCTGACGGTCATATCTCAGAAGCAGAAGTCGGCGCTCCGGGAGGTCTATAAGAATAAGAAGTTCGTCCCACTCGATCTCCGCCCCAAGAAGACCAGGGCCATCCGCCGTCGCCTCACCAAGCACCAGGTCCTCTTCCCCCCATCCCCAGATCTTTTGTGCTCATTGAATTGAATTTATGGATTTCTTTTTTGTGTTTCGGGTTATTTGCCTGTTGATTGATTTGCATAGTTTGGTTTCTTTTGTTATGTTTGGATTGATTTGTAATATGTGCTTTTAATCTGTGACTTTGTTTTTTGTGTATGTATGTGTGTGTTCATTATTGTGGTTGGTATTGAGTTTTCAGTTTTACTCTGCTTTGGTGATGATTGTTATTTGTTGGGGTGACCTGATATGAAAATTTTTTATGAAGTTATCAGTGAATTATATGAGTGTTGCTAGCCTATCAGTCAGATTTTCACTTGGTTGCATACTTGCATATAGTTTTTAAAGTTTTCTGAGCCGGTGGTTTGCTAACGTGGTTGCTTATAATAGAAGCATCAACAATCTTGTTACTTGGTTTTTGAGTAATTGAAAGGTAAATTTTTTTAGTTTGATTGAATGGCATAAAATAAAAAACAGGCTCTAGTTATGGTTTAAGAAAAATCTAGTGTAAATATTCCCCTAGAGATGATATTACTCCATATTAATTTTTACTTTCATCCGTGGTGTAACTTTTCTTGTAGATGAATGTTTATGCCAAAGGATGCATAGTTTCCAGATTCAGCATAGATGTTCAAGGGTCTTTAATTTCAGAAGTTCTACTATTTTGTTTGGTGGACTTTGATTCTTCAGTTCACCAATATGCATCTGATGATAGAGAAATTGAATTTGGAGTAGCATCTGAATTATACTTTATTTGGTTATATAGAAAGGAGATCAACATGAAAATGAATTTTTTCAGATATGCTTCTATGAGTAAGGGAAATCCCTTTTTCTTCACATAGGCATGTTCTAGTTGGATATATACATGATGATTTGTACTGTTGATATTCTGGAATGGCATCCAGTGCATGGTGGCAGTTTTCTACGACAGCCTGTTCTTTTAATAGGAGATTGTTTGAGGGCATTGTGATGCCATTTGGCTTTCATAACTGTCAATTTTGAATTTTGAATATTGATTGTCCTTATTTCACAAGTATGAAATTTAAACATATAGTATTATCCATCTTGCATCATCCCTTTTGTTTTAAGTCCAATACTATCTATTCTAATGTAATTAATAGGGGGGTAGTCAATTAGGATTTTCATGGGCAAATTGTCCATGTCTATGGATTTGTAAATCTTGTGTTTTTCAATCAGGACATTGATTCGTGGACAAAAAGTCCAGTGTTATTCAATTGAGATATTATCTCGTGGACAAAAAGTCCAGCGTTATTCGATTGAGACATTATCTCGTGGACAAAAAGTCCAGCGTTATTCGATTGAGACATTATATCGTGAACAAAAATTTCAGTGTTATTCGATTGAGACATTATTTCATGGACAAAAAATCTAGTGTTATTCGATAGAGACATTATTTCGTGAACAAAAAGTCCAGTGTTATTCGATAGAGACATTTTTCTGTGGACAAAAAGTCCAGCGTTATTCAATTGAGACTCTTCATAATAGACATTTTGTCCTTTGTCATTCAATTTAAACAGGATTTGTGAAGACTTTCACAAGTGAGGGATTTTTGTGGATTTTTGTGGACTTTAGAAAGAGAAATACAAAGGAAAAAGTCATTTCAAAATCCCACCCAAATGAGTGGGATTCTCATGAACTTTTATTCTAGTATTGTGAATATATATTTTTTTTCTTTTGACAAAACTCTTTTATAATTTTTATCTTACGCCTTTCATATTTTTATTCACATTTTTTTCTTTATTTATCATCTTTTTTTTTCTGAATGTCCATTTGTACGAAATATTGTTATCACCTCATATGTTTGCTGAATATATGAGAATGATAGATTTGCTTGTGTTGCAATCATGCATATTTTTTTATAATGTTAAAGACATATATAAAAATAAAATTAGGTATATGTGTATATATATGACTAAATATACTGATTGCTTTTATTTTATTTTTTATTTAAAGTAATATAATGACTACTTTTATTTTTTTTATTTTAAGTAATATAATTTATTATTTTATTTCATTATATTTGAAGAGATGTAATATATGATTTTTATATAATATACATATTTCCTTATTTTTTATTGTCTTCCTAATTAAAAACTTATCCCTCCCCTTTATAAAAGCTTATGAAATTTTCTCTCTATAACAGAAAAAAAAGTTAGCTCATTGTGGATTTTTCTCAATATAAGATTTTTTTTTCTCTGTTTTTTTTATATTTTAGATTGATTGTTTTTAATGAAGAAGACTTTTTTATGAATGTAAATATATATTAAATATTGATATCGACTCATATGTATAGCTAAATGTATGTGGGATGACCATGACATCAATATTCATGGTGAACTAATGTAATATTATCTAGTTAAAAATGATTTTTATTAATATTTATTATATTAAATTATATTTTATGTTGGGTATGATGAGTTCTTTATTTCTTATTTAAAAATTCAAAAACATTATTGTGTTTATTAATAGAAATCCATATGTAAAAAGAGTCAATATGTTAAAGTTTGTTAAAGTCTGTGAAAGTTTATAAAAGTCCATGAGAGTGATTTGTGAAAATCTGCAAATGTCTATGTAAGTACGTGAAAGCCCAGGAGAGTGATTTGAGAAAGTCTACAAATGTCTGTGAAGTCCATGAGAGTCAATATGTAAAAGTCTGCCAATGTCTATGAAAGTCTGTGAAAGTCCATGAGAGTCAATCTGTGAAAGTCTGCAAAAGTTTGTAAAAGTATGTGAAAGTTATGTGAGTCAATCTACAAAAGTATACGAAAGTCTGCGAAAGTCTGCAAAAGTCTGCAAAGTCTACAAAAGTCTATCACTTAAATAATGTCCACAGAAATCCATCAAGTCCGTATCGACTACCCCCCTATAAGGCTGCAACTTGAGCAGTTGGGTCTCAACCCAACCCAACTCCAAGTTAGAGGTTTAACTCAAATCCAACCCAACCCAATCCTCAAAATTAAGGTCAATCCACCCCCAACACCTCGGGTTATGATGCAATTCAGATCGGGTTCATTTTAGGTAATTTGAACAATACAATGGTTGGTGTCCCGTGGGAAAACGTAGTTAAGATAAAAATGAAAAACGAAGATGGAGAGAATAATATAATGAAAATATAAAATTATAGACCATTCAAAGTTTATCTCAAAAGACATTTAAAATTTGGCCTGGAAATTTAAATATACCATGTACCACGTTGGGTTCTGGTTACCTGAGTCCTCAATCATACCTTATCGTGTTTGGATATGGGTTGCTCGGGTTTGAGTTTGGGTTGAACCTAAACACTAGAATCCCAACCCAAACTTATCCAAACATCGGGTTGAATCGGGCTCAACCCTCCCAAATGGCACCCTTAAATGTAATCCTTTTTTGTAAATTTTTTTAACATTGCCTCCCGAGCAAGAACCTTGTTAGAACTTTGAGAGAAATACATGTGCAATTCATGCTACGTTCGATGGCTAGTCTATTCTTAATTTTCCAATTTAAATTTCAGTCAAATAGAAATCTTTGGCTGACTAATAATATTGTTTTCTCAAGCTGGGATAGGATTATAATGTACTCTATTAAAGTACTGAGTGTGATTTTTTTTTGTTAAATTAATTTTTAGTGGGTATGGATTATGTAATGCAATTTTCACATCCAATTAATCTTACATTAGGGGGAGCTAATGGCAGGAGCACATACAAGTGAAAAAATTGCATAGATGTGTAGAGAATGTACATTCATGCGGATTTCCTATTACAGTAGTATATATCCCTCCTATAAAAAAAACAGCATATGAATTGCTGTGTGGTATTCATTTTAAACACACAGTGTTTTAGTAGTTATGGTACAAACACTGCACCTTTATGGGTTTTATATGATTTAATAAGCATTTATTCTCTATTTATTAATATGAAGGCGAAGGCCAATTATTTATTTAAATAATAATAATATTTAAATTGTTCTATGGAAACAGTGCAGAATATTTCTTGCTTTGTAAGATTGACAAAGAGTTTGGCTAGGAATTCGATTTTTTAAAATTGGTAGTGGAATTTTCCATCAAATAGTGAAAATTCCTGCCATTATAACAGGGATTGGGATTCTATGTGCATGTGTGTGCCATGCATATCCACCTGTTCTCACCCTCTCGTGTTGCATGCCTCTACCATCTTCTCACCGTGAGATGTGAATAAAATTAAACAGGCAAATTGCATTGTGGATCCTATACCAAATAATATTGCAAAATGGTTTATTCACTACTTTTTGTTAAACAAACTGTTAACATGCTATGTAATATTGGTTGTGAATCTTCTTGATGGTGATGTTTTCTATTTTGTTTTTGATATACGTGGTTATTGTGTATAGATTCATGAATTGATCGACATTACCCTTGGATGAAGTTTCACATTTCTTGGTTTTTGCAAATGAAAAAGGTCTAGGTATTTAAAGAACTGCCCTCCGGAAGGTGGATGTGTGTGACAAAGATGCTTGGGAAAGTTCACGGTTGGCTACAAGAAAAGAGGATTTAAAAAAAAAAAAAGCTTGGAGTACTCGTTCATTGGGTTAATAAGATGTTACGTTCCTTGTTCTCGTAGTCATCCATATAGGCTCTGACAGTGTCATAGAGATGAAAGGTATTTAACCACAGGGAAGAGGTGGTATGGGATGGATGACATGCATTTTATTTTGTTAGATTGGATAATGAAGTAAAAAGAAAAGAATATTATGATTAGAACTTTTGTGCCTGGGGGCAGAGGGGTTTTAAATTCCATGTGAGCAACTCATGTGGCGTCTGAAGAAAAAATAAGAAATTGTGTGTTGGACACAGCTAGACCTGGTTGCAACTTTTAACTTTAAAAAAGGACAGTGGTTTCTTTTTTCCTCTTTAAAATTTACTCTCCAAACACAAAATAGCTGGGAAAATCGTGTTATATTCTTCTGGGGATGAACATTATGGAGCATGCTTCATATTTTACTGGTATTTTTCTTTTATTTTATGTCCTGTTTTCTACCTATGCCTTCTGTTTGTATTGTTCTTTCATGTTGTTTGCCTTTATTTTTTTGTTTTTATAGTTGTATATTCTGTTTGCAATACCTGTGGCTGTGTGCTCTTTTTCTACCCTTCTATTCTGTTTTATTTGTATTTTGTACTTTTTTGTATTTTTTATTTTATGGGCAATTGTAGTATATTTATGTTTTATTTATTGATTGATTGCTTTGTTCTTGATGTGTATGTATTCTAGTATTTATTGATTTGCCGTGTTGACGTTTTGTGTCGTATCTGTGTCATGCTATTTTAGCGTGAATTGTCCAATTCATGTATCCTGATTGATTGTCATCAAGAAATTGTTTAGACATCACATCACCTAATACAGGTTAGGCCAGTTTCAGGTGATAAAGGTGGTTCCTCCAATTTTCACTCCCTCTTTGATTTGGTATCCATGGTTACTACAAATACCCATTGTGGTATTTGTATTTTGTGAGCTGATATGGAGCCTCCTGATTGTCTAATGTTTATTCTACTTGCTTTTAGTAATAGTAAAAAAAATAAAAATTTATAAGCCATTTATGTTTAACCTGTCAATTTTGATGTATTCTACAGTCTGATTAAGTTCAATGTTAAATCATTGAATATTGTTCTGAGTGAGCCTGTTCTTCAATGTTGCTAGAGGAGTATTGACTCTAAATTATGGAAATCTGCAGATAAATGTACAATTTGCTTACCGTCTTTTCTTTTGATAATTGTTTAGGAAATCTAATGAAATATTACAAAAATAACCTTCTGTTCAATTCAAATGGAAGTTTGTTAATTTCACTTAAGTGAATTCATGTACATATGTACAATGCTAGTCTGTGCCATAATCTTCCATTATCTAAGAAGTTTGGCAGTTCTTTACAAACTTTGACTGTTGTACATGCTTATAATTCTGGAAAAATCAATAAAGAATTGGTTGTTGATCTGGTTGTATCCCTGGGTTTTCATCTCTTGCTTGTTGTCCCTTCTATAATCTGCTGTTGAAGTATGCTTAAAATTGCTTTGTTTGCATGTGTTGAATGTAATATATGCTTGGCATATCCTGTTATTGACTGGTGATTGCTGTGCATAGTAGAATTACCATAGCTTGTTGATGTTCCATGGAAAATATAAATAAATCATTTGATCCGAAAACCAGATCACATACTTTGTTCATGAATTACAAGATCAGATGGCATTCGAAGTGAGATTGAGAAGCTCATTTTGTGCGTGTCATTTGATTGAACTGGATTGTTTGTTCCTGCATAAATCCATATTGATGTCTGTACCATTTTATGTGCAGCTATCCCTGAAGACTGAACGTGAGAAGAAAAAAGAGAAGTACTTCCCTGTGAGGAAGTATGCCATTAAGGCTTAGGGGTAGTTTCAAATATGAGTTTGTTTTTCTTCTTCCAGATGATGTCTGTTATTTTTGTGAGGTTTGTCTTGAATCATTGCTACTATGATGGTTTTAGAAGGTAGTATCTTCTGTTCAAGGTTTGCATCTTTTATCTGATTTTGATACTTCAAGTGAATAGAAGAATATTCTGTGATGATTTTTTTTTATATATCTGATACTTATTGTTGTTCCAAATATGACCACATCAAGTTAATTATCAGGTAATTACAATGGCTTGTGATATGGTTTTAAACAAATCTATTTATATGTTGGAGAATCCTCTTCGTGTATGTTGGTTGGAAAATGATAACGTCCGGCCCAGTTTATAGACCTTAATCTTCGTGATTTTTTTTTATCAATGTTCTAGTCTATTGAAGTACAAATTATTATAAAAGGGCTTTGTTACACTTAGATTTTTTATATATTTGGTTAGAAATCCAATGAAGCATATATATCATTAGACATGTATGTATATCATTAGACATGTATGTATGTACCTTGTTAATTTTTTTTTACACTTGCTAAAAAATGGATTTATTCGACTTCAATGATATACACTTTTTATTAAAACATATATGTTGGCTCGATTTAATTGTCGTTAAAATTTAGGCTTTACCAACAAAAGAAATTTATAACTCTCTCTTACCTTTTTTAGTAGAAAGTGGGAGTAAGAGGTCGATCTCACAAGAAGTCTATGGAAGCAAACAAATAATTGTAAAAAAACAAATAATTGTAAAAGATATCAATTCTTAAAAAGATTTTAAAACAATAATTTTGAAGATTGATCCAAGGAAGCTACTTTAAAAGATAAATTCTAATTTGAATCAAGATACGATAAAAAAAAGCCACCAAGGATTAGAAACTACCCCACAAGTATGATTGATTAGATCTTTCTATTGCACTTATATTTTCCTTACTTCACATGAGTCGAGAGATTTTACTTGGTCACATGGAGAATATAGATTTAAAGTTCTCTTTTAACATTTCATAGTTGATACATCATTAACTACTAGATCAAGGACGGTTCTTATAGTGAAGACCCTCTTCCTTGACAATTAAGATATTCAACCAAGGACAACAAAATATTTCAAAGAAGGTAGTTCACTTCTACTCGATTTGAAAATAGGGTTTATAAAGTATCAATCATGTCTCATCTAAGTGAAACGATGAAAGATCTTAAAATACCCATAATCAAGATAAATCTGAGTTGAAGAAACTATATAATCATTAAGCATAAATCAAAATAATATAAGATGCACAAATAAAAGATCTAATAACTCATACTCATGGGGTGGAATCCTCTCCTTGGTGGGAGGATTCTCTAGCCTACCATGGTTGATGATATTCTAGAATAACAATAAAAAGATTTCATGAAAATCAAAGAAAGAAGAACTCTTTATTGATTAAACATAAACAAAATACAATAGCATCTATGTCTAATACCAAAGAAATACAAACTGAAAACACAAACTGAAGAGAGAAACTTAAAACAAAGAAGAAAGAACAAGAAAAATGAAAAATTAAAATTCTGCTCAGCTGGGAATCTCTGTGTGCTGTCCTCCCTCTCCAGGCCCCTTTTATAGAGTTCTAGGGGCTGTATTGGTTGGGGCTTTTAAGGCTGGACAGCTGCCTAGGATTTGAAAAATCCTTGCGTTTTGGTAGGATTGTGTAGCTGTCTTGGTGGGGATTTGGAGGATTGGCTAATGCTGATTTATAGTGATTTTGATAGAGATTTAATACTGATTTGACAAATCAGATTTGCTGATTTGTGGCTGTCTGCTGGAGATGATTTGTAAGGGAGATTCTCTCTTCTTTTGGCCATTGTGATGATCCATTCTTTCCATAATTGCTGTAGACTTTTAGGAATTTGTTCCATCATTGAATATCCACAGGTTCTTTTCCTCCAATAGCATGTAGAATTTATCTTCATATCCTATGAAATTTGGATTAATATTAGAATCTCCATGACAAATATAATTATGCACATGAAATGTATAAATGTAGTTTATTTGTGCATATTATGCTTTGAAAATAAAATTCCCTAATATGTATGTAGAAAATGATATATTGCATATGGAAATGTCCAAGACAACTCTAAAAGGTATATCAAAATATGTATATTTAAATATCTAACAAATACCCCCAAACCGACTTTTTGCTAGTCCTCGAGCAAAACTTAAAAAAAAATCCTAACTCACTTTCGCAGGAATCGCGGTTGCACTTAGCATGTGCAACAAGCCTTTAAACCCCTAGGTCACCCCTAGTGGTCGAGTTGTGTCTCGTGAGGGTTTGCAGCGAATATACCCACAAAATTCAAAGTTCAAACTTTTTTTTTTTCAAGGAAAGAACTTTTGAGAAAAATCTATCATAGTTGACAACTCTATCCACATGTTAAAAGTTTTCACTCTTAATCAAGTCCTGAAGTGTGTGTATGCATGGCCAACAAGGATGTAACTTTCTTTTTCCAGGTAAAACTTAATTTTGATCACCTTCCGAATGGATTTCGCATTGACTTCAAAAACTCACTAGATAATACACTCAACAAAGAAATTACTCAGAAGTGGACTCATTTCTCTCAACTTATATGTGACAAGAAATTAAATTCAAATCATCCACATATAAGATTTTATAGAAGGACATACCATATCAAAGAAAAAAAAATTAAATTGATCTCAGGAATGGAATATCATCGACTCAAGAACATTGGATTAAACACCATAAGTCCTCTTCATCTATTCTCCACATTTTAACCACATTACATTTAGGATCACGTAGGTCTTTTCAATAGGTTGTAATGAGCTAGGGTTGATAACTGAACAAGGTTTTATTCTGAAATGCTTTGAGAATTTATATACTTTTTCGATGAATATCGGCTCTTTTTTTTTTCAAGAATCATGATAGTAATAACCCTTCCATGAAATTTTATAGTAATTGATTGATTTTTTTCTTTTCTTCTTCTTTCCTCGTTCCCAAAACAAAATTTAAGGTTGCACTCATTAAGTGCAGTGTAGGTTGGAAAAATAGGTTGAACAAATAAAGGCTTATATGGCTCAAGGTTTTGACTAGTGGATAAGTATAAGAATAGGTTGGCTGAACATGATAGATGGGTTAGCAAAGATGGCCTAAATCATTTCCAAAGTTTCACATTATTATCATATGCCTTGAAAAGATTTCAGTGGAGTTTCTAGTGTAGTAATCCAATTTTTTTATGGTGTTCATGAGTCTTTGATCAAAACAAGAATAAAGCGATCAACCAAACAACATTTTTAAGCGAAAACAAGAAAATTTTGAGTTAACTTCTAACTCAGAATTACGTAAAAACCCTTCAAGAATAGAATGGTTCAAATCTTTCCTGGGTTTAGTCTCCACTAATGATTCTTCCAGGTCTCTCCCTTAGGTTTCACTTTTCCATCAGGCTACATACATGTGGCTATAAGTGTTTAAAAGTTTTCAAGACTTGAAATTTGCGAAAAACATTTTAGACGCAAGATAGAATTATCAACTAAAGTGAAAATTGATTTTGCAAGCCAAACTTATCCCAATGAGTGAAGTTTTCCAAATTTTTTTTTGTTTTGTTTAAATGTCACATAAAAAATTGTTGATTACATCCCCAAACCTAAATCTAACATTGTCCTCAATGTGAATGACAGTTACAAAATGATGCATGTGATGCTTGAAAATGAGAAGGACAAAATAGAAAAAATTGAGGTAGAGACTGCATACCTTATTTGATGTGAATTTTTGTAATTATCCTGTGACAAAATAGCTCAGTGAATCTGCACAGAAACATAGCAATGACAAATATGTACACAGATTCCAAGCAAAATAACCTAAAATGTCCTAACCCTAAACCTAAAAAAATATACAAAGTGATCAATCCTGATACACAGGATCTTCCAAACATGTCTCCTCAACTTCTGGGCTTAGATACTCAAGGTATGGTTTCAAACGATGTCCATTGACTTGGAAAGTTTTACCATCTTTGGCATTGTGGATCTCAATCGTCCCATGTGGATGAAAATTTTCAATTGTGTATGGGCCAGTCCAAGGAGACTTCAATTTTCCAGGGAATAGATGTAGTCTAGAATTGTATAGAAGGACCTTCTGACCGGGAAAAAATTCCTTACGAAGGATAATCTTATCATGCATGGTCTTCATGCGGTCCTTGTATCTCTTGGCACAGTTATATGCATCATTCCTAATCTCTTCTAGCTCATCGAGTTGAAGTTTCCTATGTTCCCCAGCCTTGTCGAGATCAAAATTTAGGCGTTTGATTGCCCAATATGCTTTGTGTTCTAATTCGACAGGTAGATGGCAAGCCTTGCCATAAACAATTCTATACGGGGACATTCCTATGGGAGTTTTATAGGCTGTACGGTATGCCCATAATGCATCTGGTAACCTAATGGACCAATCCTTTCTAGAAGTATTGACAGTTTTCTCAAGGATTTTCTTGATCTCCCTGTTGGAGATCTCTACTTGTCTACTGGTCTGTGGATGATATGGTGTGGCAACTTTATGAGTGATGATGTACTTCCTCATTAAGGCTTCAAAGATCTTATTGTAAAAGTGTTTCTCCCCGTCACTAATAATAGCACGAGGGGTGCCAAAACGAGCAAAGACATACTCCTTAAGGAACTGAACCACCACCTTGTGATCATTGGTTTTACATGGAATAGCTTCAATCCATTTGGACACATAATCAACAGCTACAAGAATATACTGGTACCCAAAGGACATAGGGAAGGGGCCCATAAAATCGATGCCCCAAACATCAAAGAGTTCCACAATCAAAATCGGGTTTAGGGGCATCTCATTTCTTCTTGAAATCTTTCCTAATCTTTGACATCGATCACATAATTTACAGTATTGATGTGCATCACGGAACAAGGTAGGCCAACAGAATCCACACTGTAAAACCTTTGCAGCAGTCTTTTTCCCACTAAAATGACCCTCACAAGCCTGATCATGGCAGAACGAGAGGATCTTCCTTTGATCGTACTCAGGGATGCACCGTCTAATGATTTGATCTGGACAGTATTTGAACAAGTACGGTTCATCCCAAAAATACCATTTTGCCTGAGCTAGAAAACGAAATCGCTCTTGCTTGGTCCAAGAGCTGGGCATCTGTTCCGTGACAAGGTAGTTGACAATGTCAGCGTACCATGGAACATTAGTATGGGAGATCATCATTAGTTGTCATCAGGGAAGGTCTCTAAAATAGGTAAAGATTCAATAGATGGCTCAATAATTAATCTTGACAAATGGTCTGCCACCACATTTTCAAATCCCTTCTTATCTTGAATTTCTAGATCAAACTCTTGGAGCAATAGGATCCATCGGATTAGCCGAGCTTTAGCATCTTTCTTTGTGAGAAGATACTTAAGTGCAGCATGATCAGAAAAAATAAGGACCTTGGATCCTATTAGGTAGGAACGAAATTTATCTAGAGCAAACACAACAGCCAATAACTCTTTTTCAGTGGTGGAGTAATTGAGTTGGGCATCATTAAGAGTTTTGCTTGCGTAGTGAATAACATGGGGAAGCTTCCCTATTCGCTGACCTAACACGGCACCAATGGCATAATCTGAGGCATCACACATTACCTCAAAAGGAACACTCCAATTAGGAGATCGGATGATGGGGGCAGAGGTTAACTCAGATTTGAGTCTTTCAAAGGCAGCTAGACAAGCAGAGGAAAAATTGAAGGGAGCATCCTTAGCTAAGAGATCGCACAAGGGCTTTGAAATCTTACTAAAATCCTTTATAAAGCGGCGATAAAAACCAGCATGTCCTAAAAAAGATCTCACCTCTCTAACAGTTTTGGGAGGTGGCAACTTAGCAATTAATTCGACCTTGGCTTTATCTACTTCTATTCCTCTCTTTGATACAATGTGTCCCAAAACAATCCCAGATTCTACCATGAAATGACACTTCTCCCAGTTAAGAACCAAGTTCTTTTCCTTGCAACGCTCTAAAACAAGTGTCAGATGGTGCAAACATTCATCAAAGCTAGAACCAAAAATTGAGAAGTCATCCATGAAGACTTTCAAATTTTTTTCTACCATGTCCAAAAAAATACTCATCATACATCGCTGAAAAGTGGTCGGTGCGTTGCATAACCCAAAGGGCATACGATGATAGGCAAAAGTGCCATAGGGATAGGTGAAAGTAGTCTTTTCCTGATCTTCACGGGAAATAGGGACTTGGTTATATCCAGAATAACCATGAAGAAAACAGTAATGAGAATGACCTGCTAGGCGTTCCAGCATTTGGTCAATGAAGGGTAGAGGGAAATGATCCTTCCTAGTTACGGCATTCAACTTCCTATAGTCGATACACACTCGCCACCCAGTTTAGATTCAAGTGGGAACCAACTCATTGTGATCATTTTTTACTATTGTAAACGCCAGACTTTTTGAGTGCAAGTACCCACTGACTATCAGAGATGGGGTATATAATACCAGAATCTAGGAGCTTGATAATCTCAGCTCGGACTACATCCTTTGGGTTTAGTCGCCTTTGTGATTCTCTAGAGGTTTTTGCATTCTCTACAAGATGGATCCTATATTGAACCACAGATGGGCTAATCCCTTTGATGTCAGCTATAGACCAACCAATGGCTTCTTGATTCTTCCTCAGGACATTTAACAATTTCTCCTCATGATCTTCCTTTAGATTTGAAGCAATCATAACAGGTAGGGTCTTGTTGTCACCTAGATATGCATATTTCAAATTCTGAGGGAGGTCCTTAAGATCTAACTGAGGTGGCTTGACACTAGATGATACTAGCTGAGATTCAGAAATGGGCAATGATTCAAACCGAGTGGTCCATTTGCTAGTATCCATGACTGGAGCAGAATCTAAAAGTGCATTCACTTCATTAATCAAACCTTATTCATCAAAATCTTGGCCGAAATGGGCCAAACATCTTTCTAGTGGGTCAGTATAACTCAACTCTTCAAAAGAATTGCTAATCACATTCTCAATCATGCAAACTTCCTCAAGATCATCCATTTCAGGTGGTTGGTTACTGCTATGGAAAACATTCAGTTGGACAGTCATGTTACCAAAAGCTAGAGTCATTATACCATTTCGACATCTGATAACAGCATCTGAAGTGGCTAAAAATGGTCTGCCTAGAATCACAGGGATATGGCTGCCTGGATTTTTCACTGGTTCAGTTTCTAGGACTACAAAATCCACAGGGTAATAGAATTCTTTCACCTTGACAATTACATCCTCCACAATTCCCTTTGGATACTTCACAGTTCTATCTGCTAAAGAAAGGGTAATGTCAGTGGGTTTTAATTCCCCCAAACCTAACTCCTTGTACACAGAATAGGGTAGCAGATTTACACTGGCTCCTAAATCTAGGAGGGCTCTTTGGACGATAGTCTCTCCTATTTTAATTGCAATTGTGGGGCAACCAGGGTCCTTGTATTTAGGAGCAATTTGTTGTTGAATGAAAGATGAGGCTTGTGCAGCCATCACAGCTTGCCTAGGAACATTGGTTCTCCTTTTCACCGTGGTAAGATCTTTCAAGAATTTTGTGTAGGAGGGAATCTGTTTGATGGCATCTAAGAAAGGTATATTGATCTGAACATTTTTGAATACTTCCATGATATCATCAAAATGGGAATTCTTCTTGGGTTCTTGCAACCTAAGAGGATAAGGAGCTTTGGGTTTGTAGACATCTACAGGCTTTGCCGCATTTCTTGGGCTTCTTTTCCCTTCCCTTGGGTCTCCTGTCCTTCCTGGTTAGGGGTCTTATGGACCGTGATTTCTTCACTTTTTTCCTTGGGAAGTTGGACCTTTTTGTCCACTCGCCTGCCATATGTTAAGATGGTAATAGCTTGGACTTCATGGGATGAGTTTTCATCAGAGTTAACCTGATATTGCCCCCTTGGGCCTTGACTCTCTTGCCTACTAGGATTAGACACTGGCTGACTAGGTAATTCTCCCTTCTTCCTATCCCCTAGAGAACTGGCTATTTGGCTTAGACTAACCTCAAGTTTTGCAATTGCTTGTGCATGGATTTGATTAGTCTGGGTTTGGGACAGATTGGTTTGTTGTTGCTGATGGATGAATTCTTGTTGTTGCTTCATCATGTTAGCCATCATGGTTTCCAGATGTGAGGGTTGTGGAGGAGTGGGAGCAACATAAGGAGTTTGAGGTGGAACCAAAGGTTGGTTCTGTTGAGGGGCTTGTGATGGGCCTGGTCTGGAAACGTTTCTTTGATATCCTGGTGGACCTCCCTAATATTGGATAGGTTCATTTTGTCTATAAGAGAAGTTTGGATGGAACCTATTATCAGGATGGTAGACTGGACCAAAAGAATTGGGAGTGGGCTTCTTAAAGGCATTGTATGAATTAATTGAATTTGCCTGCTCGGCCTTGATGGTAGGCAAACTAGGGCAACACTCCACTAGATGCTCTGAACTATCACAAAGAAGACATATGCCATGTGGCTCATGTTCCACTTTCAAGATGGGATTTGGATCTCTCTGTGGGTTCTGATTAATTGCAAAATTATCAAACTTCTTACTCAGTTTGTTCACCCCATCCACTAAGTTGGTCATGACATTTTTAAGATCTGGATCTGCTTTTATTTCATAGATACCTGATTTTCTAGATCCTCTATCATCAACTTCATTGTCATAGCTACTCCAATTCTGAGCATTCTCAGCTAAATCTACAAGGAACTCATAGGCTTGATCAGGGGTCTGATTCATGAACTTACCCTTGTGCATGGACTCAATCATGTTCCTATGTGTGGGAGGTAGTCCCTTGTAGAAGAAGTGGACTAACTGGGCTTTGTCAAGACCATGGTGTGGACATTTGACTAACAAATCATAAATTTTTCTCAAATTTGAGAAAATTCATCTTCAGCTCTCCCCTAAAAGTTCTAATGGCATCTTTGATTTTCTCAGTTTTTGCCATAGGGTAAAATTTTGCCATGAATTTCTTAGAGAGTTGTTCCCATGTTCTAATGGAATCAGTGGAGAGGGAATATAGCCATGCAGCTGCATGATCTTCCAATGTCATGGGAAACAATCTCAACTTGACACCTTCCTCATCTAGGTTCTGGTTTTTGAACGTTTGACAAATTGTCAAGAATTTGTTCAAATGGATGTAGGGTTGCTCACTTTCGAACCCATGAAATTTGGGAAGCATATTGATGGTTGCCGGCCGAATCTCAAATTGGTTTGCATTGTTGACCGGCAACACTATGCAGGTCGGTGGATTGGCAGATGCAGGAGCGTATAGCTCATTCAAGGTTCTAGCACGATCACCCATTGTGGAGAGTGATGACTGGGTAAGGACTCGCCTATGTAGAAGATGGGTTCTCTCAATCTCAGGGTCCAAAGGCTCTAACTCTCTCCTTTTTGATCTTCTACCGTGCATGCACCAGAAATAATGAACTCTGACTCAATCTACCCTAAAAGGAAGAGAGAAATCCTAATAAAGGCTAGACAAAGGAACCACAAAACACCACACAACAGCTTGGCTCAATTATCTTGAAATTAATTGAGGGCTTTCAATTTCTTATTCTAATTGCACAGAGACTATTAGGAAAAATTCCCAAAATCTCTCCTTAATTAGACAGCTCCTAACTGTTTTGAAGAGTACATCTAAGCCTCCAATTCGATCTTATGAAACCAAATTGACCAGGTCAGCCCCCAGGTAGTGGTGGGGTCACAATGCTCTTGAGCACGGTCCCGCTTAAGTACCACCCTCCTAGAACAATAATTGTCTCCCTTTGAGGGACAAGGCTTTCCTAGACATCAACGTGGTCAAAGAGCGCAATTGGTGCACTTTTGGTGGTCTTCGCCCTATTGAGCTCGAGGAATCCTAGGGCCAATGTCTAATTGATTTTATTGTGATTGGCTTGGGATAATTATGCAACGTGGTGGTTTTGGGCTAAGGACAGGTGATGAAATCCCAACCTTATCTTTTTTATACGTTTTGCCCTTAAATTGATTTATGCAAATGTTTACACTAAATGCACAATCATGGAAATAAGAATTTTTTTTTTTGAAGGAAAACTTACTACGGAGTTTGTTCACTCCGGAAATCCAAAATCTGAGGTGGATCAACCAGTCTTGAGCTTTATGTTCTTCATCCTTTCCTCCTCCTTTCAACCTTTACCGTTACTTACCTTGCCTCCTCGGCAATGGCGCAAATTTGTTAGCTCGATTTAATTATCGTTAAGATTTAGTCTTTACCAATAAATGAAATTTATAATTCTCTCTTACCTCTTTTTGGTAGAAAGTGGGAGTAAGAGATCAATCCCACAAGGAGGCTATGGAAGCAAACAAGTAATTGTAAAAGATATCAATTCCCAAAAAGATTTTAAAACAAGAATTTTGAAGATTGATCCAAGGAAGCTACTTTAAACAGTAAAATAAAATTCTAATTTGAATCAAGATACGATAAAAAAAAAGCCACCAAGGATTAGAAACCACCCTACAAGTATGATTGATTAGATCTTTCTATTGCACTTATATTTTCCTTACTTCACATGAGTAAAGAGATTTTACTTGGTCACATGGAGAATATAGATTTAAAGTTCTCTTTTAACATTTCATTAGTTGATACATCATTAACTACTAGATCAAGGACGGTTCTTATAGTGAAGACCCTCTTCCTTGACAATTAAGATATTCAACCAAGGACAACAAAATATTTCAAAGAAGGTAGTTCACTTCTACTCGATTAGAAAATAGGGTTTATAAAGTATCAATCATGTCTCATCTAAGTGAAACGATGAAAGATCTTAAAATACCCATAATCAAGATAAATTTGAGTTGAAGAAACTATATAATCATTAAGCATAAATCAGAATAATATAAGATGCATAAATATATATATAGATATTTGTTCCTCCTAAGACTTGAATATGATTTATCTCTTACCTTTTGTTCTGATTTTAATAAATATAAATAAACACAAAATTGATGGATACTTTTATCTCTTGAAATCATGACAGCTTATTCTCAAAATCTGAACATGGTTATTTTAATTTTACAAATAATAATTAACTTGTTTGAATAACGCATCCGTTTGATATTTTATTTATACAATATTTTGTTTGATTATCATAGTTAAGTGTCACAAATAAGATTTTCAGTTTTTTATTTGCCCCATTAAATGGGGCAATCAAAATCCCAATCAACTGTTACTATTTGTAATAGCTTTTATTTGCACACTTTTTAAAAATACAACTTCATATTGCACACTTTTTAAAAATACACAACTTCATAGTATTTACTCGTCCATTCTCAAACCACTTGTATTTATTCAAGTTTAATAAAGGATTCAAAATTATGTTTTACATAAGTTTATTATTTCCCATAACAGTGCAGCGACACAATTGTTGGATGGGGTTGAGGAGGACGGGGCTGATAATGCAATGGTTGATGTGCATGAAATCGAACATACAACACGACGAAGATGCCGCAGCACAATTTTACAATTTCGCAATCAAGTAGCGTCTCAACTATGGATTAGTTTTGAGGAGCAGTGGATCAAATAGTCTCAACTTTGCTGCAACACAATTTCACAATTAGATAGCGTCTCAACACAATTTCGTGGTCAGATAGTATCTCAACTCCTGTGTTGTTTCATTTACAAGACAGAAGAATAACAAGTAGTTGAAATTGAGATTCTGAATAGTGCAAACACTTTAATTTTTACTTGCAACCCCACTGACAGTGCTGCTACACCCAGTCACGATTATCAACCAAAATACAGACCATATATACCTCGTTACAGATTTAATTAAGTATATACCTCGTTAGATGATGTATATACCTCATTGAATTTTTTCTTACACTTGCTAAAAATGAGTTCATTCAATTTGAAATGGAACGATATGCACTTTTTATGAAGCATATACCTCATTAGATGATGTTTACTATTTTTTAAAAATGAAAACACTTCAGGTCTGTATTTTGGTCGGTAATCGTGACATAATGTATCTTTTTCCTTTTCACAGTTAAACATTTGGCAGTAATGGGCCAGGCTGGCCCGACAAGGCCTGTTTATACACTTTTATCCGATGTTATTTGTGAATCATGAATACATCTTTGCCTGACCCAAAAAATATTAATTGCACAATCCAACTAATTAAGAAACTTCAAATTCAACGTATGGTAGATGCAAAAGAACTAAAATTATTTATTCACATGAAGTAAATTATTGTATGCATAATTGAACATAATGCTAAAATAACAATAGTACCCTTGTCAGAAAATTTATTTAAAGCCCACAAATCCATGTGAACATAATCACTATCACTGTCATTATCATTAGACATAATTGGCATTTGGATGAAACTCTCAGATGTGGAACCCATGGCACAATAGAGATTATGGTGCAGTTTGTGCAAGTGTTGATGACTTGGGCAATACTGCATATCGATGTAACCTGCACTTTTGGATTTGTAAAAGTAATCTGGACATCATCCACTATTATGTTCTTGCATGGTACGGTCACACTACAGTTTAATCTAATACCAACTTCTGTACTAGATCCGTGCAGTTGTACTGTCCCCTTGACATCAGTGAACCACACATCACTCACCTCTACTGCTGAGCTCTAGAGAAACAAAAGAAGCTTGCATAATATAAGTATCACAAAAACAGATATATGGGAGATGATAAAGTTGTGATTCAATGCATACCGAAATACCGCAGGGTTTATTGTTGTCGCAATAGAATTGGTCAATGATGATGGGGTTCCCTGTGGATGTCAAGGTTATGTTATTGAGTGTGATCCCCCTTGCATATCCAGAACCTCCCCGCGCATATTATCATATATGATTTATATATGCATTTGACACTAGGTAATACCTTAAAAGGAATAATAAAATAATTAAAATGTTTAATTAAATTATTGCTTGCCAAGTTTTGATTCTTGCTCCATTCATGGTGGCGCTGAAACTACTGTGTTGCACATGTATTTGCTCGACCGTGGCACGAGCGTTATCTTCTCCTAATTAAACTTTTAATGCTGTAATGCGAGAGTGAGTTCTAAATTATGTCCTAATAACCTTATTTAATAAAAAATGAGATCTTTTAAGTTAGATATATATTACATTATTACTAACCTTATACCATGACCAGGTCCACAAGCAACTCCTGTGATGTTAACATTTGACATGGCATTTCCAAGAGCAATGCAGTCGTCATCTATTGAAAAATGAACAACTGTTAAGATCGAAACAAAGACATAATATTTTGTTTCTTCAACATATATACGTTCTATATGGACCTTTCACATTTAATTTTCCAATCCTGAGTCTTAAGAATAAGCAATAAATGGAGTTTGGAAGTTACCTGTGCCAATTGTGCAGTTCTCTATAATTACATTATTAGATTGGGTAATGTCAATGCCATCAGTGTTGGACTGTCCCCTGCTGTAGTGATGGTCAAGTGAGATATGATTAAACCCTTGCTCCTTGTTATTGCCAAATGGTTCCTCGGGCCATTCACTAGCTTGAAATCCTTTGAGCTTAGGTTGGTGCACCCCACGAACGCAATTTGCTACATATTTTCAATGCAAACAAAGAAATAATTTTTAAATAAGTTTAATGAATGAATATGCATAATCATTGTATATATAAATTAAGGACTCATTCATTCCAATAGGGTAATATATATGAGCATTAACTACTCCTAACTCTTAAGTGTAATATATATGAGCATTAACTACTCCTAACTCTTGAGTAATAGATATGCTTTACACATGATATTTAATTACTGAAAAAGAATTTCATAACGAAATACAACGTGACAAAGATAAAAAAATACATCATATATACTGAAGGAGAATTTCATAACGAAATACAGTTGGTGTTGGTGCCTCTCTACAGTTAGGCCGCTGGAAAAGCAGAAAAATTGTGTTAGTGTTATATATATGTCACTTTTTGGCCTATTGGTAACCTTTGGGTCATTTCTGGTCATTTTTGAAATTTTTTTTTTTCGATCGTGAACCGCTAAATTTTTTATTTTTAGCTATCTGCGTGAGCCAGAGAACTCCGATTGAAAATCTGACTGCATATTATGGGTCCTGGTACCATTCTCTACCACCCATAAAAAATTTCATCGATTCCGGTAACGTTTGAAAAATTATGCAGTTCTGAACCGCATCCGGGTTTTCTTCGAAACTGCTTTGTTAGGTGGAATAGTGAATAGATATTTATGTGAATGTGGTGACCCTAGGTGACCTCAACCCCCTCTTGCTTAAGTGCTAAGAATGCTTGGTTATTTTCTTTGTGTGTGGGTGAGTTTAGGCCTAGGTTCACCCCCCTTATTTCCCGTGTGTTCACCCCCTCCCAAGTGAGCATTTGAACTCACTTTCTCTCTTACGACCTCTCTCTTTCTCTCCCTCTCCAGCCCTTTGTGTGTGAGTGATTGTGTGTGTGTGTGTGTTTTGTTGGAGAAGAAGAAGAAGAAGGAGCACAAACAAGGTTTGTGTGCCATTGTTGTTGTTTCTCTTCTTTCTCCTCCCTCTCATGTCTTCCCCCCCTTTTTGTCCCCTATTTTCAGTTAAGGAGAGGATGTGGAGAGGCTGAGGAGGTGGTGGTAGTGATTGGAGTGGCTTCGGGTGCGTGGAGAGCCCGAATCTCTCCCCTTTCACTCCCCATCTCTTGGTAGGCTCTCCCCCTTCTTGTAATGCTATTTTTTTGGGTGTTAAGGGGTGGTTTGGGACCATGCATGCTTGTGTTTGTGTCTTGGGTGTATGTGGGCTAGGGGAGGGGGATGGAAGTGGTTTGGGCGCGCGCGCAGACGCGCGCGCAGAGGGTCTGCCAGGCGCGCGCGCGGGCTGGCGTTGGCGGGCAGACAGGCTTGGGCGCGTATGCGCAGGCGCGCAGGAGGGGCGTGCGTGCGGGTCGCGCGGGCCGTGCGCGTGCGCGCGGCTGGGGTCCTGGGTGAGCAAGCAGCGCGTCCAGGTGCGCGGCTGGGCGCGAGGAAGTGCGCCGGTGGGCGCGGTTGCGCGTGCGCGCATGCATGCACGTGCGTACGCGTGCAGGGCCATGCGTGTGGCTGCCCGAGGTCTCGGGTAGGTGTCGGGGTGCTCGGATAAGCGTGCGTACGCTTGTACTCGCATGCGTGCGGGCCCGTATGCGTGCATATCTGAGTCTTTGGCATTTCTAGTTAATTTCAAGTGTTGTTATGTAGTTTACTCACCATTTTCGTTACCCTTGCCTTGCAGATCTTGGCGGGTGGTCGCGCGACGACCCAGGTTGCGGTGAGTGGGTCAATCCAACCTAGTTGGGAGGCGTTCGATGCATGTGGGAGTGCATCGCCCTCCCCTGGGGTACCTTAACTACGTATAACATGCGATATACTGTAGGATTAGATGTTGTATGCTAAGTTTTACACATGCATGTATCATGCATAGGAGCCATGCATGCCTAGACACATGTCATGTGTTAGTATAAACCCGACTTATGCATGTCCCCACCTAGTTTAATTTAATTAAACAGACAAGGAGGTATAGGTATAAGCATGCCTTAGGAAATGTTACATCTTGTAATTAATTTAAGATGCTTCCATGATTAATCTTTATTTCTTGTTAAGAATTAAATGCATGCTTGGGCCATATTTTCTTGCCTAATGAGATTAGGCAAGTGTATGACCACCTATGGGGTCATGCTATGGCATGGACACTTAGAATGAAATATCTTCCCCGCATCTGAGTTATGCGCCCTGGAGGGAATTCATGAGAATTTGTTGCACTTATCGGTGTTTGATAACCGATGACAACGGATCCTTAGGGATCGTATTCACGAGTGTCGAGTGTTCTTCCCTTCATCGGCTCTGAGTAGAGACTGCCCGGCGTAGTAAAGTCCGGTGGTGGCGCTCCCAGACCCTACTCATTGTAGATATCCCAATTTTGACCTTCTAGAGAGACAGAAATACTTCAAGTAACACACGGAAATATCTCACAAGTGGACACCAATAGAGAACCAAAGGTTCGGTAAACCAGAAACCCTAACCCTAGCCTTGACCTAAACCTAAACCGGAAACCCTAACCCTAAGCCAAAACCCCAAACCCTAGCCCAAACCCTAACCCTAAACCAAACCCTAGCCTTGACCTAAACCTACCCTAAAACCCAAAACCCAAAAACCTAAGTCCTTGGAAAGGGGCGGCTAGCCCTAACTAGCCGCCCCTCACTGGGCGGCTAGTGTAAACTAGCCGCCCCCCCAACCGCCCCCTGGCCGACTTTGGACCAGTCCCCTGGATGGGACATAAAGCAATATTAAATGCTGATCATTGCGGCGGGTCATGACCTTTAGCCGCCCTCTCTTGGCCGGATCAAACCAAGTAGCCGACCCAAGCCACCGCTTGTCAAAGATGGGACGTTTGGCAGGTCATGATAGGGGCGGCTAGCAGGAAGTAGCCGCCCCATCCCGGGCGGCTAGTTAGCACTAGCCGCCCTTCACCTGGTTTCTGACAGAAGAACCAGAGAATTAATGAGAGGTCCAATCGAAGCCACCCACTCCATTACCCCCTGGATCTTCCCCTGCCTCTCTTTTACTATAAATAGAGGGGTCCCAAGCCCAAATACAACATCACCAATAATCCACAAAATCACCAATTCATCTTCATCACCAACCCACCATCCCCACTTGTTCAAACCCTTCCATCACTAGAAATCCCAAGAGAGAGAGGGAGAGAGAGAGAGCCCCTTTTGTGAGAGAAACACCCATTCCCTACATAAAATACCCTCTTATCCCGCCCTCCATAAACCCAGGCTAAACCTAGCTTAGCCTCTGCCCAAGACCCCACCCTTTTCCTACCAAAGCCCAGCCCAAATCCCCCCAGACCCTGGACGGCTAACCCTAGATAGCCGCCCCCTGGCCGACGGCTAAACACAACTAGCCGCCCCCCCTATCCACACCCCATATCAACATCCCTTTGACCCATAACTCCTTTAGTCATGCCCGGAAGCAGAATAGGATTACCTATTTTTCACCTCTGTGTACGGTATATCCGTGTCTCAGAGCGGAGACCCCACAAACTCCCCACGTAGGCGATCAAATCCGACCCAAACCCTTTCCTGTTTTTAGAAAAAGCAGGTGGCGATCACAAAACCCCTTTAATCCTCTTGAGCCGCTGTCGGGCGCCTCAACCAGGAACTACACCCTCACCCCTTCCGAGAAGACGATCCGACCGAGCCCGCCAGGGCACGCATCCGAATCCCCGAAGAACCCCCACACACGCGGATTTTTCGACACCGACACTCATGACGCGTGTTGGTGTGCCCATACGGCTGAGGTAGCGGTCTTGTGAGGCTAGTCCGGTAGAGGCCTGAACCCGGTGAGGTGCTCCTGGGAACTATCCACGACGCATGTTGGGGTGCCCCTATTGCAGAGATAGGGACCTGGGAGGCTACCATGTAGTAGAGGCCACACCGGAAGAGACTACCGGAGGACGAGTGGTGTAGAACAATCGACCCCTTTTCCCAAGATCCTATGTCGCCCGTCAGGTGAGGGTATTACTCCCAAAATCCTAGGTCACCCTTCGGGGTGAGGGTGAGGGACTTGAATGATTGTTTGAAGTTATATGAGTGATGATACATGATTTGTTCCATTCACTGAGCGTGTGGCTCACCCCTCGCATATGTTTTCTCCAGTTGTCGCTAATCCGGATCCGAAGGAGTAGCTCCCTGAGACGCGATTCGAGTAGAGGACCAGCATTCACGTTAGATATCTTGCGAGTGAGAGGCCTTCAGCATCCCCCATTTTCTTGTATGTATGCTACTTGTGCTTGGGCACAGTTTGTGGATTGATGTTATCTTTTGTTGTGTATATTGGCTCTCACAGGATAATTTGATTGCGTACTCTAGTCTGTAAATATGTCTTTGAATTACAGACTTAGTCATTGAGCTTCCTCTATTTTTGTATGTATTTGATGTCAGTTACTTGGCTTTGCTTTATTGCCTTTGATGTTGTGGAGTATTTATTTGACCTCGTGTATGGATTACTGATATCATATATATACTTGCCACGTCTCGGGGACGGCCACCCTGGGGTGTGACAAAAGTTGGTATCAGAGCCTGGTCTTGTCAGATCCAATTGTTTTCTTAGAGATGAGTCCTAGGATTTCTATATGATTATTATGATCCTAGTGCTGGTTCTTTAGGCTGCTGATATGCCTCCTCGGAGATGGGCGCGTAGACGTGGTCGCCCTCGGGCTTCGAAGGTTTCTTAACCTACCGGAGGCGAGGAGTCTACTGGAGAGTCCTCGGCTGTCGGGCCAGGACCTGCGCAGGAGCCGCCTGCATGGGAGCGTGCTTACGCTCGGATGGCGGACCTTCTGGAGACTCAGACGAGGGCGCTGGAGGCTCAGACGAGAGCGCTGGCTGAGCAAGCGCGAGAGATCCAGGAACTGCGGGCAGCTCGCGAGGCGGCCCCGCAGGTACTCTTAGCAGCAGATCCCCGTGGTGCCAGATGTACCCCCTGTACCAGTGGGCATTCCTGCAGACAGATCTCAGGGACCCGAGCAGAGGGAGGAGGAGCTCGAGGCAGCGGCCCTTGTGCATCAGACCGGCCTCACCGCATTTCTGAAGCTTCATCCTCCCGAGTTCCACGGCTCGATGACGGACCCCCTTGCCCCAGAGCGTTGGTTGATGGAGATAGATTAAATCTTCTCGACCATGCACTGCACCGACCGGCAGCGTGTCTCGTTGGCCACGTTCATGTTGAAGGGTAGCGCCGCAGATTGGTGGGCCACTCGATCTATGGACATCCCGGATGGTGTGGAGCGACTTCTTTGGGTCGGGTTCTGGAACCACTTCTTGGCGGAGTACTTCCTGTTCTCGACTCGGAAAATCGTGATGCGGGAGTTCGAGCAGCTGACGCAGGGTACCATGTCAGTGTCAGATTACTCCACACGTTTCACGAGACTCTCGGTTTGCCCCTGCCTTGGTGATGGACGAGGAGACGAGATGCCGTCGATTTGAGATGGGTCTCAACAGCGCCATCAGGGTGCACGTTTTCTCGGAGGCACTCTCGAGGTATACCGACCTGGTGTCTCGGGCGAGGACAGTTGAGTGTGACCTTGGGATTTCCTCAGCTATTCCTACCCCTTTTGCGGACCAGAGGCCACCCAGGAGTCAGGATTCAGGGCGTCACAAGGGCAAGCGGCCCCGCGTGGATCGACGCTCGGGTTGACCGAGTGACTGGGTGTGAATGGGGTTTTGGGAATGGGTTTAGGGGTTTCGACAGGGATTTCCTGTCTTGAGGTCTTGGTATGACGGTAGTCAGCGAGGTCATGAAACATGTCCTCTACCGTCTGGTACCCTAGATTAGCCATTCTTTCCTCTAGATGGGTCAGGAACTGTGTGGCCTGACCCTTTGGTGATTCCTTTCCTCTAATATTTCCTCTTCTATGTGGGGTTCCATGACGTAGAGTGGGGGGATGAATGCAGATTGAAAGCAGTAAATAAAGCAGTAAAGGATTGCGCAGCTGTGTGCGATTTATGAAAGCAGTAATAGATTGCGCAGCTGTGTGCGACTTACGAAAGCAGTAAAGGATTGCGCAGCTGTGTGCGGCTTACAAAGCAATAAAGGATGTTATAATGCACAGTAGAAGAGGATTCAATTCAAGGAGTGAGAAACTCTAACCTTTCTAGAGGGTTGATAGCATTCTAGTCAAGCTTGTAAAAGGGGGGCAGAAGAGGATTACCTTTTGTTGTTTTTCACGAGGGATGTCCCACCGTGATCGCCAGAATTTGTCGGTGTCGAGAAAATCCGCGTGTGTGGGGGTTCTTCAGGGATTCGGATCGGATGCGTGCCCTGGCGGGCTCGGTCGGATCGTCCTCTCGGAAGGGGTGAGGGTGTCGTTCCTGGTCGAGGCGCCCGACAGCGGCTCAAGAGGATTCAGGGGGGGTTTGTGATCGCCACCTGCTTTTCTAAAAACAAGAAAGGGTTTGGGTTGGATTTGATCGCCTACGTGGGGAGTTTGTGGGGTCTCCGCTCTGAGACACGGCTATACCGTACACAGAGGTGAAAAACAGGTAATCCTATTCTGCTTCCGGGCTTGACTAAAGGAGTTATGGGTCAAAGGGATGTTGATATGGGGTGTGAATAGGGGGGCGGCTAGTTGTGTTTAGCCGTCGGCCAGGGGGCGGCTAGCTAGGGTTAGCCGTCCAGGGTCTGGGGGAATTTGGGCAGGGCTTTGGTAGGAAAAGGGTGGGGTCTTGGGCAGAGGCTAAGCTAGGTTTAGCCTGGGTTTATGGAGGGTGGGATGAGAGGGTATTTTATGTAGGGAACAGGTGTTTCTCTCACAAAAGGGGCTCTCTCTCTCTCTCTCTCTCTTGGGATTTCTAGTGGGGGAAGGGCTTGAACAAGTGGGGATGGTGGATTGGTGATGAAGAGGAATTGGTGATTTTTTTGTGGATGTTGTTTAGTGCTTGGGACCTCCTCTATTTATAGTAAAAGAGAGGTAGGAAAATATCCCGAGGGTAATGGAGTGGGTTGGCTTCGATTGGACCTCTCATTAATGCTCTGGTTCTTCTGTCAGAGACCAGGTGAAGGGCGGCTAGTGCTAACTAGCTGCCCCGGATGGGGCGGCTACTTCCTGGTAGCCGCCCCCATCATGACCTGCCAAACATCCCGTCTCTGACAAGCGGTGGCTTGGGTCGGTTACTTGGATTGATCCGGCCAAGAGAGGGCGGCTAAAGGTCATGACCCGCCGCAATGATCAGCATTTATTGCTGCTTTATGTCCCATCCACGGAACTGGTCCAAAGTTGGCCAGGGGGCGGTTAGGGGGGCGGCTAGTGCAAACTAGCCGCCCAGTAAGGGGCGGCTAGTTAGGGCTAGCCGCCCCTTTCCAGGGACTTAGGTTTTTTAGGGTTTTTGGTTTTTAGGGTAGGTTTAGGTCCGGGCTAGGGTTTGGTTTAGGGCTTGGTCAAGGTTTAGGGTTAGGGTTTGGTCAAGGTTTAGGTTTAGGGTTTGGTCAAGGTTTAGGGTTAGGGTTTGGGGAAGGTTTAGGGTTTTGGCTTAGGGTTAGGGTTTCCGGTTTTGGTTTAGGTTTATGTCAAGGCTAGGGTTAGGGTTTCCGGTTTACCGAACCTTCGGTTCTCTATTGGTGTCCAATTGTGGGATATTTCCGTGTGTTACTTGAAGTATTTCTGTCTCTCTGGACGGTCAAAATTGGGGTATCTACAATTGTCCCTCATCGGACGGAGTCTTTGTGCGAAGCATGAAAGACTTCGACCGATGATAAGGAAAGAGACCCCTATTTTGGCCGGCCCGACCTTCACGGAGTTGTGCCAATACGAGCAGTACTACTCGGGGATTTGATTTAGACCATCAGAGGCCAGGTCTTGACTTAGAATTTTTATCCGAGAGGATGATCCAGGTGGAAGGCGGGGAAAAGTAAATGGTGAGTGATCCAACCCGCGGTCGGGGTTCTTAGCTATCGTGCACGGAGCAGCCCAGCGTCAGTTTCCTCGTGCCTACCGTTCCCGTGCTTGGGAAAACTCAGCAAGGAGGGGATATCGCCGACAGAAAGCAAGTAAAAGTTGAGTTTGGGTGAGTTGGATCATCCGAGGGATAAGAACTCTGGAAAAGAACCAGAACTGAAGAAATTTGAATTTGAATGGTGCTGAACGTGTTGCAAAACTTCGAGAAAGTCGTGTTTGATCAAGTAATGTCTGGAAATAAGCCAATACATGGCTGTTTGGTATGGAGAACCTTGAAATTTAGGGCTGAAAAGATTGGAAAGGGGTTTTTTAAGTGAAAGAGAAAAACTGGGAGGGGCGGCTAGTTGTAACTAGCCGCCCGAGAGGGGGCGGCTACTCGCGGGTAGCCGCCCCATGACTGGGTCCCTTATAACCGAAAAGACCCTCTCTCTCTCTCTCCATACGTTTTAAAACGGTTCCTCTTCCCTCCTTTCTTCTTCTTCTTCGTTCCAAACCGGAAAAACTCACCTTGAATCCTTTGTTTTCGTCCTTCCATCATCCCTTTCTTCTTGATTTCGAAGCCCTAGGTTTTTCTTTAGGTCTTTCTTTGTGCGAAATCGGAGGAGATGACGAAGGAGAAGAAGACAACTTCGATGATGAAGCGCCTCAGGTCTTCCCGAGAGCAGAGAGGGGCTGTCTCGGGGTCTAGTTCATCGGGGAGTGATCGGGTGGAGGAGGAGGTCGTGAGGGAGGTCGTGGGTGCGGCGGAGGTGCCGTCGGTGGATACCGGTGCGGCTAGGGGCACGGGTATGTCTTCGGGGGCTGTCCCGGAGGTTGGGAGCGTTATGATAGGTTATACACGCAAGAGGAGGCGTGGGGATCGACCGGCAGTGGTCGAGGAGGTGGTTTCGGGGGCCGGGGGATTGGTTGGGGGTGCAATGGAGGGAGGGGCCGAGGCCGAGGGGGTGAGTGAGAGTGAGAGGGCGTCGTTGGACGCCCTCGTCGGGATGCTGGATAGGGAGGCCACAGAGGCCAGGGCTGAGGAGGAGGAGAGTAGGGCTATGGGGGCCTTTGCGGAGTTTATCTCCGGCGTGGGGAGGGCGGAGGGGATAGGAGAGGCTAGGGACGGGGCCGGGGAGGCCGAGGGTGTGGGCATGGGGGCCGCGGAGGCCGGTGTTGGTGTTGGGGCCGAGGCCGAGGAGGCCGGGTTTGAGGAGGACGAGGAGGGGGATGACGGGATGGACGATCCTGACGAGGCCGAGGTGGACGCTCCTGGGTCCACACGGGCCGTGGTATGTTCCTAACTTTAGTCTTAGCCTTTTATTTATATGTGTATGTCTTTCGTGTTATAAATAGGTGATAGTGTGTGATATGTGTGTCTAATATGCATGAGTAGGTAGTAGTGAGTGGTATGTGGGTCTAAGATGCATGCTTGTATATATAGTTTGATCACGGTGGGATTTTGTAAGCATGCGAACGGGTTCGTGTTTGAAACAAAAAAGGAAGGGGACAATTTTTTATATGTACATCCATGCTTGTTGTATAAAAGAAAGAGGAGTGATACGGCTAGCATGCTTGCATTTTGATACTTTTCTACCCGTATGCGACTTCGTATGTTTTTGATTGTGGTAGAGCATGGGGGAGTGTATGCATGCATTTCACGGGTCCCAGTTTTATATTGTTTAGGTGTGTTTAGGGAAGGTATAAGCATGATAAGCTGTGGTGAGTGGTGACCACGGTGGGATATGTTGGTGTTTGTCTAGTATGCGTGATCATATGGGGAGTGTAGCTTCTTACTTTCATGCTTTTTTTTTCTTCTAGATTTAGCATATGGAAGTGTCATTTTGCTAAGCATGGTTAAAATAATTTCGTAGACTTGGATTCTTACCTTTCAATCGCTTTTAAACTAACCCGTGTTCCCTTCGTTCGTTTTGTAGAGACCGAACCGCATTCGGGCTCTGTGGCATGGGACGAAGAGGTGGTACGACGCCTTGGGGCAGGGGGAGAGGAGTTTGGTGGATGGAGCGGGCTTCCGTTCCTTCTTCCTGATCGAGCCATTCCACGTCCACCGTCCATATGTGGAGGCCTTGGCGGAGAGATGGGATCCGGAGAGTTGCACGTTCATTCTCCCTACCGGTGCTGTCATGCCGACCCTCGAGGATGTTTATCGGATTACCGGTCTTCCGGTGTCTGGGGAGGCAGTGATCGCGGCCACCCTCGCCGACTACAAGGCACTCTTCCTGGAGTTGATTGGAGAATGGGACTACGTGGAGCGCGTGAGGACGCTGAACCGGATCCCCCTGGGGAGGCTGTCGGGGCAATATGGCCTTGGCTCCTTTACAGAGCGTCAGAAGGGCGAAGCTGCAGCTAGCTTCGAGAGGCGGCGGGCGATGATTGAGGCGAGAGAGGCGGCCGCGTGCCCACAGAGGGCACGGAGGGAGCTGAGGGCATTCTTCCTCTACTTCTTTGGCCGGGTCCTCTTTCCGACGGCCTCCGACAAGGTTTCCTCTCATTCTCTCCTGCTGATGAGGGACCTGGAGGGCATGGGGCGATACGCTTGGGGAGCGGCGATGCTGGCCCATCTGTTTGCGGAGCTCTCGAAGAAGGTCAAGAGGGCTGGGGGAAAGAACCTTGGTGGCTTCGCGCCATTCCTTCAGGTATGCGTAAGTGATGAGTGTCTTCTTCTTGGTTTAGCTTACTTTGGTCATGATAATTTCCCTCTTGCTTTGCTAGATCTTTGGGTATGAGCACTTCGCCATCGATCGCCCGACCTCGGCACCGTTCGATCGTGCCCTCCCTTGGGCCATGAGGTGGGCACCCCGGGGGTCTTCGCGCTTGCATCGCCTCGCTCAGTTTCGGGAGGCCTTCCGTGTCTTGACGGAGGAAGAGGTATAAATTTTCCTTCGAGGTTTGTTTTGGCTTGTATTTGGTTTTCGTTTGACTAAGCGCTCTTCCTGTCCTTTTGATGTTTTATAGATGACGTGGAGGCCCTACACGGAGGAGGAGGTCCCGGAGGAGCTGTCGCGGGATGTCTGGCTGATCTTCTTTAATGAGGTCGTGTTCCATGCGATCAGCCGGGTCGTCCGCCAGCTCGGGTACCACCAGTGGGTGCCTGATCCTCTGCCGAAGCGCCCCTCGATCCCGGTGGCTGGGATTCCTCGGGACACGAATCTCCCGAGGAACTACGCGACGTACGTGGCGGGATGGATGAGCCGAGGCGCCTTGGTGGAGCGTCGTCCCGAGGTGGCCGGCAGTGAGGAGTATATGGCTTGGTATCGCCAGGAATATGCCCGTACCCTTGGGACTATGGAGGAGGAGGTCCCGGACGCCTATGTAAGTCTTTTCTCCCCTTCTTTCTTTTCTTTTCTTTTCTTCCCCTTGGGTATTTTCTGACCGATGTTGCCTCTTGTAGGTTGAGTTGAACGAGATGGAGAAGAGGCTCAAGACTGCCAATGAGCACCTCCAGGCGCGGGCCCGGCAGATAGAGGCCTTGCGGGCACAGAGGGGGCGCTTGCAGGACCAGGTCCGGGTCCTCGAGGCTCAGGTGGATGCTCTGTCGAGAGCGAGGGCCGATGGCGCTTCTTCTTCCTCCGTCCCTCCTCCTTCCATGGTGTCCGAGCGAGAGCTCGAATTGACGAGGGAGTTGGATGTGGCCCGGAATGAGCTGACGGCCACAAGGATGGAGCTGGGCCAGGCGAGGGGCAGGGCTTCTCGGGCTGAGGAGGAGGTGGACCGGCTGAGGTCCATGGTAGCCTCGAGGGAGGAGGGGTTCGTCACCCTAGGCCGCGAGAGGGACTCCCTCCAGATGAGGGTGTCGGAGTTGGAGGCTTCGGCGGGTGTTCCCGGAGGTTTGATGGGAGACTTAGTCCGTTCTCTGCAGGCGGCCGGGGATAGGGACCGAGAGGCGCTCAGGGCGTCGGAGGCGAGGGCGCGGGAGTTGGAGGAGAGGTTGAGGGCCGCCGAGGATCGGGCCAGAGGGACGGAGAGTCGCCTCCGACAGAGATTGGAGAGGAGGGACAGGGATATGCAGCAGGTCCGTCTCTGGGAGGCGACTATGAGGGGGAAATTGGTCGGAGGGGGCTCGATGACCGAGGCAGACCTCGACCTTCTTCCACTTGAGCCTGATCATTCTCTCTCGGCTTCCTTGGCCACCGGGGCTACCTTCAGCCGTGCTTCTCGTCCTTCGGCGTCTCGGAGTCGTGGGGTATACGCAAGGGCTGCATCTTCGGTTAGAGAGACTCCCGCCGCTCCCGATGCTCCGGAGGTTCAGTCCTTTCCTCAGCCGCCACCTCCTTCAGGCCAGGACGTTCCTCCTTCGATTCGGCCTCTCGGGGATGATGATACGCCGAGATATAGCTTCTTTGTGTCTTGGTTTTAGGTAGAGGAATAGTATATATGCGATGAATTCATGCTTTTCTTCTTCTGTTTTTGTTTTAGGTGATATTTCGACGATGCCCGGCTCAAGACTTTGGATTTGAAGTATTTGGTGGACCTACCACTTTCTTATTCCTTTTTATGAAGACTCTCTTACTCTTTCTTTGTTTATGGTTTTGGTGGGACAGTTTAATTTCTTGTTCGTATGGATGGTTTAGCATGGATGTTTAGTGTCTTAGAAAGCCCTCTTAATCTATAGGAATGTGTATGTGTGTGCAAATGAATGAACTTGATGTTTATAAGCTTTGATTTATGGATGGATGCAGAGTTCTAATAGCGTGGTATTGATACAGGTTTTGTGTATAAACATGTCTAAAATGTGTGTATGCATGTTTGGGAAAGGAATGTTTTGACAGGTATTCAAAGGAGTCGAAGAGTTGATTGAGACTGGGACTGACAGGGCAGATGGGGTAGCAGGTGAGGGGCGGCTAGTTGCGTTTAGCCGCCCAGTGAGGGGCGGCTACTTGCATTTAGCCGCCCCTTGCCTGGGGTTTTTACCTGGACAAGAGGGGCAGGGGAGCAGGGGCGGCTAGTTCAAACTAGCCGTCCATTGTGGGGCGGCTAGTCGGGTTTAGCCGCCCCTTGCCTGGGACTAATCTTCTGGTTCTGCTTCTTGTCTGCTGCTGCTGAAAGTCCTCCTGAGTGCTTTATACTTTGAGACCTATAAAAACATTCTTTCCATGGACCAAGTGGCATAAGGGGGCATTTTAGTTCTTCAATGACTTTTTAGGTGAGAGGGCAATGTTCTTGATTTTCATAAGTAAAAGACACCATCAAGTCCCCGTGGAGGAGCCCTTGTGGTCATTTATGTCCAAACCAGGATTGTATTTGAGTGGTATAGGCCTTAGGTGTCGATTTTTCTAGGTTCATGGTTTTCAAATGCTTAATCGTATTATTCTAAACATGCTGAAAAATCCGTGAATGTACCAAGAGTCAAGTCAAATAAGCTTCCTTTGGATAGGCAAGTTTCTAAGTGAACTCGTGTGAGCGTGTGTGTAGGTGTAAACCTAGACGTGATCTACCCTTGGTCAAAATTTTGCTTTTCCCAGTGGACATAGCTCAATTTTGGACCCCCATTGTAAAAAAATAAAAGGGGAGAGGGTGAATGAGGTAAGAGTAATATCTTCCTTTCGGGCAATATTTTAGAATTGTCCCAGTCTAGCGCATGTCTTACTTCCTAGGTCCCTCTGGCTTTCTTCTTTTTACCACTTCTTTATTTTTGGATGGAAAGGTACAGTCCGTTGTCTGGATCCGTACTGGTATAGCTGTTGTTTAGCGTATACCGTGCGTAAAGGCGTGAAAGCCTGCTAAATAGAGAGTTTAACCCGTTTACTTGGGTGTTTGGCCTCTCCTTGCCTGATTTTCTTCTTTGTTTTTTTTTTATTTTTTTATTTGATTTGATTTGGGGGGGGGGGGGCTCTTCTGTTTTTCACCCCGATTCTTTTCATGCTTCCCCTCTAGAAGTGTTTATATAGTGCCAGAGCCAGTTTTTGGGACATATGCTAGGTCCGGGTAACTCCTCATTTTGACCTAGGGTTAATACGAGCGGGGCGAAAATAAGGGATATTTTGCTTTGGGGAGTTTTTAAATTGTCCCAGTCCACGGGGTAGGCAATTTTTCTTCTATCAGGCGAATCTAGTCCAGTTATATGTGTGTGAAGGGAATGACATGATTTGGCGGAAACGTGTTCAAATAGAACGATTTATCTTTGAGAGTCTTACAATTCTATTATCAATTACTAAACGCTGAAATCGCAGAAGAAGAATAATAGTTCTTAAGTATTGAAAGCTTTTCATGCATGGAATTTCTTCAGATAAAGTGCATTCCACGAACCTGGAAACTCGACTCCTTCGGCATCTACCAGGCGGTAGGCATTCCCGGAATAGGCATGGGTGATCACATAGGGCCCCTCCCATGTGGGTTGCAGCTTTCCTCTCGAGGTGGGGCAGTCTTGATGGCATGATTTGCTTAAGTACTAATTCCCCGATTTCGAATTTTCTTTTTATCACCTTCTTTTCAAATGCCCTTGCCACCCTTCTTTGGTAGGCCTGGGCATGGTCTGCCGCTCTTAATCTTTTCTCATCTAGTAGTTCTCTCTTTTTGGTATTTTTTTTTTATATTTTTTTTTATAAAGCGTGTAAAGGTTTAGAAATAGTAAAGCATGTAAAAGATGGTATACGTAGCACTGAAGGATGACCTCCAGGAATGATAGTGCAAGGTGAGTCCTCTATGGAGGCTCAAATTGCAGGATCTTTAGGGGAATGATACTTGAATTTTCTGATGTATCATTCATCGTGTATCGATTTTCCTCTATCTTGAAGCGCGTTTGACGCCTTCTCAGCCACCGTTGTTCAGCGTCTATTCTGACAGCATCTATCAGAATGTCAAAACCTAAAAGATGTCGAAAGCGTGGGTGGCGCTTGCTTTGCCATGGACCCTTAGTAGGAGGAGAATCTTTCCTCAAAGGTGGGTCAGTCAATAAAGATGTGGATATGGAAAAGCAAGTCGCCGGAGCGACTATTGACTGAACAAGCGCAAGGGAGCAAGGTTTATCATAATATTGAGGCCCTAATGATGGTGAGGGTAAAGACTTATCTACTGGTGCAATCAGGGGCTCGCGGGCCAGATATGGAATAATTGATTTGGATATGGCGGGGGAATCATGAGGAAGGAGATCCTCAGGTAGATGATATGGCAAGTACGGCAATTTGGATGTCTTGACTGCCCCCTCAAATTGTGCATTTTTAAATATGAGTGGTTTTGTTTCGAAGACACGCACAATTTGTTGAACCGGATCTGGATCGATCTCAGAATCTGATGAGTCAGAAGGTGAGTCATCTGAGACTACCAAGGTAGGTTCGACGGGCATTGATATGATTTGATTTGAACAGGTAGAGACAAGGGGTATTCAGATTTAATCTGTTGTAAGGTTTGGATGATGGATTCAGGTTGTGTTCGGGAAGGGTAAAAGAGTTCCGATAGTTCTCCATCCAAAAACTCTTCATCATCGTCAGAATCCTGCTTGGGACATTCTGCGGATTCAATAATTTTATATGTTGGGGACTCATAGGTCGATGGGGAGGAATAGCGGCGTATTTTCTTTGGGGTAGTTGATGGGGAACAAAGGCTTGTGTCCCTGGTGGAGTAGGGGGACAGGCAGGAAGAACTCTGGCTTTGTTGCCGAAGGACTGACTAGGTTGTGTATGGGAGAAATGGTTCAATGGTTGGATGGGACTTCCCTTCATGGGATGAACTAGAATGGGCTCGGATATTTGTTCTGTGTATAGGGGGAGGGGTTTGGTAGGGTTTGGGGAAGGTGTTGGAAGGATTAGGCCACCCGGAATGATCCTAGGCAGGTCTTCTGGTTCTTCCACCAGGGGTTGTGTAGCAGGTTCTAGCTTTCGCTCTCCAACATGCGTTATAGGATCTGTACGTACCGATATCTGATTTATAAAGCTTTGGAATATAGGACTTAGTCGTGTCGGCACGGGGGCGGGTTCCGATTGAGGGGTAAAATTTTGATTAGCTTGCCGAGGCGGCGCATATCCGGATGAACCGGGCGTGTACTGTCTCGGAGCTGTTCCTCGGTCAGGAACTCGCGCTCCGTTCGGGTAGAATGCCGATACTTGGCTAATGATCCCCTCTACCGTGGGGGTTTGCGCCTTACGAGGCGGTTGTCCAACCCTATGGCTGATAGGTGGGGACTGGGTTTGGACTACTGGGGCTGCACAACGGGAAATCCTGTTGTGGCGGTCAATCAGAAGCTGATACGTAGTGCAGTCTCCGTACGAAAGGCTCGTACGGAGCTCTGGACTCAGGCTCTGTAACATCATGTCAATTTCTTGACATTCTGTGAGTTGCAGGCCGGTTCGGTGGACAAGGGTGCGCCACCGAGACACGTATTGTTCGAATTCCTCCCTAGGCCTCATTCTCTCTACGGTTAAATCTGAAATAGAGGGGGTCCTAATCCTCTGGTAACCGTAGCGGCCCAAGAATTTCTCGCTTACAGCCGAGAAATTCAACAAGTGATCTACAGGGAGGGTGGAGAACCATTGTAGTGCTTCTCCTTCCAATGATTTTTGGAAGAGGAAGACTAGTAGAGGTTGATTATCTAGAAACGGGCGTGCGTCTAGATAAAAGGCAGTTAAATGAATGTCTGGGTCTCCACGACCGTTGTACCGGCGGAACTTGGGGACTTTGAATCCCTCCGGTAGGTGGACTGACAGGATTTGTCTCAGGTTATGTAGAGACATGTGTTTAGGGGCTGAGGGACCAGTCTTGGAGAGAAATCTCCGGATGGTATCGTCCAGTGTTTCTCCCCGGGGAGGGTTGCCTAGCGGTCCCGGGTTTGGGGTGGCCTGGTAAGGGCCTGGGGTGGAAACAACTGGGAATTTTAGATTCGCGGGGAAAGGGGGGTGAATGAAAAGACGCTCGGGTTGACCGAGTGACTGGGTGTGAATGGGGTTTTGGGAATGGGTTTAGGGGTTTCGACAGGGGTTTCCTGTCTTGAGGTCTTGGTATGACGGTAGTCAGCGAGGTCATGAAACATGTCCTCTACCGTCTGGTACCCTAGATTAGCCATTCTTTCCTCTAGATGGGTCAGGAACTGTGTGGCCTGACCCTCTTGGTGATTCCTTTCCTCTAATATTTCCTCTTCTATGTGGGATTCCATGACGTAGAGTGGGGGGGATGAATGCAGATTGAAAGCAGTAAATAAAGCAGTAAAGGATTGCGCAGCTGTGTGCGACTTACGAAAGCAGTAATAGGATTGCGCAGCTGTGTGCGACTTACGAAAGCAGTAAAGGATTGCGCAGCTGTGTGCGGCTTACAAAGCAATAAAGGATGTTATAATGCACAGTAGAAGAGGATTTAATTCAAGGAGTGAGAAACTCTAACCTTCCTAGAGGGTTGATAGCATTCTAGTCAAGCTTGTAAAAGGGGGGCAGAAGAGGATTACCTTTTGTTGTTTTTCACGAGGGATGTCCCACCGTGATCGCCAGAATTTGTCGGTGTCGAGAAAATCCGCGTGTGTGGGGGTTCTTCGGGGATTCGGATCGGATGCGTGCCCTGGCGGGCTCGGTCGGATCGTCCTCTCGGAAGGGGTGAGGGTGTCGTTCCTGGTCGAGGCGCCCGACAGCGGCTCAAGAGGATTCAGGGGGGGGGGTTTGTGATCGCCACCTGCTTTTCTAAAAACAGGAAAGGGTTTGGGTTGGATTTGATCACCTACGTGGGGAGTTTGTGGGGTCTCCGCTCTGAGACACGGCTATACCGTACACAGAGGTGAAAAACAGGTAATCCTATTCTGCTTCCGGGCTTGACTAAAGGAGTTATGGGTCAAAGGGATGTTGATATGGGGTTTGAATAGGGGGGCGGCTAGTTGTGTTTAGCCGTCGGCCAGGGGGCGGCTAGCTAGGGTTAGCCGTCCAGGGTCTGGGGGAATTTGGGCAGGGCTTTGGTAGGAAAAGGGTGGGGTCTTGGGCAGAGGCTAAGCTAGGTTTAGCCTGGGTTTATGGAGGGTGGGATGAGAGGGTATTTTATGTAGGGAACGGGTGTTTCTCTCACAAAAGGGGCTCTCTCTCTCTCTCTCTCTGGGATTTCTAGTGGGGGAAGGGCTTGAACAAGTGGGGATGGTGGATTGGTGATGAAGAGGAATTGGTGATTTTTTTGTGGATGTTGTTTATTGCTTGGGACCTCCTCTATTTATAGTAAAAGAGAGGCAGGAAAATATCCCGAGGGTAATGTAGTGGGTTGGCTTCGATTGGACCTCTCATTAATGCTCTGGTTCTTCTGTCAGAGACCAGGTGAAGGGCGGCTAGTGCTAACTAGCCGCCCCGGATGGGGCGGCTACTTCCTAGTAGCCGCCCCCATCATGACCTACCAAACATCCCATCTCTGACAAGCGGTGGCTTGGGTCGGTTACTTGGATTGATCCGGCCAAGAGAGGGCGGCTAAAGGTCATGACCCGCCGCAATGATCAGCATTTATTGCTGCTTTATGTCCCATCCAGGGAACTGGTCCAAAGTCGGCCAGGGGGCGGTTAGGGGGGCGGCTAGTGCAAACTAGCCGCCCAGTAAGGGGCGGCTAGTTAGGGCTAGCCGCCCCTTTCCAGGGACTTAGGTTTTTTAGGGTTTTTGGTTTTTAGGGTAGGTTTAGGTCCGGGCTAGGGTTTGGTTTAGGGCTTGGTCAAGGTTTAGGGTTAGGGTTTGGTCAAGGTTTAGGTTTAGGGTTTGGTCAAGGTTTAGGGTTAGGGTTTGGGGAAGGTTTAGGGTTTTGGCTTAGGGTTAGGGTTTCCGGTTTTGGTTTAGGTTTATGTTAAGGCTAGGGTTAGGGTTTCCGGTTTACCGAACCTTCGGTTCTCTATTGGTGTCCAATTGTGGGATATTTCCGTGTGTTACTTGAAGTATTTCTGTCTCTCTGGACGGTCAAAATTGGGGTATCTACAGCCTCGACTTCAGTTACAGCAGCAGCAACAGTTGCCGTGCCAGCAGAAGTAGGTGCCGCGCCAGCAGCAGCAGCCACAACGTCAGTATCAGCAGCCATAGGGTGGCCGGATTGACCAGAGGAGGCAGGCAATACAGCCCGCGAGGCGTGCCCCTGCTCCTCAGCCGCAGCTCGTTCAGGGGCGTGTGGCAGCGCTTACCGCTGAGGATGCGCAGGCTTCGGGTAGCGTGGTCCGAGGTATTGTTCTGATATCCCAGTTTCCTGCTTATGTGCTGTTTGATTCCGGGGCCACACCATTCGTTTGTGTCTCCCGCTTTCGCGAGACGAATGGGTGTGGTGTCGACCCCCTAGATGTTATGTTGGAGATATCATTGCCGGTCGGAGACCGTATTCTCCTTCGCTCGGTGTATCGGGGATGTACTGTGGCGATTGTGGAGCATGAGTTTCCGGTAGAGTTGATTGAGCTCGCCATGACGGACTTCAACGCCATCCTGGGGATGGACTGGCTAGCAGTGAGTCACGCCACTATTGACTGTTTTGCGAAGTCGATGTCTTTTGGCGTCCCTGGTCGGAGGTCTTTCCAGTTCGTGGGCGATAGGGATGTTGCTCCTTTGGGGTTCGTGTCAACCATTCAGGTGTGGAGACTCCTTCAGGGGGGATGCGAGGGTCACCTGGCGTGCATTGTAGATGAGGATGCACCGCTGCGGGCTGATATCAGTCAGACTCCTGTCGTGGCGGAATATCGAGAGGTTTTCCCTGATGATCTTCCTGGTCTGCCATCGGATCGCGCGATCGAGTTTGAGATCAATCTGATTCCGGGGACCAAGCCGATTTCCAAGGCTCCGTACCGGATGGCCCCAGCAGAGCTGAAGGTGCTAAAGGAGCAGCTGGAGGAGTTGCTTGAGAAGGGGTTCGCACGTCCGAGTGTCTCTCCGTGGGGAGCCCCTGTCCTGTTTGTTCGGAAGAAGGACGGTTCGCTGTGTTTGTGTATTGACTACAGACAGCTGAACAAGCGGACCGTGAAGAACAAGTACCCCTTGCCACGGATTGACGATCTGTTTGACCAGCTCCAGGGAGCGCATGTCTTCTCTAAGATCGATCTCCGTTCAGGCTACTATCAGCTGAAGATCCGGGAGTTGGATATTCTGAAGACGGCCTTTCGTACCCGTTATTGGCACTACGAGTTTCGAGTACTGCCGTTTGGGTTGACGAATGCGCCGGCAGCCTTCATGGATCTGATGAATAGGGTGTTTCGACCCTTCCTCGACTCTTTTGTGGTAGTCTTCATTGATGATATTCTGGTATACTCGAGGAGTCTAGGAGGAGCACGCTGACCATCTTCGCACTGTCTTGGAGACTTTGGCTAGACATCAGTTGTTCACCAAGTTCAGTAAGTGCGAGTTCTGGTTGGAGCATGTGGCCTTTCTTGGCCATGTGATATCCGGTGAGGGTATATCTATGGACCCGGATAAGACGCTTGCCGTGTCGAATTGGCAGCGACCGTCGAACCCCACCGAGATTCAGAGCTTCCTGAGATTGGCAGGTTATTATCGGAGGTTTGTGGAGGGTTTTTTGAAGATAGTCGTCCCTCTAACCCGCCTCACCCGAAAGGATGTCCGGTTCGAGTGGTCCCCATCTTGTGAGGAGAGCTTCCAGGAGCTGAAGCGGAGACTCACATCAGCGCTAGTTCTTACCATTCTGTCAGGGAGTGGCGGACTCGCAGTCTACTCCGACGCGTCGCGACTGGGTTTGGGTTGCGTCTTGATGCAGTACGGTAAGGTTATTGCTTACGTGTCACGTCAATTGAAGCCCCATGAGCAGAATTACCCCACCCACGATTTGAAGTTAGCAGCGATCATCTTTGCGCTGAAGATTTGGAGGCACTACCTCTATTGCAAGGAGTTCGAGCTCTTCACGGATCACAAGAGCCTGATTTATCTGCAGTCCCAGCTGGAACTCAACATGCGACAGAGACGTTGGGTCGAGTTCCTGAAGTACTATGATTGTCACATCGCTTATCATCCAGATAAGGTGAATGTCGTAGCAGATGCTCTTAGTATGCAGCCCTTGGGCATGGCCGCCCACTTGGCTGTACGTCGTTGGAGGCTTCTGGAGGAGGCCGCTTGCTGGATCAATGTTCGGGAGACGCCTGCTGGTGGCTTCTTGGCCAGGCTGGTGGTGCAGCCCGTTCTCCTCGACGAGATCCGCGCAGGCACAGGGGCGGGATCCTCACTTCCTGGTCCTTTCTGAAGGCGTCGCCCGGGGCGAGCGACCGGATTACCAGATTCGCGAGGACGGAATCCTACGGTTCAAAGGCCGGGTATGTATTCCTGACGACGCAGAACTGAAGCAGAAGATCTTGGACGAGGCCCATCGTTCGAGGTACACAGTGCATCCTGGTGGCACGAAGATGTACAGGGGCCATCGTCGTGGCTACTGGTTGTAGATACCCCAATTTTGACCGTCCAGAGAGACAGAAATACTTCAAGTAACACACGGAAATCTCCCACAAGTGGACACCAATAGAGAACCAAAGGTTCGGTAAACCGGAAACCCTAAACCTAGCCTTGACCTAAACCTAAACCGGAAAACCTAAACCTAAACCGGAAACCCTAAAACTTGACCTAGCCCTAAACCCTAACCCTAGCCTTGACCTAAACCTAAACTGGAAACCCTAAACCTTGACCTAGCCCTAAACCCTAGCCCTAGCCTTGACCCTAAACCATAAACCTAAACCAAAACCTAAACCCTAACCCTAACCCTAAGCCAAAACCCCAAACCCTAGCCCAAACCCTAACCCTAAAACAAACCCTAACCCGGACCTAAAGCCTAAACCTACCCTAAAAAAAACCAAAACCCTAAAAACTTAAGTCCCTGGAAAGGGGCGGCTAGCCCTAACTAGCCGCCCCCCTAACCGCCCCCTGGCCAACTTTGGACCAGTTCCCTGGATGGGACATAAAGCAATATTAAATGCTGATCATTACGGCGGGTCATGACCTTTAGCCGCCCTCTCTTGGCCGGATCAAACCAAGTAGCCGACCCAAGCCACCGCTTGTCAGAGATGGGACGTTTGGCAGGTCATGATAGGGGCGGCTACCAGGAAGTAGCCGCCCCATCCCGGGCGGCTAGTTAGCACTAGCCGCCCTTCACCTGTTCTCTGGCAGAAGAACCAGAGCATTAATGAGAGGTCCAATCAAAGCCAAACCACTCCATTACCCTCGGGATATTTCCCTGCCCCTCTTTTACTTTAAATAGAGGGGTCCCAAGCACATCAACAACATCAACAAATCCAAAAAAAAACAACCATTCCACACCAACATCCCACAATTCACATTCCCTTTTCACACTAGAAATCCCAAGAGGGAGAGAGAGAGAGAGCCCTTTTGTGAGAGAAACACCCATTCCCCACATAAAATACCCTCTCATCTCACCCTCCAAAAGCCCGGGCTAAACCTAGCTTAGCCTCTGCCCAAAACCAAACCCATTTCCTACCAAACCTCTGCCCAAATCAAACCAGACCTGGGACGGCTAAACCCTAGTAGCCGCCCCTGACCAGACGGCTAGATCCAATTAGCCGCCCCCCTATACACACCCCATACTCACACCCCTTTGTCCCATAACTCCTTTAGTCAAGCCCGGGAGCAGAATAGGATTACCTGTTTTTCACATCTGTGTACGGTATATCCGTGTCTCAGAGCGGAGACCCCGCAAACTCCCCACGTAGGCGATCAAATCCGACCCAAACCCTTTCCTGTTTTTAGAAAAGCAGGTGGCGATCACAAACCCCCTTGAATCCTCTTGAGCCGCTGTCGGGCGCCTCGACCAGGAACCACACCCTCACCCCTTCCAAGGAGACGATTCGGCCGAGCCCGCCAGGGCACGCATCCGATCCGAACCCTCCGAAGAACCCCCACACACGCAGGACCATTTCTCGACGCCGACACTGGTGGCGCGGGATGAAAGCGGATGTTGGCCGTTTCGTTGCCCGTTGCTTGGTATGCCAGCAGGTGAAGTCAGAGCATCAGCGTCCTGCGGGGAAGCTGCAGTCCATTGAGATTCCTCAGTGGAAGTGGGAGAGGATTACTATGGACTTTGTTTCGGGCTTGCCGAAGTCACGTTCGGGTCGCGATGCCATCTGGGTGATCGTCGACCAATTGACCAAGTCCGCCCATTTTCTCCCCATCTGACTCACCGATTTTCTGGACACCCTGGCGCAGTTGTTTGTCTCAGAGATCGTTCGTCTCCATGGCACTCCGGTCAACGTCATTTCTGATAGGGATGCGAGGTTCACTTCGCGGTTCTGACGTAGCCTCCATCACGCCCTTGGTACGAACCTCCACTTCAGTACCGCTTTTCATCTGCAGACCGATGGCCAGTCGGAGAGGACGATTCAGACCTTGGAGGACATGTTGCGGGCCTGCATCCTCGACATCGGGGGTAGTTGGGAGAGGCATCTTTCGTTGGTGGAGTTCGCCTACAACAACAACTACCACTTGAGTATTAGGATGGCACCATATGAGGCACTCTATGGCCGCAGCTGCAGATCTCCCTTGTGTTGGGACGAGGTCGGAGAGCGCCAGTTGGAGGGGCCAGAGATCATTCGCCAGACCTCAGAGAAGGTCAAGACGATTGGTGAACGCATCCGCACCGCTCAGAGCCGTCAGAAGAGCTACGCTGTTCGTCGTCGCCGTGAGCTCACCTTCGAGGTTAGTGACCATGTCTTCCTGAAGGTGTCCCCGTCGAAGGGCATCTTCCATTTCAGAGTGCGGGACAAGATGAGTTCGCGTTTCATTGGCCCATTCCTCATCTTGGAGCGGATTGGGGAGGTGGCCTATCACATAGCCTTGCCCCCACAGTTGGCCCAAGCCCATGACGTCTTCCATGTCTCGCAGCTGAGGCGTTATGTCCACGACCCTGCTCACGTGATCCCGTTCGAGCCGCTCATCTTCGAGCCGGACTTGTCATTCGTGGAGCAGCCGGTCAAGATCCTGGACCGACGAGAGAAGAAGCTCCGCACCAAGGCCGTCCAATTGGTTAAGGTGCGTTGGCAGCACTGTTCTGGTGCCGAGGCCACTTGGGAGCGCGAGGATGCCATGCGTGATGCATATCCACATCTTTTTCCTTCTTATATGTTTTTGTATTAAATTTTGTGGACAAAATTTCCTAAGGGGGAAGAATGTTATATATGTGTCACTTTTGGGCCTATTGGTAACCTTTGGGTCAATTCTGGTCATTTTTAAAATTTTCTTTTTTCAGTCAAGGAGAGGATGTGGAGAGGCTGATGAGGTGGTGGTAGTGGTGGTGGTGGTTGGAGTGGCTTCAGGTGCGTGGAGGGCCCAGATCTCCCCCCTTTCACTCCCCATCTCTCGGTAGGCTCTCCCCCTTCTTGTAATGCTATTTTTTTGGGTGTTAAGGGGTGGTTTTGGGACCATGCATGCTTGTGTTTGTGTTTTGGGTGTATGTGGGCTAGGGGAGGGGGATGGAAGTGGTTTGGGCGCGCGCGCAGAGGGTCTGAAAGGCACGCGCGCGGGCTGGCATTGGCGGGCAGACGGGCTTGGGCGCGTACGCGCAGGTGCGCGGGAGGGGCGTGCGGGGCGTGCGCACGTGCGCCGAGCCGTGCGCGAGAGCGTGCGCGTGCGCGCGTCTGGGGTCCTGGGCGTGCAAGCAGCGCGTCCGGGTGCGCGGCTGGGCGCGGGGAAGTGCGCCGACGGGAGTGCGGTTGCGCGTGCACTCGCTTAAATGCATGTGCGTACGCGTGCAGGGCCACGCGTGTGGCTGCCCGAGGTCTCGGATAGGTGTCGGGGTGCTCGGATAGGCATGCGTACGCACGTACTCGTATGCGTGCGGGCCCGTATGCGTTCATATCTGAGTCTTTGGCATTTCTAGTTAATTCAAGTGTTGTTATGTAGTTTACTCACCATTTTCGTTACGCTTGCCTTGCAGATCTTGGCGGGTGGTCGCGCGACGACCCAGGTTGCAGTGAGTGGGTCAATCCAACCCAGTTGAGAGGCGTTCGATGTACGTGGGAGTGCATAGCCCTCCCCTGGGGTACCATAACTACGTATAAAATGCGATATACTGTAGATATATTCATGATATTGTCTGTTAGGCTACGAATGCACCCATGCTATGATTAGATGTTGTATGCTAGGTTTTACACATCCATGTATCATGCATAGGAGCCATGCATGCCTAGACACATGTCATATGTTAGTATAAACCCGACTTATGCATGTCCCCACCTAGTTTAATTTAATTAAACAGATAAGGAGGTATAGGTATAAGCATGCCTTAGGAAATCTTACATCTTGTAATTAATTTAAGATGCTTCCATGATTAATCTTTATTTCTTGTTAAGAATTAAATGCATGCTTTGGCCATATTTTCTTGCCTAATGAGATTAGGCAAGTGTATGGCCACCTATGGGGTCATGCTATGGCATGGACACTTAGAATGAAATATCTTCCCCGCATCTTGTAGATACCCCTTTTTGACCGGTTTATGATCCAATTTACTTATTCTTAGTGATATCTAAATCAGTTCAATACTTGTTCCAAATACATTATTTTTCTACTTGCTATGATTTCACAAGTGTATAACCCAATGCCATGCATCATAATAAATATATGCATCACACACACTTATGTATCACACACACTTTTTCATGTCTCTCATGCATACTCACATAATACATACATGCATCACCATGCTTACAACTCCTTACCATGCATGCAATCACTTCATAGTACACATGCACGTCCCCATGCATCACTTCCACAAGTACACAAAAATAGCTATGTAGTGGGTGAAAAATCAAAGGGAGTAAGAGAATTGATTTGATATGGCATGGTGGGTTCTTTTAATATGTTTTTCTTAGAGGCTAAGTAGAGGAATGGGTGGCTGTGGTTTATTTGATCACTTCGGATGGCTTTCTTAGGGAAGAAGGAAGAGAGTGAAGGAGGGAAGGAGTACAGGTGGTTGGTGGTTTTCATTACATGGAGAAGAGGTGGAACCAATGGGCATGAGTTGTTTTCAAGAGGCTATAAAAGTTGACTACCGTCATGGAATCCCACATAGAAGAGGAGACATTAGAGGAAAGGAATCACCAAGAGGGTCAGGCCACACAGTTCCTGACCCATCTAGAGGAAAGGATGGCTAGTCTAGGGTATCAAACGGTAGAGGACATGTTTCATGACCTCGTTGACTACCGTCATGCCAAGACCTCGAGACAGGAAACCCCTGTCGAAACCCCTAAACCCATTCCCAAAACCCCATTCACACCCAGTCACTCGGTCAACCCGAGTGTCTTTTCGTTCACCCCCCTTTCCCCCGCAAATCCAATGTTCCCAGCCGTTTCCACCCCAGGCCCCTACCAGACCACCCCGAACCCGGGACCGCTAGGCAGCCCTCCCCGGGGAGAAACACTGGACGATACCATCCGGAGAATTCTCTCCGAGACTGGTCCCTCGGCCCCCAAACACATGTCTCTACATAACCTGAGACAAATCCCGTCAGTCCACCTACCGGAGGGATTCAAAATCCCCAAATTCCACTGGTACAACGGTCGTGGAGACCCAGACATTCATTTAACTGCCTTTTATCTAGACGCACGCCCGTTTCTAGATAATCAACCTCTACTAGTCTTCCTCTTCCAGAAATCATTGGAAGGAGAAGCACTACAATGGTTCTCCACCCTCCCTGTAGATCACTTGTCGAATTTCTCGGCTGTAAGCGAGAAATTCTTGGGCCGCTACGGTTACCAGAGGATTAGGACCCCCTCTATTTCAGATCTAACCGTAGAGAGAATGAGGCCTAGGGAGGAATTCGAACAATACGTGTCTCGGTGGCGCACCCTTGTCCACCGAACCGGTCTGCAACTCACAGAATGTCAAGAAATTGACATGATGTTACAGAGCCTGAGTCCAGAGCTCCGTACGAGCCTTTCGTACGGAGACTGCACTACGTATCAACTTCTGATTGACCGCCACAACAGGATTTCCCGTTGTGCAGCCCCAGCAGTACAAACCCAGTCCCCACCTATCAGCCATAGGGTTGGACAACCGCCTCGTAAGGCGCAAACCCCCACGGTAGAGGGGATCATTAACCAAGTATCGGCACTCTACCCGAACGGAGCACGAGTTCCTGACCGAGGAACAGCTCCGAGACAGTACACGCCCGGATCATCCGGATATGCACCGCCTCGGCAAGCAAATCAACATTTTACCCCTCGATCAGTACCCGTCCCCGTGCCAATACGACAAAACCTCACAACCCATGATTCCCCAATTCAGGCCCCCTCAATCCATAACCAGGACCAAAACAGGAGATCCTCTTATCCTATCCCCCCAAGAACGCAAGGTAAGCCCTCAGTGAACCCGCATACGGCCCCCATGGTAAGGCCACACCTTCCCCCTCCTACGGCCCAAGATGGCCAAACGGAAGAGATAGCTGTTCCCCCCTCCCGGAAACCCTAGGGAACATCCTCAGAGCCTTATTAAAGACCAATAGCATTTCCCTACCCACGGCTAGACCTTCGCCTATCGGTGCTGACCCAACCCGTTTTTGTCAGTATCATCGGCATCACGGCCACACCATCGAGCAATGCTCCTTGTTTAGAGACATTGTCTACACCCTTGACGAAGAGAGACGCTTAGACTGGGCCACCATTAGGGGACTCAACAACCCATTTACAAGATCACTAGAAGTCAAGAAGGTCCCAGAAACCCATAACCCCGTAGAAACCACAATCCAAAACCCAAGGCCAGCTACGAAGGCTCCCTTGACAGAACCAGAAAACCTGAGCTATGAAAGCGTCTACACCATAGAAGTCGCTGACCATGAAGAGTCACCCAGAATCGTTCCAGGTGGCATAATCTTACCAGCCTCTTCCCCCATCCTACCAACCCCCTCACCTATTCTCCCCAAACCCACAAGACTCTTTTCCCCCAAAAAAGACCGACCAATATCCCCCTTACAAATCAACAAGAGCCCGCGCCCAATAACACAAAACCCCCGAACCACCATTGACGCACTAAACCATCATACTACTAGAGCAGGCAGAATCTTCAACACTGTACCCTCTTATAGACACCCCCTGCCTGAAACCGAAACTGAGGAGCCCCGCGCCGGGGATAGGATCGACATCCTAGACCAACTCCGAAAAATCCCCGTGAAAATTTCCATTTTAGAGCTGATCGAAACCTCGGAACACCACCAGCAGGCTCTAAGAACGTTCCTAGAAAGAACTCAAGTCGACCCGCAGATCTCTACCCTAGGCATACCAATAGCTCTAGCCACCGCAGGACTGGGGCCCGTCATCACCTTTAGACCTAAGGAAGAAGTTCATGATAAAGTCGTCAACACCTCAACCCTATGTATAACAATCAACCTCGAAGGACACCCGGTGGATAAAGTTCTAATTGACACCGGGGCAGGAGTAAACCTCATGTCATTACAAACCTTCGAGCACATCGATGGGCATAACCACACTCTTTGAAACGGACACCCGTATATTTGCCTATGACAAAACGGCTCGTCCAGTTCTAGGCTTCAAGGACTTCCGATTAAAAGTGGGGCCGCTGGAAACTAGCACTAAAGCTTATGTCCTAGAAATGGATTCAGATTATAATATGATCCTAGGACGTAAATGGCTAGCATCCATAAAGGGGTCTCCTCTCCCCTGCACCAGTGCTTGAAATTTCCCTTGGGAGGTCGGATAATCAAAATACAAGGGGATGCGATCAGAGAACCTAAGCCAAGGTTCGCCGATAATGAAACCACCGCCATAAAAACCAGTAGCTCAAAACCCATGGAAACCACCATCCACATCTTAGATTTCCCGGCCAATTGGCTAAATCCCCGGAACACTCCCCCCGTTACCTCAAAGACAAGCCACCCTAGGTTTGAAAATCCTGGCTGGCGTATAATGGGGACCATGGGTTACCTTCCTGGGGAAACTCTGGGACACAAAAATGGGATCCTGGACCCCATCGACCTCCCGGCATGGCTAGACAAGAGGGGGATCGGCTCACCCAAACACAAATCTAAATTAGAGGGAAAATATAATTGGAAGTTGTACGAACATTTCGTGAGGGAAATAATCGTAGAACCCTCCGAAGAAACCGTATGCCCCCTAGACCCTATCCAGGAAAGCGAGCTAGACTACCTCTCTGGCTCCCTAGAATGGCTGTTCCCACTCCCTGATAAACACCTAAATCCACACTCGCCACCAGACGACAAAACTCCAGCTGACCCAGCCTCCTTTTCTCGCAGTGCTCAAGCATCGCAACAAAGGAGCGCCAGCTGCTGGAGGAAAGTCGGCTGAAGCACTTCCACCAATCCAGTAGGTTGTAAATAATAAGTGTCTTTTCTGTTCAAAAAAAAAAAAAAAAAAAAAAAAAAAAAAAAAAAAAAAAAAAAAAAATGGAAACCAGAACCCTAGGATCCCTGTTCGACAAAGATGACTTCACTCCAGCATGGCACCCCTTCAGCGACGACTCTGATCTCCTGAACAAACTACAGCGTCTCGCCAGTCAAGCCAAAAACCCCAACCCTAGTGCCTCGTCCAAAACGGTAAAACCCACTAGGAGCCAAGTACCTGACCAGATCATTAGCAACTTGGAAGGATATAGCAGGGCCATACTAGGTTTAGAGAAATTTGAATCAATAGCGGTGGTAGAAGAACCAGACCTAGATGACATAGAAAACCCAGATGACGGTCTAGGAGTCTTCGAAATCTGTGATGAGGACGATAAGGAAAGAGAAGACCTGTCTAAGGAGTTTAAGCAGAGCCTTCAAAGGTTCGATGAAAAGACAGAGGAAGCAGATGAGAAGATAGAAGAGCTGAACCTAGGGACAAATACTGACCCCAAAATCATTTCGATTAGCGCAGAACTAAATCACGATGAACGAGAGAGACTAATTAAAATATTACACGAGTACAAAGACGTCTTTGCATGGTCTTACAAAGACATGCCTGGGCTCGATACTTCGTTAGTCGAACATCAGTTAATCTTAGAGCCAAACGCAAAACCAGTCAAACAAAAGCTAAGGCGCCTCCATCCCGAAGTGGCTCTAAAAATCAAGGATGAGGTGGACAAACTCCACCAGGCTAAATTTATCCGGGTAGTCTTATACCCAAAGTGGATAGCAAATATCGTTCCAGTGTCAAAAAAAGATGGAAAGATTCGAATATGCATCGACTTCAGGGACCTCAACCGAGCGTGCCCAAAAGATGACTTCCCACTCCCACACATCGACCTCCTTGTCGACAACACTGCAGGATATGAGATGCTCTCGTTCATGGATGGCTTTTCTGGATACAACCAGATCCGGCTGGCAGAAAAAGACCAAGAAAAGACCTCCTTTACCACACCCTGGGGAACCTACTGCTACATAGTGATGCCTTTCGGGCTCAAAAATGCAGGGGCAACCTATCAAAGGGCAATGACCTCAATATTCCATGATATGATGCACAAACTAGTAGAAGTATATGTGGATGACATCTTGGTTAAATCTAGAACTCGAATAGGACACGCAGAAATACTTAGGCAAGTACTGCAGAGATGCAGGGAATATTCACTTAAAATGAACCCAAAGAAATGTCGTTTCGGTGTCTCCTCGGGAAAACTTTTGGGATTCATGGTAAGTAAACGGGGGATAGAAATAGACCCGACCAAGGCAAAAGCCATTGCCCAAATGCCCCCACCCAAGAACCTAAAAGAACTAAGAGGGCTTATAGGAAGGTTGCAGTTTATTAGGAGATTTATTTCTCAACATGCTGAACGATGTCGCCCCTTTTACAAACTACTAAAAGGGGGAGTCCGGTTTAATTGGGATAGTGAATGCCAAAAGGCCTTTGATAATTTAAAAGAGTACCTTCTTAAACCCCCAGTACTTTCGGCCCCAGTACCCGGGCGCCCCCTACTCCTCTATATAGCCGCAACTAAAGAAGCCATTGGTGCCGTACTTGCACAACACGACGACATGGGAAGAAAGGAAAAGGCCATTTACTACTTGAGTAAAACCCTGATTGAATACGAAAAAGGCTACCCTCCTACAGAAAAAACTTGTCTAGCATTAGTATGGGCTTCCCAAAAATTACGGCATTACTTTCTCGCCCACAAAGTCAAATACTTTGCCAAAATAGACCCAGTAAGGTTCTTATTCGAGAAAGCCATATTGACGGGACGCTTAGCCCGATGGCAAGTACAGTTAAACGAGTTCGACGTCACGTACGCCACTCAAAAATCCGTCAAAGGACAAGCCATCGCTGATCACCTCGCTCAACTACCTCTCCCCAACTACGAACCAGTAAAAACGGACTTCCCGGACGAAGAAATATTTGCGCTTATTGAAGAGAAAAGTAGAGAGACCTGGACGCTATACTTCGACGGAGCAGTCAACCAAAAGGGAAAGGGAATAGGAATAGCACTAATCTCTCCCGAAGGCGTCATTATCCCACAAGCGTTTCAGCTTACGTTCAAAGCCACCAACAATATTGCTGAATACGAGGCCCTGATAGCAGGTTTGAAGGCAGCCCTAGCCTTAGGAGCTAAAAATTTAGACATCATTGGAGACTCCCTCTTAGTGATCCGCCAAACTCTTAAAAAATATCAGACTAGAGACCCAAAGCTGAAGCCATACAGAGAACTAGCCATAGTCCTGTTAAAACAATTCCGTGAGGTCACTCACATTTTCACACCCCGGACTGGCAATATTCTTGCCGATTCTCTAGCCTCCCTAGCCTCATCACTCGCCTTCCCTTTATCTAGGACATCTGAAACAGTCACTATTCAGAGACTGGAAACACCTGCCACCGAACTCAGTGACCCTAAAATTCAAAATCTCCTAAAAAGAACCAGGCCAACAAAAATACTGGTATCACGGAAATCCTAACTATTGAACCAGGAAATATGGACGACGGAAACCCATGGTACTTTGATATTAAAAACTACCTTAGAGACGCTTCATTCCCAAGCTATGCTACCAACGACGACCAGAAAATAGTTAAAAGGATAGCAATCAAATACTGCCTCCGAGGGGGTATACTCTTCCGAGCCTCTTTCAACGGAGAACTACTCAGATGCCTGGACGACGAAGAAGCATACACCATTGTAGAAGAAGCTCACTCTGGGGTATGCGGAGGACACGTCAACGCCCAGATGCTAGCAAAGAAGGTACTAAGAATGGGCTACTATTGGCCCACGCTCGAAGGAGACTGTAACAAATACGTTAAGCGTTGTATCCAATGTCAAACCCATGCCAACAAAATACACGCACCAGCATCTTCTTTACATCCCATGACATCACCATGGCCCTTCTCCATGTGGGCATTAGACATAATAGGACCATTCCGGGACACCATAGAAAACACCACCCAAAAAGCCTTCATCCTCACCGCCACAGAATATTTTACCAAATGGGCTGAGGCCGAGTCCTACGTAGTAATTAAAAGCTCTACCCTGTCTCGTTTTGTCCGCACTCACATCCTGGCACGGTTCGGCACCCCCAAAGTAATCATAACTGACAATGGCCCCCAGTTCATCTCCCAAGAGTTCCAAGACCTATGCGATAGACATCATATAGAACTCCATCATTCCACGCCATACTACCCACAGGGGAACGGACAAGCAGAGGCCACCAACAAAACCTTACTCAAAATTATAAAGAAAACAGTAGAAACCCACAAGGCTACCGATTGGCCTGATAAACTGGTAGATGCCCTCTGGGCATACCGAACCTCCATTAGAACGCCCACTGGTCAAACCCCCTATTCACTCACATTTGGGACCGAAGCAGTAGTACCTTACGAAATTCTCGTCCCATCCTTAAGAATAGTACTAGAAGAAGATCTCCAAGTTGAGGAAAAGAGGGAGGCACTCTACTACGCCTCGAACTACTGGACGAGAAGAGATTAAGAGCGGCAGACCATGCCCAGGCCTACCAAAGAAGGGTGGCAAGGGCATTTGAAAAGAAGGTGATAAAAAGAAAATTCGAAATCGGGGAATTAGTACTTAAGCAAATCATGCCATCAAGACAGCCTCACCCGAGAGGAAAGCTGCAACCCACATGGGAGGGACCCTATGTGATCACCCATGCCTATTCCGGGAATGCCTACCGCCTGGTAGATGCCGAAGGAGTCGAGGTTCCAGGTTCGTGGAATGCACTTTATCTAAAGAAATTCCATGCATGAAAAGCTTTCAATACTTAAGAACTATTATTCTTCCTTCCTGCGATTTCCAGCGTTTAGTACTTGATGATAGAATTATAAGACTCTCAAAGATAAACTCGTATCTATTTGAACACGTTTCCGCCAAATCATGTCATTCCCTTCACACACGTATAACTGGACTAGATTTGCCTGATGGAAGAAAAATTGCCTACCCCGTAGACTGGGACAATTTAAAACTCCCCAAAGCAAAATATCCCTTATTTTCGCCCCGCTCGTATTAACCCTAGGTCAAAATGAGGAGTTACCCGGACCTAGCATATGTCCCAAAAACTGGCTCTGGCACTATATAAACACTTCTAGAGGGGAAGCATGAAAAGAATCGGGGTGAAAAACAGAAGAGCCCCCCCCCTCAACTCGAATCAAAAAAAAAAAAAAAAAAAGAGAAAGTAGGCAAGGAGAGGCCAAACACCCAAGTGAACGGGTTAAACTCTCTATTTAGCAGGCTTTCACGCCTTTACGCACGGTATACGCTAAACAACGGCTATACCAGTACAGATCCAAACAACGGACTGTACCTTTCCACCCAAAAATAAAGAAGTGGTAAAAAGAAGAAAGCCAGAGGGACCTAGGAAGTAAGACATGTGCTAGACTGGGACAATTCTAAAATATTGCCCGAAAGGAAGATATTACTCTTACCTCATTCACCCTCTCCCCTTTTTATTTTTTTGCAATGGGGGTTCAAAATTGAGCTATGTCCACCAGGAAAAGCGAAATTTTGACCAAGGTAGATCACGTCCAGGTTTACACCTACACACACACTCACACGAATTCATTTAGAAACTTGCCTATCCAAAGGAAGCTTGTTTGACTTGACTCTTGGTACACTCATGGATTTTTCAGCATGTTTAGAATAATACCATTAAGCATTTGAAAACCATGAACCTAGGAAAATCGACACCTAAGGCCTATACCATTCAAATACAATCCTGGTTTGGACATGAGTGACCACAAGGGCTCCTCCACGGGGACTTGATGGCATCTTTTACTTATGAAATCGAGAACATTGCCCTCTCACCTAAAAAGTCATTGAAGAACTAAAATACCCCCTTATGCCACATATACTTACGCATAAGCGTGCATTTTCCTTTTCCAAAACACTTTGGCATCCGATTTTCTTGAAAATTGTCCCCACATATTAAAATTGTCCCCACAAATATTAAAATGGTCTCCACTCACCTCATGCCCTTCCACACATGCGTGAGAAGAAATTGTCCCCAACTCCTACACATAAGTTCTTCTTCACTCACGCACTTGGAATCCCTTCCTTGCGCACTAAAGCCTGGTCTCCCGCACTTTTACTTTCTCGCATTTATATTTTCATTCCGCCTTAAGATGGATTGTAGCCCTTGACAATTCAAGCAAGAAGGGCTCGAAAGTCAGTGCAGGGGCACAATCTGGACAGATTTAACACTTGGTCCATGGAAAGAATGTTTTTATAGGTATTGAAGGATAGAACGGTCTCAAAAGCTTTCAGCGGCAGCAGCAGACAGGAGCAGCAGGCCCAAAAGCCCCAGGCATGGGGCGGCTAAACCTAACTAGCCGCCCCTCACTGGGCGGCTAGTTTGTACTAGCCGCCCCTCCCCCTTGTCTCAGGTAGGCATACCCCAGGCAGGGGGGGCTAAACCTAACTAGCCGCCCCTTGCCTGACACCCCTGTCAGTTATGTCAGCCCATATGTAATCAACTCTTCAATACTTCTTTACCTATTAAAATCAAATTCTTTCTAAAACCTGCACGTACACATTTCATACACATATTCATACGCAAAACCTGTATAGATACCATGCTAAAACGAATTATATATCAAAACCTACACCCATCCATGAATCAAACCTATAAAAATCCAGATTCATCCACACATACATACATATCCATGAACCATCCATGCTAAACTACTCTAAACACATGCATATAAAGGAGAATGATTAAATTGTCCCACCCAAAACCACAAGCATCGATTGTTTTTCTAAACCTAAAAGAGGGCATAAAAAGGGAATCTTTCTTCAAAACGCTCCAAACTTCGAAGTCTTGAGCTATGCATCATCGAAACATTCACCTAAGTCAAAACAAAAGAAGAAAAGCATGAATTCATCGCATATATACTATTCTTCTACTTAAAACCAAGACACAAAAGCTATACCTCGGCGTATCGTCGTCCACTGGAGGCTGAGTAGGAGGAACGTCCTGACTTGGCTGAGAAGGGAGCGGCGGATGAGGAGAAGACTGAACCTCTGGAGCATCGGGAGCAGCAGGAGTCTCTCGAACCGAAGACGCGGCCCTCGCGTATATCCCACGACTCCGAGACGCCGAAGGACGAGAGGCACGGCTAAAGGTGGCCCCGGTAGCCAAGGAAGCCGAGAGAGAATGGTCAGGCTCAAGTGGAAGAAGATCAAGGTCCGCCTCGGTCATAGAGCCCCCTCCGACCAACTTCCCCCTCATAGTGGCCTCCCAGAGACGGACCTGCTGCATGTCTCTGTCTCTCCTCTCCAATCTCTGTCGGAGGCGACTCTCTGTCCCTCTGGCCCGATCCTCAGCAACCCTCAATCTCTCCTCCAACTCCCGCGCCCTCGCTTCCGACGCCCTGAGTGCCTCTCTGTCCCTATCCCCGGCCGCCTGGAGAGAACGAACCAGGTCTCCCATCAAACCTCCGGGAACACCCGCCGAAGCCTCCAACTCCGACACCCTCATCTGGAGGGAGTCCCTCTCACGGCCTAGGGTAATGAACCCCTCCTCCCTCGAGGCTATCATGGACCTCAGCCGGTCCGCCTCCTCCTCAGCCCGAGAAGCCCTGCCCCTCGCCTGGCCCAACTCCATCCTTGTGGCCGTCAGCTCATTCCGGGCCACATCCAACTCCCTCGTCAACTCGAGCTCCTGCTCGGAAACCACGGAAGGAGGAGGGACGGAAGAAGAAGAAGCGCCATCGGCCCTCGCTCTCGACAGAGCATCCACCTGAGCCTCGAGGACCCGGACCTGGTCCTGCAAGCGTCCTCTCTGTGCCCGCAACGCCTCTATCTGCCTGGCCCGCGCTTGGAGGTGCTCGTTGGCGGTCTTGAGCCTCTTCTCCATCTCATTCAACTCAACCTGCAAAAGGAAATACCATTCAGAAGAGTTCAAGCAAAAGAGAACGAGGAAAGAAAAGGGATTCTTTAACTTACATAAGCGTCCGGGATCTCCTCCTCCATCGTCCCGAGGATATCCGCATACTCCCGACGATACCAAGCTAGGTATTCGTCACTCGAAGTCACCTCAGGACGACGCTCCACCAAGACGCCTCGACCCATCCATCCCGCCACGTACGTCGCGTAATTCCTCGGGAGATTCGTGTCCCGAGGAATCCCGGCCACCGGAATCGAAGGGCGCCGCGGAAGAGGATCGGGCACCCACTGATGGTACCCAAGCTGACGGACGACCCGGCTGATCGCATGGAACACGACCTCATTGAAGTAGATCAGCCAGATGTCTCGCGCCAGGGCCTCAGGAACCTCCTCCGAGTAAGGCCTCCACGTCATCTAAGAAAGCATCGAAAGATAGGAAGAGCGCTTAGTCAAAAAGAAAACCAAGTACAAGCCAAAGAAATTCAAAGAAAACTCATACCTCTTCCTCCGACAAGACGCGGAAGGCCTCTCGGAATTGGGCGAGGCGGTGCAAACGGGAAGATCCCCGGGGTTCCCATCTCATGGCCCAAGGGAGGGCATGATCGAACGGAGCCAAAGTCGGGCGATCAATGGCGAAGTGCTCGTACCCGAAGATCTAACAAAGCAAGAGGGAATTTATCATGACCAAAGTAAAGCTAAACCAAGAAGAAGACACTCATCACTTACACATACCTGAAGGAATGGTGCGAAGCCACCAAGGTTCTTTCCTCCAGCCCTCTTGACTTTCTTCGAGAGCTCCGCAAACAAGTGGGCAAGCATCGCCGCTCCCCAAGCATAGCGCCCCATGCCCTCCAAGTCCCGCATCAGTAGAAGGGAATGAGAGGAGACCTTATCAGAGGCCGTCGAGAAAAGGACCCGGCCAAAGAAGTAGAGGAAGAACGCTCTCAACTCCCTCCGTGCCCTCTGTGGACACGCGGCCGCCTCTCTCGCCTCGATCATCGCCCGCCGCCTCTCGAAGCTAGCTGCAGCTTCGCCCTTCTGGCGCTCTGTGAAGGAACCGAGGCCGTACTGCCCCGAAAGCCGCCCCAAAGGGATCCGGTTCAACGTCCGCTCCCGCTCCACGAACTCCCATTCTCCGATCAACTCTCGGAAAAGCCCCCTGTAGTCAGCTAGGGTGGCCGCGATCACCGCCTCCCCCAGAACCGGAAGGCCGGTGATCCGATGGACGTCCTCGAGCGTCGGCATGACAGCACCGGTTGGGAGGATGAACGTGCAACTCTCCGGATCCCATCTCTCCGCCAAGGCCTCCACATATGGACGGTGGACGTGGAACGGCTCAATCAGGAAGAAGGAACGGAAGCCCGCTCCATCCACCAAGCTCCGCTCCCCCTGCCCCAAGGCGTCGTACCATCTCTTCGTCCCGTGCCATAAAGCCCGGATACGATTCGGCCTCTACAAAACAAGCGAAGGGAACATGGGTTAGTTTAAAAGCAAGCGAGAGGTAAGAGTCCAAATCTACGAAATCAGTTTAAACCATGCTTAGCGAAATCAAACTCCCACATGCTAAAAGAATGAAAGTAAGAAACTACACTCCTCATATGATCACGCATGCTAGACGAATATCAAACACATCCCACCGTGGTCACCACTCACACACTTTCTTACATCAAGCCTATCAAACACACCTAAGCAATACAGCCATATAGAACACGAACCCATGAAATGCATGCACCCCCTCATGCTCTACCACGATCAAACACGTACGAAATCACATACACATAGAAAACTATCGCATGCAAGCATATTAGCTATGTCATTTCTCTCCTTTACATGCATATGACAAACATGGATATATATATATAGAAATTGTCCCCCTCCCTATAAAAACAAACCCATGACAGCATGCTTACGCATCCCACCGTGATTAACTTATACACAAGCATGCCTATTTAAAAAAAAATAACACACATATACGAGTATAATACACACATACAAACTGTTCATACCACCAACACATGCATATACACCAAAATAAAAGGCAAAGACTAAAGGATTAGGAACATACCACGGCCCGTGTGGACCCAGGAGCGTCCACCTCGGCCTCGTCGGGATCGTCCATCCCGTCGTCATCCTCCTCCTCATCCTCCTCAAACACGGCCTCCTCGGCCTCAACCCCAACACCCACACCGGCCTCAGCGGCCCCAGTGCCCATACCCTCGGCCTCCCCGGCCCCGTCCCTAGCCTCTCCTATCCCCTCCACCCTCCCCACGCCGGAGATAAACTCCGCAAAGGCCCCCATAGCCCTACTCTCCTCCTCCTCAGCCCTGGCCTCTGTGGCCTCCCTATCCAACATCCCGACAAGGGCATCCAACGACGCCCTCACCTCCTCGCTAACTCCCTCGACCCCTACCCCCTCGGTTGCACCCTCAATCGATTCTCCAACCCCCGGAACCACCTCCTCGGCCACCACCGGTCGATCCCCACGCCTCCTCTTGCGTATATAGCCTATCACACTCCCCCCTACCTCCGGGACAGCCCCCGAAGGCAAATCCCCGACCTCACCCACGCCAATATCCACCGGCGGCACCTCCGTCGTACCCATACCCTCCCCCACGGCCTCGACCTCCGGCCTATCGCTCTCCGATGATGAAGAGCTCGGGCTACGCTCTCCACGAGCCACCCGCGGTCGTTTCCCCCTCGAAGCAATCGCCTTCGACCTCGTCATCTCCTCGGTTTGGAAAAGAAAAAGGAGAACCCAAACTAGGGTTTCGAAATCAAGGGAAAGAGAAAGATTGAGGTCGAAATGGAGGAAAGAAAGGCAAAGAAATCAGGGTTTTCGAGTTTGAAACCGAAGGGAAGAAGAGAAGAGGGAAGAGAAACCGTTTTAAAAACATATGGGGAGAGAGAGGGTCTTTTCGGTTATAAGGGACCCAGTCGAGGGGCGGCTACCCGCGAGTAGCCGCCCCCTCTCGGGCGGCTAGTTACAACTAGCCGCCCCTCCCAGTTTTTCTCTTTTGCTTAAAAAACCCCCTTCCAATCTTTTCAGCCCTAAAATTCAAGGTTCTCCATACCAAACAGCCATGTATTGGCTTATTTCCAGGCATTACTTGATCAAACACGACTCTCCCGAAGTTTTGCAACACATTCAGTACCATTCAGATTCAAATTTCTTCAGTTCTGGTTCTTTTCCAGAGTTCTTATCCCTCGGATGATCCAATTCACCCAAATCAACTTTTACTTGCTTTCTGTCGGCGATATCCCCTCCTTGCTGAGTTTTCCCAAACACGGGAACGGTAGGCACGAGGAAACTGACGCTGGGCTGCTCCGTGCACGATAGCTAAGAACCCCGACCGCGGGTTGGATCACTCACCATTTACTTTTCCCCGCCTTCCACCTGGATCATCTTCTCGGATAAAAATTCTAAGTCAAGACCTAGACTCTGACAGCCTAAATCAACTCCCTGAAAAGTACTGTTCGTGTTGGCATAACTTCTTGAAGGTCGGGCCGGCCAAAATAGGGGTCTCTTTCCTTATCATCGGTCAAAGTCTTTCCTGCTTCGCACAAAGACTCCGTCCGATGAGGGACAATTGTAGATACCCCAATTTTGACCGTCCAGAGAGACAGAAATACTTCAAGTAACACACGGAAATCTCCCACAAGTGGACACCAATAGAGAACCAAAGGTTCGGTAAACCGGAAACCCTAAACCTAGCCTTGACCTAAACCTAAACCTAAACCGGAAACCCTAAAACTTGACCTAGCCCTAAACCCTAACCCTAGCCTTGACCTAAACCTAAACTGGAAACCCTAAACCTTTACCTAGCCCTAAACCCTAGCCCTAGCCTTGACCCTAAACCATAAACCTAAACCAAAACCTAAACCCTAACCCTAAGCAAAACCCCAAACCCTAGCCCAAACCCTAACCCTAAACCAAACCCTAACCCGCCTAAACTAAACCTACCTAAAAAAAACCAAAACCCTAAAAACTTAAGTCCCTGGAAAGGGGCGGCTAGCCCTAACTAGCCGCCCCTCACTGGGCGGCTAGTTTACACTAGCCGCCCCCCTAACCGCCCCCTGAGACTTTGCATTCCCTGGATGGGATAAAGAATATTAAATGCTGATCATTGGGCGGGTCATGACCTTTAGCCGCCCTCTCTTGGCCGGATCAAACCAAGTAGCCACCCAACCACCGCTTGTCAGAGATGGGACATTAGGTCATGATAGGGGCCTCAGGATAGCCGCCCCATCCCGGGCGGCTTCCCCGCCCTTCACCTGTTCCCAGAAGAACCAGAGCATTAATGAGAGGTCTCAAAGCCAAACCACTTTACTATATTTCCCTGCCCCTCTTTTACTATAAATAGAGGGGTCCCAAGCACATCAACAACATCAACAAATCCAAAAAAAAACAACCATTCCACACCAACATCCCACAATTCACATTCCCTTTTCACACTAGAAATCCCAAGAGGGAGAGAGAGAGAGCCCTTTTGTGAGAGAAACACCCATTCCCCACATAAAATACCCTCTCATCTCACCCTCCAAAAGCCTGGGCTAAACCTAGCTTAGCCTCTGCCCAAAACCAAACCCATTTCCTACCAAACCTCTGCCCAAATCAAACCAGACCTGGGACGGCTAAACCCTAGTAGCCGCCCCTGACCAGACGGCTAGATCCAATTAGCCGCCCCCCTATACACACCCCATACTCACACCCCTTTGTCCCATAACTCCTTTAGTCAAGCCCGGGAGCAGAATAGGATTACCTATTTTTCACCTCTGTGTACGGTATATCCGTGTCTCAGAGCGGAGACCCCGCAAACTCCCCACGTAGGCGATCAAATCCAACCCAAACCCTTTCCTGTTTTTAGAAAAGCAGGTGGCGATCACAAACCCCCTTGAATCCTCTTGAGCCGCTGTCGGGCGCCTCGACCAGGAACCACACCCTCACCCCTTCCGAGGAGACGATCCGGCCGAGCCCGCCAGGGCACGCATCCGATCCGAACCCTCCGAAGAACCCCCACACACGCAGGACCATTTCTCGACGCCGACACTGGTGGCGCGGGATGAAAGCGGATGTTGGCCGTTTCGTTGCCCGTTGCTTGGTATGCCAGCAGGTGAAGTCAGAGCATCAGCGTCCTGCGGGGAAGCTGCAGTCCATTGAGATTCCTCAGTGGAAGTGGGAGAGGATTACTATGGACTTTGTTTCGGGCTTGCCGAAGTCACGTTCGGGTCGCGATGCCATCTGGGTGATCGTCGACCGATTGACCAAGTCCGCCCATTTTCTCCCCATCCGACTCACCGATTCTCTGGACACCCTGGCGCAGTTGTTTGTCTCAGAGATCGTTCGTCTCCATGGCACTCCGGTCAGCGTCATTTCTGATAGGGATGCGAGGTTCACTTCGAGGTTCTGACCTAGCCTCCATCACGCCCTTGGTACGAACCTCCACTTCAGTACCGCTTTTCATCTGCAGACCGATGGCCAGTCGGAGAGGACGATTCAGACCTTGGAGGACATGTTGCGGGCCTGCATCCTCGACATCGGGGGTAGTTGGGAGAGGCATCTTTCGTTGGTCGAGTTCGCCTACAACAACAACTACCACTTGAGTATTAGGATGGCACCATATGAGGCACTCTATGGCCGCAGCTGCAGATCTCCCTTGTGTTGGGACGAGGTCGGAGAGCGCCAGTTGGAGGGGCCAGAGATCATTCGCCAGACCTCAGAGAAGGTCAAGACGATTGGTGAACGCATCCGCACCGCTCAGAGCCGTCAGAAGAGCCTACGCTGATCGTCGTCGCCGTGAGCTCACCTTCGAGGTTAGTGACCATGTCTTCCTGAAGGTGTCCCGTCGAAGGGCATCTTCCGTTTCAGAGTGCGGGACAAGATGAGTTCGCGTTTCATTGGCCCATTCCTCATCTTGGAGCGGATTGGGGAGGTGGCCTATCACATAGCCTTGCCCCCACAGTTGGCCCAAGCCCATGACGTCTTCCATGTCTCGCAGCTGAGGCGTTACGTCCACGACCCTGCTCACGTGATCTTCGAGCCGGACTTGTCATTCGTGGAGCAGCCGGTCAAGATCCTGGACCGACGAGAGAAGAAGCTCCGCACCAAGGCCGTCCAATTGGTTAAGGTGCGTTGGCAGCACTGTTCTGGTGCCGAGGCCACTTGAGCGCGAGGACGCCATGCGTGATGCATATCCACATCTTTTTCCTTCTTATATGTTTTTGTATTAAATTTTGTGGACAAAATTTCCTAAGGGGGAAGAATGTTATATATGTGTCACTTTTGGGCCTATTGGTAACCTTTGGGTCAATTCTGGTCATTTTTAAAATTTTCTTTTTTCAGTCAAGGAGAGGATGTGGAGAGGCTGAGGAGGTGGTGGTGGTGGTGGTGGTGGTTGGAGTGGCTTCAGGTGCGTGGAGGGCCCAGATCTCCCCCCTTTCACTCCCCATCTCTCGGTAGGCTCTCCCCCTTCTTGTAATGCTATTTTTTGGGTGTTAAGAGGTGGTTTTGGGACCATGCATGCTTGTGTTTGTGTTTTGGGTGTATGTGGGCTAGGGGAGGGGATGGAAGTGGTTTGGGCGCGCGCGCAGAGGGTCTGAAAGGCGCGCGCGCGGGCTGGCATTGGCGGGCAGACGGGCTTGGGCGCGTACGCGCAGGTGCGCGGGAGGGCGTGCGGGGCGTGCGCACGGGCCGTGCGCGCGAGCGTGCGCGTGCGCGCGTCTGAGGTCCTGGGCGTGCAAGCAGCGCGTCCGGGTGCGCGGCTGGGCGCGGGGAAGTGCGCCGACGGGAGCGGTTGCGCGTGCACGCGTAAATGCATGTGCGTACGCGTGCAGGGCCACGCGTGTGGCTGCCCGAGGTCTCGGATAGGTGTCGGGGTGCTCGGATAGGCGTGCGTACGCACGTACTCGTATGCGTGCGGGCCCGTATGCGTTCATATCTGAGTCTTTGGCATTTCTAGTTAATTCAAGCCTTGCAGATCTTGGCGGGTGGTCGCGCGACGACCCAGGTTGCAGTGAGTGGGTCAATCCAACCCAGTTGAGAGGCGTTCGATGCACGTGGGAGTGCATAGCCCTCCCCTGGGGTACCATAACTACGTATAAAATGCGATATACTGTAGATATATTCATGATATTGTCTGTTAGGCTACGAATGCACCCATGCTATGATTAGATGTTGTATGCTAGGTTTTACACATCCATGTATCATGCATAGGAGCCATGCATGCCTAGACACATGTCATATGTTAGTATAAACCCGACTTATGCATGTCCCCACCTAGTTTAATTTAATTAAACAGATAAGGAGGTATAGGTATAAGCATGCCTTAGGAAATCTTACATCTTGTAATTAATTTAAGATGCTTCCATGATTAATCTTTATTTCTTGTTAAGAATTAAATGCATGCTTGGGCCATATTTTCTTGCCTAATGAGATTAGGCAAGTGTATGGCCACCTATGGGGTCATGCTATGGCATGGACACTTAGAATGAAATATCTTCCCCACATCTTGTAGATACCCCTTTTTGACCGGTTTATGATCCAATTTACTTATTCTTAGTGATATCTAAATCAGTTCAATACTTGTTCCAAATACATTATTTTTCTACTTGCTATGATTTCACAAGTGTATAACCCAATGCCATGCATCATAATAAATATATGCATCACACACACTTATGTATCACACACACTTTTTCATGTCTCTCATGCACACTCACATAATACATACATGCATCACCATGCTTACAACTCCTTACCATGCATGCAATCACTTCATAGTACACATGCACGTCCCCATGCATCACTTCCACAAGTACACAAAAATAGCTATGTAGTGGGTGAAAAATCAAAGGGAGTAAGAGAATTGATTTGATATGGCATGGTGGGTTCTTTTAATATGTTTTTCTTAGAGGCTAAGTAGAGGAATGGGTGGCTGTGGTTTATTTGATCACTTCGGATGGCTTTCTTAGGGAAGAAGGAAGAGAGTGAAGGAGGGAAGGAGTACAGGTGGTTGGTGGTTTTCATTACATGGAGAAGAGGTGGAACCAATGGGCATGAGTTGTTTTCAAGAGGCTATAAAAGGGGAGCAGTGGTCGGCTGTTTTAGGGGGGATCGGAAAGGGATTTTTTTTCTTGTGCGTGCATGGGTCTGTGTGTGTGAGACAGAGAGAGAGAGAGAGAGAGAGAGAGACAGTGAGAGAGAGAGGAAGAACAAGAAGAGAAGGGGTCCGAGCTGTTTCGACCGGGCTCAAAATAGGGCTTTCTCTTTGTTGTTTATTTGTTTTGTTATTTACTAGTTAATCTTATTTACATAATTTACATTATCTAGTTAGTGCATCAATCCCAACCTATTTTTTTATTGCATTTTAAAGGGGTAAATCTTTTGGGGAGGGATTAGTAAAATCATTACTAGTCCCCTCCCCAAACAAACCAACGTGGTGCGTCCTAAGACTCACATTTTAGTTTATTTTTGTTTTTATATTTTTAGAATAATTTACTACACTATTTTTTCTAATCGGATCTTAATTATTTTGTGCGAGGTACCTGAGGCGAGTAACAGAAGAAATCCTCTTTTCTTACTTTTGAGGAAAAGCAAGTGGCGAACACAACAGCGTCCTTGGGAGCGGTCGAGCGACTTTGGACGATCTTTTGGACGGCGATTCGGTACGTCGCGTGCGGACCGGAACAAAGTTTGAAAGAACCGAATTAACGACGTTACATCATCAAAAATCCACATCGACAGTCTGGCGATCACGGTGAGACCTCTTTTGTGAAGTTCCGTATAGGTATCCTCGTACATTTTGATTAAGATATGGATAGAAATAGTGTAGTGCTTTTTAATTGTATTTCAAATCCTGCATGTTTGAGGTTGAACTATTTAAAAATATATACATATATATATAATGGGCTTTGGTACGTTAATAGTGAATGGGCGTTAAAAAAAAGATCATAATAAGTTTCTGAGAATGAACAGTGGCATGCATATTTCATTTGAACAAAAGGGTTGACTTTGTGTTTTTGTTGCTGTCATCAGGAGGGAAAGGATATTTTGACTTCATTTCTAAAGGGTTCACTTTGTGTTGTCATTAAAAACAAAAATCATAAAGCATGGTAACTCTATTTTGTCAAGTGTCATGCATTTACACAGGTTGACTTTGTTAAAAAAACGGGGGGCTGAGTTAATCGGCTTGAGGTCTGTGATCCTCTCTTTTCAAAAGACCTGGTTCGGCCCTGTCTAAAAAAAAAAAATTTAACATCTAAAATGGAAAAAAAAAATTCTTTTATGCAATCTTCCAAGTCTTGCATTTTAGTTCCATTAATTTGAATTGTATATATATGTTTTATGTTGGGTTAGCTTTTATTGTGTATATATTTGATTTCTTTTATTTATAAATTGAGAAAATCCAAAAAAAAATGTCTTATTTCCATGGTGATGTAACCTGATTTGATCAAAACTACAAAAGTCAGAACACTAGACATGAGTCGGTCCCATCACCTTCCTATCAGTCCAGGGTTTCCACCCACCATGCCCCATTCATCAGCCCGCATTCCTCAAGAGTTAATCAGACCCTAGAGGAAATCATAAGACAGAAAGTTTCTGAGATCATGTCCTTTGTCCCTACTGATTCCCACCGGAGAAACCACTGCCAGTTTGATGCCATCAAACTTCCTCTGAATTTTCAAACTCCCAAGTTTAGGAAGTATAGTGGTCACGGTGATCCACGTCACCATGTCAATACATTTTATCTCGATGCTCATCCCTTCCTTAATGATGAAGCCATGCTCATCTATCTATTTCCATCATCATTGGAAGGGATTGCCTTGCAATGGTTCACGTCCCTTTCCCAGAATGATCTCCAAACCTTCCCCGATATAGTCCAAAAGTTTCTCAATCGGTTTAGTTTCCAAGCTAGGCATGCTCCCTCCCCAGCAGACCTTGTTGCGGAAAAGATGCAACCTGGGGAGGACTTCGTTCAATTTGCCCATCGATAGAGGGATATGGCCTTCCGATCTGGAATCTCTTTGCCCGAGTCCCAACAGGTTGACATGATCATCATGAATTCCTGTGGGGACATCAAAAGGGCATTGAGTCTTTGTGATTGTAACACATTTGATCAGTTATTTGATCGTGCTATTGCAATCCAAAGATATTCATTGCCAGCTCCCTCCTATTATCCGAATGAAGAAGCATGTTTAGAGGCTCCCGAGTTTCAATATCCGGTCCAAGAGCATGTTGATGTTGTTGAAATGTCCTCTCCAATTATTAGGCCACCTAATGGAAGTCCTCTCCCAAGATGGCTCCAAGGGCGTGTACGTGAGAGGGACCCCAACATTAGACTAAGGGATTCTCAGTCAAACCATTCATCCCATCAACCATATGCATACCCAGGCGCTGAACCTGAACCTCTCTTTACCTACCATCAACCCGAACCCCAACCAGAAATTCCATTTGACCCAATCCCCTCAAGCCCAGCCGATTATCCACAACCCCAACCAGAAATTCCGTCTGACCCAACCTCAACCTATGAGCCTCCAATAGTCAAAATCACAGAATTTGCAGAGTATCCCAGATGGGATTACGATGATGAAGGGTTTTTGATGAAGAACTGTTAGAACTCACCTACCCAAACCCAAGCTGAAACTATGAGCTTCCAGTAGTTGAAATCATGGAATCTGATGAGTGTCCCAAATGGGACTACTATGATGATGAAGAGCTTTGCGATGGAAAACTACTAGAACTCATCTACCCTACCCCAACACCACATGAACCCACCACCCAAGCCCTTCACTCAGTTGAAATTGAATGCCCTTTGTCTCCACCTGCTCAAGATCCAATCATATTAAAGCCAGTTGAACCCATTTCGGTCATCTCAGATGACTCAAATTTTGATTCATCAGATTCTGAGGTTGACATAGACCCAATTGAGCTGATTGTGCATGTCCTCGAATCAAAGCCTCTCATCTTTAGGAATGCACAATTCAAGGAAGCAGTCGAGCCATCCCAATTGCCAGACCCACTCGACTTGTCATTCAATATGTCGGGGAGCTTTCTCCTCCTCACTTCCCCGTCATATCCAAATTTGATTTGCCCGCCACATCCAAAGAAATATTCCCCGCCATATCCAAATTAGAATCCCCCGTCATATCCAAATTTGAATTCCCCGCCACATCCAAAGAAATAGCCCCCGTCACATCCAAAGCAAAATCCCCCGCCACATCCAAAGAAATATCCCCTGCCACATCCAAAGAAACAGTCCCCGCCACATCCAAAGCAATTTTCCCCGTCATATCCAAATCAATCATTCCCTTAATATCCAAATTTGATCTGATCCATAAGCCCCTGATTGCACCAATTGATAAGTCATTACTTCCACCATCATCAGGCCTCATCATCATGTTTACCCATCTCCCCTTACACATATTCAGTCAATCGTCCCCCCTATGGCTTGCTTTTCCATATTTGCATCTTTATTGACAGACCCCTCTGCGAGGGAACATTTTCTTTCTGCTGAGAATCTATGGCAGATCAGGCGCCACTCGCGTTTCCGACGTCTTCTTATAGACGTTGAGGATCAATGGTATAAAAGGCGCCACCCACGTTTCAAATTGGAGAAGAATGGATGCGCCATCAATATTACATCAGACGTTTCAAGCGTCATTCCTCATAAATTGCTTCAATTTGAGCCTCCATGAAGGACTCATCCTGCACCAACATTTTCTGGAGGCCACTCTCCAGCACTGTATAGTATCTTCCATCTTCCCTGTTTATTGTATATAGCATGTTGTCTGTTTACTGTTTTCTTTAAGTGAAAAAAAAAATCAAATATGTCAAAATGCAAAAAAAAAAAAAAGGTTTTCAAGACATACTCAGTCCAACACTTGAATTGAGGCATATATCTTCCATCATGAGAGCACCCCCAGTCCAACACTGGACTGGGGCAATTTTTAAATCCCCAATGAATGATTAATTTGAGCATGACTACTATATCTTGTGATCATTTACTCCACTTGTTTAATTGTTTTCTGTATATTTGCTTGGACTTTTGATAGACCATGTCCAAAAGATTGGCTTTCTTTTTCTTGACTCACATTATCATCTCACCATCCACACACATGATTGGCTTAGGATTTAGTCCATCACAGGAAAGAAAAGCTACCCACACCATTAGACTGGAGAAATTGTATCTTCCTTCTTTTATTTAAAATTTTCATTCGTGTTGACTGCGACCCATAGAAATGTCTTAGTCCTGGTACATGTCCTAAAGAAGCTGGCTCTAGCACTGTTGATGCTTTCAAATAAAAAAAAGAGCAAGGGAGGGTAAAAAACAGAAATGCCCCCAATAAACAAGGCAAGGTTTGTCATCTCAAAAAAAAGAAGAGAAAAAGTAGATGTCCAATGCGGGTCTACGTCCTTAAACTAAAAAAAAGATAAAGAAAAAAAGAAGAGCAGTAAAGAAGAAAGCTAGAGGGACCAAGTGACTTAAGATATGTGCTAGGACTGGGTCAATTTTGATGGTTCTCAGAAGACATTACTCTCACCCACATTCATTCTACTTCTCTCTTGGAAGAGCCAATTAAACTAGAAATTTGGCGAAGCGGTTGATCCATCCTATAGTGAACAATCTCCTAAGCTGACACCATCACACACCACGTGAGTCATTTTAAAGGCTACCTAATCCGATGGATAGAAATCTTGCACTTGTCTTAGTGGACATGAAAATTTCAAACAAATTGGAGTGAATCAATCAGATAGAAGTTTTTCGTGCTTAGATTGTCCTTTCATAATACAACATGCTCTCACATGCTAAGTTGCTTGCTCATCATCCCAATATGATACATGTCACTTGAGCACACACTCACATCATGCCATGACATGTATTATAGAATTGCAAGCTATTTTGTGTCTTCTCCATGCCTGTTACATGATCACCTTGTATATTTTTGAGTTGTGCATGCATATCTCTTACTAACTCTAACTTACTAACTTACAAAAAAAAAAAAATTTCAAAACCTAGTTTGCATTTGCTTGTTGACTGGTGAGCGCCCCTCCAGCAAAAGCAATGATCTAAAAATTTGCGAATGCGAGCTTTGTATGGCCGTTGGTGGCCCAAATATGGGGACGATAGACCATTTCCAAGACTCTTGACCCAAATCTTGGTCACCAACAAGTTTTCAAAACCACTAACATGCATTAAAAAAAATGTTTTCAAAAATCAACCCAGCATGCATGCATTTAGGATAATTTGCATAATTTGCCTCTCTCTTCTATGCTTTTATAAGCTTCAATTCTTATTTAGCTTGAGTATTTGTCTGATTCAGAAACCTGCCTGGTATAAGTAATTATTCCACTCCCTTGTGGTTTGTCTTGTTGCTTATACCACCTTGAAAATTTTCTTTGACCTTGTCTACCTTGATTCATTACCCAATGATCCTTTCAAATTATCAATCAAAATTTCCTTTGTTTCTTTAATTTCGCATTTGTGATATCCCCCTGTTCGCTGAGTTGCCATGCACGGTAGGCACAGGGAATCCAACACCGGGCTGCAGCACACGAAGGCTAGGAACCCCAATCGAGGGTTGGATCCCTCACTGCATTAGATTAAATGTCTTTCTCCCCCAGGATCATTTTGTTGATGAGTTTTTGTAGACCTGTCCTAAGTTCATTTCTTAGTCGTTATCAGTCATGAGACCAAAATCTATGTCAGATGGGTCGGTCAAAATGAGGTCTCTCTTCTTATCCTCGAACGGTGCTTCTCGTTTCATTTGAAACACTGTCCGAGGATGGGCAATTGTAGATACCCCATTTTGACCGGCTTATGATCCAATTAACTTATTCTTAGTGATATCTGAATCAGTTCAATACTTGTTCCAAATACAGTATTTTTCTACTTGCTATGATTTCACAAGTGTATAACCCAATGCCATGCATCCATATAAATATATGCATCACACACACTTATGTATCAAACACACTTTTTCATGTCTCTCATGCACACTCACATAATACATACATGCATCACCATGCTTACAACTCCTTGCCATGCATGCTATCACTTCATAGTACACATGCACGTCCCCATGCATCACTTCCACGAGTACACAAAAATGGCTATGTAGTGGGTGAAAAATCAAAGGGAGTAAGAGAATTGATTTGATATGGCATGGTGGGTTCTTTTAATATGTTTTTCTTAGAGGCTAAGGAGAGAAATGGGTGGCTGTGGTTTATTTGATCACTTCGGATGGCTTTCTTAGGGAGGAAGGAAGAGAGTGAAGGAGGGAAGGAGTACAGGTGGTTGGTGGTTTTCATTACATGGAGAAGAGGTGGAACCAATGGGCATGAGTTGTTTTCAAGAGGCTATAAAAGGGGAGGAGTGGTCGGCTGTTTTAGGGGGGGATCGGAAAGGGATTTTTTTTTCTTGTGCGTGCATGGGTGTGTGTGTGTGTGAGACAGAGAGAGAGAGAGAGAGAGAGAGAGAGAGAGAGAGAGAGAGAGGAAGAACAAGATGAGAAGGGGGTCCGAGCTGTTTCGACCGGGCTCAAAACAGGGCTTTCTCTTTGTTGTTTATTTGTTTTGTTATTTACTAGTTAATCTTATTTACATCATTTACATTATCTAGTTAGTGCATCAATCCCAACCTATTTTTTATTGCATTTTAAAGGGGTAAATCTTTTGGGGAGGGATTAGTAAAATCATTACTAGTCCCCTCCCCAAACAAACCAACGTGGTGCGTTCTAAGACTCACATTTTAGTTTATTTTTATTTTTATATTTTTAGAATAATTTACTACACTATTTTTTCTAATCGGATCTTAATTATTTTGTGCGAGGTACCTGAGCTTCACCGCGTTGCGTGGCCGGCTGCGTCAATGTGAAAAGAGTCCACCATTTCCCGGCAAAGGCGAGTAACAGAAGAAATCCTCTTTTCTTACTTTTGAGGAAAAGCAAGTGGCGATCACAACAGCGTCCTTGGGAGCGGTCGAGCGACTTTGGACGATCTTTTGGACGGCGATTCGGTACGTCGCGTGTGGACCGGAACCAAGTTTGAAATAACCGGATTAACGACGTTACATCGTCAAAAATCCACATCGACACATCTGAGTTATGCGCCCTGTAGGGAATTCATGAGAATTCGTTGCGCTTATCGGTGTTTGATAACCGATGATGACGGATCCTTAGGGATCGCATTCGCGGGTGTCGAGTGTTCTTCCCTTCGTCGGCTCCGAGTAGAGACTGCCCGGCGTAGTAAAGTCCGGTGGGGGCGCTCCCAGACCCTACTCATGACGCGTGTTGGTGTGCCCATACGGCTGAGGTAGCGGTCTTGGGAGGCTAGTCCAGTAGAGGCCTAAACCCCGTGAGGTGCTCCTGGGAACTATCACGACGCATGTTGGGGTGCCCATATTGCAGAGATAGGGACATGGGAGGCTACCAGGTAGTAGAGGCCACACCGGAGAGTCTACCGGAGGACGAGCGGTGTAGAACAATCGACCCCTTTTCCCAAGATCCTATGTTGCCCGTCAGGGTGAGGGTGAGGGTATTACTCCCAAAATCCTAGGTCACCCTTCGGGGTGAGGGTGAGGGACTTGAATGATTATTTGAAGTTATATGAGTGATGATACATGAATTGTTCCATTCACTGAGCGTGTGGCTCACCCCTCGCATATGTTTTCTCCAGTTGTCGCTGATCCGGATCTGAAGGAGGATCTCCCTGAGACGCGATTCGAGTAGAGGACCAGTGTTCACGTTAGATATCTTGCGAGTGAGAGGCCTTCAGCATCCCCCGTTTTCTTGTATGTATTCTACCTGTGCTTGGGCACAGTTTGTGGATTGATGTTGTCTTTTGTTGTGTATATTGGCTCTCACAGGACAGTTTGATTGCGTACTCTAGTCTGTAAATATGTCTTTGAATTACAGACTTAGTCGTTGAGCTTCCTCTATTTTTGTATGTATTTGATGTCACTTACTTGGCTTTGCTTTATTGCCTTTGATGTTGTGGAGTATTTATTTGACCTCGTGTATGGATTACTGATATCATGTATATACTTGCCACGTCTCGGGGACGGACGCCCTGGGGTGTGACAGTTAGTATTACTATTAATATTTAGAGAGCCAAAACTATACAAATTAAACAACATAAGAAGGAAAAACTAAAGATTTCTTGGCACTTCTGTATTAATGACAATATCTAATCTAGTCTAAAAAGAGAATTCCTCCTTTTGAGGATTCCAATTTTGGCAGATTCAAAGAAGGATAATTGGTAGATTCATAGAAGGATAATAGTAGAATGAGAATGAGCATGAATGTCGAACAATGTACCAGCTCTGGATGGCGCTGACAAAATGTATCCCACCAGACTTTGCCCATGCCATTGATAGTTCTAGAGCCGTCGATGGTGAGCCCACTAATTCGATTGAATGAAATCCATGTTCCTATTTCAATCCATGTTGTACCACTAGGTGCATGTATATCACCTAAAACCTGTGATTTCCATTGTCAAGATTGAGTATACAAGATTACAATTCTATGTACATAAATAGATGATGAAAAGTAATGACTATATATATATGTACCTAAAATTTGTAATATAAAGAATTACCTTAATATTAATTGATGGAGAATTACATGCTCCATTGAATGTGATTGTCTTTAGCAAGAATATTTTTTGTGCTAGAATAATCAAAGTGGGGTTGCCGGCCTTCATTGCACATGCGTCTGTCCATGCTTTTAAAAATGCCTAAACATATCCATAAAAAAACATATAGCATTATGGTATCAAATTTTTTTACTATTAATTTACATAATTAAATCTTGAAAGTATGTGTTGTTTAACTATTTTTATACCTATGTATCATCAGCCCTACCGTCGCCGATAGCCCCATAGTTGATAATGTCAAACACTTGTGCGGTTACAGAAGTTTAATAGAAAATGAGTAGCACCAGTGACATGTAAATGAGCATAGAATTATCCTACAAAAATAATATTGATATTAGAATATATTTAATGAAAAAAGTAGAAAAATAGGATTGTGAGGATTACAATGACAACCAAAAAACGAACCAATTTTACATATCCCACCACCGTAATTTTAATTAGGTGGCCATGCATACTAGATCAATCTATTCATGCAAATGAATATTGTAGAAAGAAAAAGACATGTAAATGTAGTGTACGTGTGTGTATGTTTTGTGTTGTGCATGCATGCATACCAGTGTTCTGATATGCGGGATGCGGTTTGCATGCGGCTGGGGTACCGCACAGACACAACAAGAATCTTGACGCTCAGCGACGGACTATATCCGTCGCCATAGGGTTTTAGCGATGGAGTTTAGCCGTCGCATGTCCGTCGCAGTTGAGGGTGTCGGCAAAAGTTATGGGACGGCTGTAGTCCGTCACGGTTGACACATTCAGCGACGGCTCGGGTCCGTCGCGATTTACCCATTCCACGACGTGTTGTGACCGTCACAATTTTAAAATTAGAGACACACTATATCCGTCGCTATTGGTTCAACAAATTCAATGTTAACCTTTTAGTGACGGATTATATCCGTCGCTGGGATAATTCAACAACAACTTTTTGTTTTATACTAAAACATGTGTATTTAATTCTTTTAAAAAAAACATTATTATAAAAAGAACATTTATTTCAATATTTATTGCCATTTATCTCATACAAGCCCAAACTTCATAAAATAAATTTACAAAAAAAATAAATTAAAAACTCCGGCAACAAAATACTTCATTGACAACAAATGTTCATCCTTTTGTACACCTAAAAATACAAATTTGATGAATTCATCTAAAAAATGTTTTGACAATGACACTACTTTCTTCTAAAATTTATCTAATCATAGCTTGATTTTCGATTTCTTCTTTTTTCCTTTCACTGCTTCACCAAGCTGTGTCTATATACTTTGAAATAAAATAATAAGCAGCCGACCTGCACACAAAAAATAAAAATAATAAATCAAACTCTATGACAGTATCCCCAAAAAAATGATGTGAAAGAAATAAATGATGGCATAATATTATAATCATGGGCATATTTAGCCCATCAAACATTAACAATATTGTTTTTTGTGCTGAGATGAACAGTTTATCAATTAAATTAAACATATTTAGTAGATGTGTGTTTTCAGGAGAGATGAAGCATGAAACTACTTATATAAATGGAGGTGATCAACTAAACACAATTATATAAAAGAATACTATTAAAAAAATAAGAGACCATGTTTTTTTCCCAACATAAGCATCATTATCATATCAAAAAGTATATATACAAACCATGATTTAGTGTATCAGGCTTTTGAGTTACTACATGGTCTTGGAACACAGGTACTATTACTTCTATATGAGTTGGTTATGCAGGAATTGAAAGTTCAAAGGGATGGTACAACCTAAAAGAACATAAACAGTGAGACTATGTGGGCAGTTTTTTGTTGATCCAAATTTGCTCAAACTTCAAATTTAGACCTACAGATTCGATACCAAGATATAATTAGGAAATAAAATAGAGAAGAATAATGCTCTTCTATCTCAAGCTAAAATATATTTTAATAATCATTTTGGTGTTCCTCTCCTCTCTAACAAGTAATTTTTACCTGAAGAAGAAATAAACAAACTATAATTTTCAAAGGAACACATATGAAGGTAATTGTAAAGAAAACCACATACCTACAACTACAAACAAATAAGCTTGAAATCACCCTGCGTGTTATTTTTCTTGATCTAGACACCTGATGATAAAAGAAATTCAATCTCTATAAAACATACCAGCTTATACTTAAGAAGAGTCAAATATAAATTGGCATTAACATATGTAAATCCAAAATGTAAAACACAATTACACATATACCAAACAATTGATAGCACTCCAGAAAAAAATTACCTGGACCATCAAGGTTGAATCAACACAGATATGAAAAATTTAGCATATCTAATTCCAAAGAGAAAACCACCTTTGCATACAACCAAAATGGTGATCCTGTTACAAGGAGTATTTTTTTTAGTCTCCAATACAAGAACAAACACAATTCACCACAATATAGGACATAAGTCATGAATTTTATATCATTGAGGACATAACCCACCTAAATAGTAGACGACTTTTGCGCTTGGGCTACATCTTGTTGGTTTTTTCTCTCTCAGTTATTTAGGTGACTTCCAGCTTTAGTATTTTTTACTCTCTCAAAGGCCTAGGTGACTTTAACAGCTATACTTTAGAATTTTTTCCAAGGTGATAAGAGTCTTACATCAATTAAAAGAAAGCAGAGTACAAAAAAAAAAATTTACAAGAAAGTAAACATCAAACAAGTAGTCTATAGAAGGAAAATTTCAGCAGAAGTATATATTAACTTTAATAGAACAAGTAAGTTGTGAAAATTTTTGTGATACAAAAAAAAGTACAATGCTAGATTTTTCAAGCCCCAAATACCTCATATATATGGAGCTAGCTTCAAAGTAAAGCAACGCCTTCTAGTAGTTGAATTAATGTTTTAGTGGTCAAAATCTCTAGGAAATGATGGAATTAAGAACCAAAATATATTAATGAAGTAAAGCATGAAAATACTACGTCATATAGCTCACTAGACTTAGGAGACCATCTTATTTTACATCAACCTGCTCATTCCACCACAAAAAGTTAATTGATGAAAAAATATCAACACAACTAATGTGGTATTAATCAGGAAAAATGGGTCCACTGCAAAACCTACAATAAGAACAGATTCTAACGCTTGAATGCGAGCTTAGGTCATTGTGCTTTTGGGGGGGTAATTCAACTTTTAATATTATGGTGAACAAATGGAAAGGGGTGTACATACATTGTGTTAAGGCTTGTTATGAGAGTCTTGTAAATTACTTCTGTCTTGTTCTTTTAGCTTTTCCCCTTTTTTGGAAAATGTTACATACCCCAATTTTAGTCCACACGCGTTTTAATTTTTTTTATAAATAATATACATTATCAAATGAGGTAAATGCTTTTATAAAAATGAACTATATACTCCAATAAATTGAATGGATTTATTTATTTTATAGAAAATATGAAAAAATTTAACGAGGCATGTACATGTGAGCATATGGCACAATCAAAGTATTTAGGATTTAATATGAATTGAAAGATCATAATAACATTGGGGATTTGAAAAGAAAAATAAAAGATTTAGTGATTTTGTCACCAAACTTTGAATGAGAAGCTTTGAATAATCTTTTTAAAAAATACCATTTTCAAAATTCCATTGTATATATCACAGAGGTAAACCGTTCTACACTCTCAAAGGAACCTGAATATTATATAACTACGGAAAAATTCAATTGCAAAAATATGGGACTGCAATAAACAATGTTAAAGATACAAAATCAAAACTCAAAAATGAACGAAGATACAAATCACATAGATCCAATATGCTTTCATAGTTTGAAAACCCTAGATTTATTGGAAAATAAGCAGATCCAAACATTTAAGACGACAAAAAAAACATGAGAAAAAGAGGGAAACAAAACGAAAATACCAGATCTAGGAGAACTGTAGAGGGAGACAGAGGGGTCGCATAGAGGGAGATGGGCAAATCGGAGACTCGGGGATGTGAGGCGGGGTTGCGCGATGGCAACGATGGTGAGTCTCCGATGGAGGCTCAAGGGGTGGACGAGATTGGGAAATACAGGGGTGGATGAGATTAGGAATTGCAAGGGTAGGAAGAGATTGGGAAGGGGTACGTGGACGAGATTGGGAAACACAGGGAAGTGGGGTTTGGTATTTGGGGATAATTGTTTTTTTTTTTTGGTTTTTTAATAACTAATATATTTGTGCTGTTGACGAACTCTGCGACGGTTATGATCCGTCCAAAAATTTCGACGAATAAAGTCCGTCGCCAACTGAATCACGGGTCCGTCCGCATTACCTGGGTTTTTGGTTGTGAGTATATGCGGTATGCGGGAGTATATGCGATTCAGTATTTTATTAAAAAAATAATATCATTTTTAAACTCATAAAGATAAATATTAATTTTAATCAAATGATTATAATATAAAGAATACAAAACTAAAAATCTCATACGTCCAACTGTTTAAAAATAAACCATTTATTAAAGAAGTACATCTGTCCAAAAAAAGAGTAAAAAAGACATCACAGTTGTAAAAAAAAAAAAAACAGGTGTCTAAAATGCATTACAATGTGATAAAATCAGTGAGTGTCCCCATAAATCATGAAAAAACGATGACTGTGTGAGAGAGAGAGAGTGAATAGAGAGAACAAACACACACAGAGAAGAGAGAGAGAGAGAGAAGAGCTGAGAGAGAGATAAGATGAAGTCCACGAAGAAGATGAGCTGAAGAAGAAGAAACCTAAAGCCAGACTGAACAAGAAGAGATTGAATAGCTGAATTGAAGACGAAGCCATGCTGAACAAGAAGAAGATGAATGCCCGAGGAAGACGAAGATCCAAACCAACAAAAATTAGGGCCGGCTGAAGGAGAAAGCCCCCGTTTTTTTACTTTTTTCAAGTGTTAAACAGGTCGGGCAGGCTGACTTGCCCGAGCCGTTTAAAATATCAAATCATGTGCGCCCGCTTAAGCGGGCGCACATGCGGGATCGGGCCGCATATGCGGCCCATCCCCGCATTTATCTGATTTCAACCCCAGGCAGTTCGGTCAGCTGACCGAACTGCCCGTGCGGTCGCATATTCGACCGCACGGAGCGCATTTCAAAACACTGATGCATACATGTGCAAAAGGGAAGAGAAATGGTTCACCATTGTGATTGATCGAAATAAAACGTAGAAGAACAACTCTCTCCCTCCCTCTCTCTCTCTCTCTCTCTCTCTCTATATATATATATATTTCTGAATCTCTCTCTGTAACGCCCCAGGCTTACACAGCAAGAAATTGTCCGCTTTGCCCCTAATGGGCTCACGGGTTTAAAATGCGTCTTGGTGTGTAAGAGTTGTGCTCACATATAAGCACAGACTATCTCCTCCCATTAGGCGATGTGGGACTAAACACCCTCACCCTCACCCAATCCATGGGTCTCTTGGGACTCTTGGGCCTGGGCCAGGCGTCACAATCACCCCCCCCCCTAATAGTCCACACATCCTCGTGTGGGGCCACCCACACCCACCATCGCATAATGGATAGGCTCTGATACCATCTGTAACGCCCCACATTAACCTAATCGCTTATCGGACACACTAAACCACCCCTGTGGGAGCCATCTAAACTAAAATAGATCCAAATAGTCGGCTGCGACTATTATTTGTTCTCCAAACATTGCTACCTCAAGATCTTTGGAGTGTATGAAAGGTTCAAACTTTGCCTTGATCCCCAGAAGATGAGCTACCTGGTTATAAAACAACCAGCCATTTGGAATAGGGTGAGTGTTTAACTCAGTGAATAAGCTCACTGACAGATTACTTCATATGATAGTTACATATAAAAATAAGGTTTTATGAAAATCAGAATTTCATTTAATAAATATTTTATTTTATTAAATCAATTTAAAATCATAAACTTAAAAAAAATATTTTAATGCACATGTGGCCCACATCAGAGAAATCATGAGAGTTAAAAAAAAATATCATTATATATATATATATATATATATATATATATATACACACATTCCATCGCATATATATTAAAAAAATAAGAATTTTCTTTAAAAAAAAAATCAAATTAAATTCATGAGCTTAATAAAATATAGTTTTAATGCAATCACGTGCCCCAATTATTGGTCCACGTCATAGAAATCATGCAACTTAAATGATATGACCGGGTAGGGTTCTCAATCGTAAGAACCGTTCCCCAAAACAGGTGTGCCAAGCCCCAAGCGGCTAAATCGCTCAAAAAGCTCCCTCGAGGAGACGTCGGATCTAGAAGACGCTGATGGGTCGCCGCTACCATCACTATGAGAACACCAGCACAGGATGCCCCGGTTGCTGCAAACTCCAAACAAAGGAATCCGCCGCTGCAAGGAATGCTTTACCACACCCCTCACCGATCTTGGGACTCTTCGAGTCCTAGACCTTCCTCCCCAAAGGCAAAATACTACGGAGCGATTTATTCCAGAAAATATGTCATGATATGCATCTTGATAAAATCTCCTAGGACTACGTTGTCTCCACTGGTCCTAAATTTTTCCAAAACTCTCGAAATGAAAATCTTTAATCAAAATATTATTTTGAAAGCATAAGCATCAGAAAATATATTATGTTAATTCTTGAAACATGAATAGCATAATTCATGCTATTTTAATGACATGATGAATGAATTAAATCATGCAATTTCATTCAACGAAAATGCAATTTGATCAATGTGAAGAAAATATCCAAATCATGCAAATTTATCAAAATATAAATGCATGGATGACACATAATATCACACAAATATGATAGGCATATGAAATTCAATGTTATAGAGCAAAAGCTCACACGAAATAAATCGATAGGCCTACTCACCTCGAATGGACCCTAGGTCCGGAGAATGAAGCCCACAACAAAAATCATAACCTAGATAAATCAAATAAATTATTAATTAAAACTTATAATTTAAGCCTAAGCCCAAGACCTAATTACCTATCCATAATTATTAGCTATAAATTTTTATACCCAACAATCAAAAACCCATCCATATATACCACAATCTAAGAAAAAGATTAAAAACTTATTTACAATAAAACCAGACACAAAAAGACGAAACCAGAAAAGACAAAACCAGAAAAAGATAAAATTCCAGAAATTTAAAATAATAATAAAATAACGAAAATTCATAAAATAATACAAAAAAACATTTTTTTTAAAATAAATTATTAGTCAATAAAAATTGAAAATAAATAAAACTTATTAAGTATAGGTATAACTCATAACCCTAGTTTTATTAAAAACTTATATTTTATAAATCTAAACATAGATCTAATCTTTAAAATAAATAGTAAATCAAAACCCTAAGTTTATGAATACTCAAAAATTTAAAAACCTTACATAGATCTAGCAATAATAAATAATATATCATAACCCTAGTTTTATTATAAAATCATAAGAATTTAACAATAGGAACATATACATATTAAAACTCTAACTTGATCAAAAACTAAAAATCCCATAACGTAAAAATATATCTAACCATGAAAATAAATTAAAACCCTAATTTTTATAAAAACTTAGAAATCCAATAATATGAACATATATCTATCAAAACTCTAATTTTATTAAAAACTTAAAATCTCATAACATAAAAATAAATTTAATCTTTAAAATAAATAATAAATCAAAACTCTATTTTTATTAAAAGCTTAAAAATCAAAATAGCTAAACATTGATCTAATAAATAATAGGAAAATCAAATGACAAAAAGAAAAAGAATAAATACCTTCTCTCTCTCTCTCTCTCTCTCTCTCTCTCTCTCTCGGTTTCTGCCGAAGACACACCCGCCGCACACCCTAAATATATACATATAGTTGGATACCTAAACCTAACAAAAATTACAAAACGACCCCCGTACTGTTTCATATTTACAAATATGTCCCTATCCAAATTACAAATAGATCCCTATCCGAATTACATAGGTCCCTGACGCATATTACAATGAATTCACGATTCAAAACTGAGTCCCTCAAAATCAATTACAATGAAACCTCAAAACTTAATCTTTTGAGATCCAATGTTAATAAGATTGTAACTATTTAAGATCTTGAAAATCTTAAAAATATATATATATAAAAATTTCAACATAACAATTAGTATTTAAAATTGTAAATTGAAATGGGCCCATAATGATACATTAAATGGGCCAAAACTTAAAAACACACAAAATACACTAATTTTAATTTAAATATCTTATTTATATATTTAAATCAAATATATAAATAAGATTCACAGGTATTGTGATGCCTGGCCCAGGCCTAAGAGTCCCAAGAGGCCCATGGATTGGGTGAGGGTGAGGGTGTTTAGTCCCACATTGCCTAATGGGAGGAGATAGTCTGTGCTTATATGTGAGCACAGCTCTTACACACCAAGACGCGTTTTAAACCCGTGAGCCCACTAGGGGCAAAGCGGACAATTTCTTGCTGTGTAAGCCTGGGGCGTTACAGATGGTATCAGAGCCATGTCCTGTCGGAGCCTAGGTTAGGGTTTGTGTCTTGGAGAAAAAAAAAGTTTTATTATTTGTGATGTTTGTTATTTCATTTAGGATTTTTTTTATGACAATAAGGGATTGTAGTGTTGTCTCTATTCTGGTCATTCACCGTGTGTTCTTTTTAGGGTTCCGCACCTTCATTCACTTTATCGGATTTACAAAACTCTTAGTAAAGATGTCTACACTTCACATAACCATTGTCGTTGGTGAACAAGTTGTCACCAAGGTTTATTTTCCCTCTTGCTTGGTCCAGATCAGTGAGCATTAGATGCTTACAAATCTCTTCATTCTTGATATTCTTGGTTTCAATGTTATCTTTGGCATGGATTGATTGTTAGCCTTCCATGCAAGTGTTGATTATTTTTCAAAATTTACGACCTTTCACATTCCCAGCTGATAATCGTTCCGCTTTGGGGGTTTCAATGTATCATATCCGATCATATTCGTCTCTTCTCTTCATGCTTAGAGGTTACTAGTTAAGGGGTGTGAACAATATCTAGCCATTATTGTGGATACTACTATTGACTTGAAGGCCTAAGTTAGTGTAACTCCTATTGCTTTTTGATTTCCTGAATATTTCCATATTAATTGCATTGTCTTCTCCTGATCGTGACATCATGTTTTCTAATGATCTTATTCTTGATTTTCTATAAGCCTAAGTTTAGTTTGCCTATGAAATTTAGGGCTTAAGTATAATCATCTTAAGGAGATTATATAAGTCTATATATATATATAAAAAAATTAATTATTTGATTATTTCTATTTTATGAGAGCCTAAATCTATTAATTTCTTATTAAAGGGGAAGTGACCCATATTTTTTTTATATATATACATTTTTATATTGCCATAAATTTAGCTGTTACTCATGTTTATTTATTTATTTATTTAAATGAAGGATTTTAAATCAGATTTATATAAATTGTAATTATATTTTAAGTTTTCAAAGTCAAATTTAAGTAAATCATATCGATGTATTCAAATCTTAATAATTCAAAAATAAAGATATTACTAGATCTTTCTGAATTAAACTCTCTATATATTTGTTACGTTAATTTATTACAATGTAACTCTATATATATTTTATATGGCTTACACATTTATTTTGGTATATATTAAATTGAATGAGCTTTAAATTCTTTTAAAACATTATTTATACTTGTTTATCATGAAGGTTTTATTTTTATATATAATATTTTAATGTGTTAAATATTTTTCTACATTATGCTATGATATCGATATTAAAGTTGCATCTTGTAAATTCAGATTCATATGCATTTAGAACGCGTATAGATCAAGCTTTATCTTTAAGAGTTTCGATTGCATTATTGGATCTTAGGATATCCCACCTGATTTTTTTTTTGATACCCTATCTTAGAGAGCTTAGTTATTTTGGTTCATTATAAATTATTTTTTTGTAAGAGCCTCGAGATAAGCCAGTACAGAGTCATTCCTTTGACGTCTAGGATGAGTTGATTCAATTAGGATTGATGCATATAAGATTTGAATTCTTATTAGATGCTACTCTATGTAAGAGCACTATATGGTGGATGATCGCTCATTCTAAATATACGTCGAAGCATGCACACAGGAGAGGCATACCTTAACAACCGATATTTTCAAGTTATTAAGTGTAACTATGTATTCACTTATTAGGATGTTTTTCATGTTTTGTATAGCATCACGGATGGTTTAATCAATCCGTGAATGTCCATGTCAGTAAATGATTTTCTTATATATATGTAAATTCTAAAGATTGTAAATATCTTTAGTTTCATCTTGTTGTCATTATTATTGCTCTTATGTTGACGGTATAAGTTGGATCATTTATGGTATGAGACGTAGATGAGCCTAACTTGTACAATTATGTATGAAATTGTTTGATGTGATTGTTTTTGTTATTGTCAATGTTTGCATTGTATTAGTTGGACCGCCTATGGTATGGGACGTAGGTGAGCTGACTTATGCAATTTGTTGCTTGTTATGTCTTTGTTTGTTCTGTACAAACTGAATCACCCATGGTATGGGACATGGGTGAGCGTGACTTGTATATTTTCGTTGTATTATTTGTCATTGCTTATGCTGTATGAGTTATAACACCTATGATGTGAAACATGGGTGGATTTGACCTACACATTTAATTTTTGTAAATGATTTTTGTCATTGTTGGTGATGTATAAGTTCATCCACCTGTGATTTGGGTCACTATCAGAGTGGCGCAGCGGAAGAATTGTGGATCTGATTTATATGGTTATTTTGTTGTATGATAGTTGTCTGTATTGATATTTGTTGGAACTTCAATGCAAATCATTGATAGTTTTGCTTGTGCATTCAATTGAATATTGTTTCTGGGGTATAAGTTAGAATCTTATACCATTTTTCACATTATTGAGCTTGTTGAGTATGAGTCAGACCTATAAGCTGACTTATACAATTATTGTATGGATGTACATTTGTTTGATTGTTTGTGGGGTATAAGTTGAATTCTTATACTATTTTCTATATTATTGTGCTTGTTAGGTATTACACAAACGTGTAAACCTACTGGTGTAATGATTGTATTGATGTTGTTATGACTTAGAATTGTAAGACTACTCTTACAACTATTGGTTGGATGATTGTTATTATTGAATGTTATATATCTTTCTTTTTGTGTTCACCCTTGAATTTAGAGGACTAAATTCCTAAAGGGGGGAAGTATGTAACACCTGTGAATCTTATTTATATATTTGATTTAAATATATAAATAAGATATTTAAATTAAAATTAGTGTATTTTGTGTGTTTTTAAGTTTTGGCCCATTTAATGTATCATTATGGGCCCATTTCAATTTACAATTTTAAATACTAATTGTTATGTTGAAATTTTTATATATTTTTTTTTTTAAGATTTTCAAGATCTTAAATAGTTACAATCTTATTAACATTGGATCTCAAAAGATTAAGTTTTGAGGTTTCATTATAATTGATTTTGAGGGACTCAGTTTTGAATCGTGAATTCATTGTAATATGCATCAGGGACCTATTTGTAATTCGATAGGGATCTATTTGTAATTTGGATAGGGACATATTTGTAAATATGAAACAGTACGGGGGTCGTTTTGTAATTTTCGTTAGGTTTAGGTATCCAACTATATGTATATATTTAGGGTGTGCGGCGGGTGTGTCTTCGGCAGAAACCGAGAGAGAGAGAGAGAGAGAGAGAAGGTATTTATTCTTTTTCTTTTTGTCATTTGATTTTCCTATTATTTATTAGATCAATGTTTAGCTATTTTGATTTTTAAGCTTTTAATAAAAATAGAGTTTTGATTTATTATTTATTTAAAGATTAAATTTATATTTATGTTATGAGATTTTATGTTTTTAATAAAATTAGAGTTTTGATAGATATATGTTCATATTATTGGATTTCTAAGTTTTTATAAAAATTAGGGTTTTAATTTATTTTCATGGTTAGATATATTTTTACGTTATGGGATTTTTAGTTTTTGATCAAGTTAGAGTTTTGATATGTATATGTTCCTATTGTTAAATTCTTATGATTTTATAATAAAACTAGGGTTATGATATATTATTTATTATTGCTAGATCTATGTAAGGTTTTTAAATTTTTGAGTATTCATAAACTTAGGGTTTTGATTTACTATTTATTTTAAAGATTAGATCTATGTTTAGATTTATAAAATATAAGTTTTTAATAAAACTAGGGTTATGAGTTATACCTATACTTAATAAGTTTTATTTATTTTCAATTTTTATTGACTAATAATTTATTTTTAAAAAAAATGTTTTTTTGTATTATTTTATGAATTTTTGTTATTTTATTATTATTTTAAATTTCTGGAATTTTGTCTTTTTCTGGTTTTGTCTTTTTCTGGTTTTGTCTTTTCTGGTTTCGTCTTTTTGTGTCTGGTTTTATTGTAAATAAGTTTTTAATCTTTTTCTTAGATTGTGGTATATATGGATGGGTTTTTGATTGTTGGGTATAAAAATTTATACCTAATAATTATGGATAGGTAATTAGGTCTTGGGTTATGCTTAAATTATAAGTTTTAATTAATAATTTATTTGATTTATCTAGGTTATGATTTTTGTTGTGGGCTTCATTCTCCGGACCTAGGGTCCATTCGAGGTGAGTAGGCCTATCGATTTATTTCGTGTGAGCTTTTGCTCTATAACATTGAATTTCATATGGCTATCATATTTGTGTGATATTATGTGTCATCCATGCATTTATATTTTGATAAATTTGCATGATTTGGATATTTTCTTCACATTGATCAAATTGCATTTTCGTTGAATGAAATTGCATGATTTAATTCATTCATCATGTCATTAAAATAGCATGAATTATGCTATTCATGTTTCAAGAATTAACATAATATATTTTCTGATGCTTATGCTTTCAAAATAATATTTTGATTAAAGATTTTCATTTCGAGAGTTTTGGAAAAATTTAGGACTAGTGGAGACAACGTAGTCCTAGGAGATTTTATCAAGATGCATATCATGACATATTTTCTGGAATAAATCGCCCCGTAGTATTTTGCCTTTGGGGAGGAAGGTCTAGGACTCGAAGAGTCCCAAGATCGGTGAGGGGTGTGGTAAAGCATTCCTTGCAGCGGCGGATTCCTTTGTTTGGAGTCTGCAGCAACCGGGGCATCCTGTGCTGGTGTTCTCGTAGTGATGGCAGCGGCGACCCATCAGCGTCTTCTAGATCCGACGTCTCCTCGAGGGAGCTTTTTGAGCGATTTAGCCGCTTGGGGCTTGGCACACCTGTTTTGGGGAACGGTTCTTACGATTGAGAACCCTACCCGGTCATATCATTTAAGCTGCATGATTTCTATGACGTGGACCAAGGATTGGGGCACGTGATTGCATTAAAACTATATTTTATTAAGCTCATGAATTTAATTTGATTTTTTTTAAAAGAAAATTCTTATTTTTTTTTATATATATAAATGTATATATATATATATATATGATATTTTTTTTAACTCTCATGATTTCTCTGATGTGGGCCACATGTGCATTAAAATATTTTTTTTAAATTTTATGATTTTAAATTGATTTAATAAAATAAAATATTTATTAAATGAAATTCTGATTTTCATAAAACCTTATTTTTATATGTAACTATCATATGAAGTAATTTGTCAGTGGGCTTATTCACTGAGTTAAACACTCACCCTATTCCAAATGGCTGGTTGTTTTATAACGAGGTAGCTCATCTTCTGGGGATCAAGGCAAAGTTTGAAACTTTCATACACTCCAAGGATCTTGAGGTAGCAATGTTTGGAGAACAAATAATAGTCGCAGCCGACTATTTGGATCTATTTTAGTTTAGATGGCTCCCACAGGGGTGGTTTAGTGTGTCCGATAAGCGATTAGGTAAATGTGGGGCGTTACAGAATTGTAACGCCCCAGGCTTACACAGTAAGAAATTGTCCGCTTTGCCCCTAATGGGCTCACGGGTTTAAAACGCGTCTTGGTGTATAAGAGCTGTGCTCACATATAAGCACAGACTATCTCCTCCCATTAGGCGATGTGGACTAAACACCCTCACCCTCACCCAATCCATGGACCTCTTGGGACTCTTAGGCCTGGGCCAGGCATCACAATCACCCCCCCTAATAGGCCACACGTCCTCGTGTGGGGCCACCCACACCCACCATCGCGTAATGGACATGCTCTGATGCCAATTGTAACGCCCCAGGCTTACACAGCAAGAAATTGTCCGCTTTGCCTCTAATGGGCTCACGGGTTTAAAACGCGTCTTGGTGTGTAAGAGCTGTGCTCACATATAAGCACAGACTATCTCCTCCCATTAGGCGATGTGGGACTAAACACCCTCACCCAATCCATGGGTCTCTTGGGACTCTTGGGCCTGGGCCAGGCGTCACACTCTCTCTCTTTCTCTCTTAGTTAGAATGAGTCATTAGAGTAAAAGGCTCGCTTATATAGTGAAAGAAATTTTCATAAAAGGAAAATAAAAACTCTATCTTTTTATTATAAAAAAAATAACATATATTCTTAAATATTGTATGTTTAATCTTTGATAATAGGAAAATAAAAAAAATTATCTTTCTTTTACCAAAAAAATAACATATATCCTTAAATATTGTATGTTTAATCTTTCATAATAGGAAAATAAAAACTCTCTCTTCCTATTACCGCAAAAATAACATTCTTAAATATCTTACAAATAAGAAAAATTTACAAGTCCAAATTAGTAAACTAAAAGATTGATTTCGTAAATACAATATTGTTTGGTTAAGAACAAATCTTTTTGTCTATAGACAACTGTAGATCTATCTTCGTTTTTATTCCCTTTTTGTGTATTATTTGCAAGTCCAAATTTAATAGAAGCAACTTACTAATTAATAGCAACTTACTAATTAATGAAGCCCAATTTTGAGAGCTTATGTATGATGTTGCTAGATATATGAGCAAATCTTCCCCTTCATAAACAATAACCTGCCCTAACTGCATAAGTAGTTGTTAATATTAAGGAAATCACTATTTTAATATTTCGAATAATGTGGGTGTTTAACATAGTTTGTAATTTACAAACAAGGCATTATATTCCATTAATAGAATATCATTCTTTAGTATGAACCTCTTCTTATCTTATATTTTTTAATGGTGTCTTGTAATAAAGGTTTTATCTTAATATGAAACTCACTTTTTATTACCTAAAAAGAAAATTCTCATATAGTAATTTTTTAAAAATATTTTTTTTATGTCTTGTAGATCCAAAGTCAATACAAACTAATTGTATTGGATGGACGGTGCAGATTTAATTTAAAATCATACCCACTGTTATGTTACTCGATTGAACAACACACGTCAAAATTAGACTTGGACTTTTTGTTATACTCAGTTTTTTTTCTCAGTCTAAAATACAGTCCTATATACCACTTTAAAAATCCAGTGAAGCATATATCCAGTTAGATGTTGTATATACCACATTAAAATTTTTCTTACACTTACTAAAAATGGGTTCATTTAACTCAAAATAGAGCGATATACACTTTTTATCAAAGAATATATCTCATTAAATGACATTTACTATTTAAAAAAAAATGAAAAACATGTAAGGTCTGTGTTTTGATTGGTGAATGTGACTGAGTAACATTTTTATTATTTCTTTTTTTTACGTTGGTTAGGTCCATCTCATCTCATTGGGGTTTTCGAGAAAAGAAAATGATATGTTTAGTTGCATTGTGTGCAATCAATATTCATTAATTATTTTTAAAATATATATATATTATTCCTTTGAAATACATATTGTTATAAAAATTAAAGTATAGAGAAACAAATTTTTTTAAATGATTTTTTTAATAACTTTTCATACATTGAACAATAACATAACATTATTACATGCAAAATTACCTTTGGTGGCTTTTAATAACCATTAGTGATTAGTAATGACTGCACTATTTTTCTTTTGTGTAATTTTTTTATGCAAATGGTAGATAGCCTTAATATATTAAAACAAGAGTCTACATTAAGTTACAAAGAACCAAAATAAAGTCCCCTTGATCCTAAGTAGAAGAGGCATGTACTAGGAATCACGGCAAAACGGGTCAAACATTAACAATTTATAACAAGTCTATCAACCATGAATCCTACCCCCCCCCCCCTCCCCCCACAACCAATAATTCCCCTAAGCATGGATGAGCCCCTTGGCCGTCTCCCAAATATTTTTCATTATATAGACATTGACCCTTAAAAACTAGGTTTTGAGTTAGCCATGTTGACCACACGAACGTTGATCGGGATAACTAGCTGGGAGACCTTCGCTTACTTGGATCTATCCCCCATTCTTCGCATACGCTACCCAATCGCCCACAAGCCTTCCAAATCTAAAAAGTTTCAGCCGCTCCCAAACCCACCGCACCATCGGGGGCATGAAGTGAAAAGGTGATCCACCGCCTCCTCCTCCTCCCCCCCACAGAGAATGCAAGAATCCTCCAGCCCCACAATCCACCTTGCTAGCCTTAATTTTGTGAGAATTTTCCTTTGATAGAGTATCCACAAGAAGCTCCTTACCTTGCTCGGCGCTTTGCATCACCAAACCTCCCCATACTTGACTGCCGTGATCACTAACAATGGTTCTTCCCTTCGCAAACAATCATACCCACTCTTGACCGTGAAACCCGGTGTACACGCTGGCTTCCACTCCGCTTCATTCGCACCTACCTGCCAGATCTCCCGCTGTCGTAACAGCTCCAAGAGCGCCAAATACAAATTCACACTAGGACAATAAACTGGAATTAACTGATCTTTGTGGAACATGATTCAGGATGTATGTATTTGTTAATCAACTAACATCTAATTTTCCTTTGTTTTTTTTATAAAGAAAATAATAGGCATTCTGCCTCAATTAATATTAAGAAAGTAAATGCCCAAAATAGGAAAAAACAAGGAAGCAATTCTTTTAATAACAGGCATTGCGCAAAACCCATCAAGAAAAAACAAGTAGGAGAGATATCTACTATGTCTCTCGATAAAGAACGTGAATTAATAACTACTACTCAATGCAAATTTGTCCCCCTGTGAAAGAAATCCTCCTCACTCCCGCACACATACTCCTCAATCCTTGATTTATTGACACGCCATCGCCAAGATGTTCTCCTCATAGGCCAGGGTTCCCCGAAAGAGGAGGTGGTTGCGGGAGATCCAAAGAGCCCAAAGGACAGCCGGAATAAGCATTTGCAAAACATTGGCCTTCGCGCTTCTATCTTTCGGAGACCTAAGACGCTGCCCTGCTCTCAATAGTTCCTCAAGCGGGTAATTTCGCTTTGTTATAATACTTTTTAGAATAGGAAAATGAAATGTTCAACTCTATATGCACTCATTTTTTTTGTTAATATTTTCATCCAGGGTTCCCCGAAAGAGGAGGTGGTTGCGGAGATCTAAAGAGCCCAAAGGACGGCTGGAATAAGCATTTGCAAAACATTGGCCTTCGCGCTTCTATCTTCTGAAGACCTGAGACGCTGCCTTGCTCTCAATAGTTCCTCAAGCAAGTAATTTCGCTTTATTATAATACTTTTTAGAATAGGAAAATGAAATGCTCAACTCTATATGCACTCATTTTTTTTGTTAATATATTCATCCATTGAAGTACTTATAGTTATAAAATATAAAGTATTCACTAAGATATATTAGTGTATATTTTTTTGAATAAATAAATAAATAATTTAAATTTCATACACTACGATAATGTAGTACTGCTAGTAGCGTAACCATGATTTTATATAAAACTTCATAAATGAAATTTCAGAAAAATAAAAAAATAAAAGTTTTAAAAAAACTAAACCAAGCACTATTGAACTCGTCGTGATTTTCAGATTTCATGTGAGAAAAGTATGATTAAAAGATTGGCAAAGATGTCACTTTTGTATATATGTTCTTTGAATTTACTCTGTCATTTAGATGATAAAATTGAAATCCGCATATGTAACCATGGATCTATATTGAACAAACACTATTGGCAGGTTGGTAGAACTACCCCCTCTTTACTGAAGGTTCTGGGTTTAAGTTTTGTCCATTTTAATAGGAGAATGATTGACTAGAAAATATAAAAAAACATGGATATATATGTTAGAAGATCTAATAAGTTGATCATTATCAAATTATTTGTTTTGTAATTTGCGTGAGAAACATTATTAGGATAATTACTTTCTATTATATTGGTAGAAGATGGCGCAAGGAGATTACTACTAACAGTTTTTTTCTTAAAATACTTATTCATTATTATCTTTCACGGTCAAAAAAATTAAATGATAGAAGTACTGAACACATATAGAATACCAAAATCATTGTATAAATTTGATATAAAATAAAATGCCATTTAATTGTATATAAAATACAAATATAAAATCCTTATAAACTGAAGGGTGTTGTAGTTAATATGGAAACTGCATAATTAGACATTGAGGGGATATTATTTTACTAGATTGCAATTCCAAATTGATTGTGGCATCACTTCCTCACTAGCGTGATGGAAGGAGAAAAGTTGTTTTGTTTTTGTTCTTTTGGGTGTGGATTGACCGGGTAATAGGTTACTAAATACTTAGATCACTAACAGTGGTGATACCAGGCCCCAAGTTATAGGCCTCAATCACAAGCCCCATGAGGTATCATCACCTTATTGGTTGGCTTGTTAACTTTTGAAAAATGGTGCCTTTCATTAAAAATATATCTCATTAACCTAAATCTCCATTTTTTCTCTATTCAGTTATTAATCTTTCACAATAATTTCGGTTAGACTAAAATTTACCTATTTCAAAATTTGAATTTTGAAATCCTTACATAATAATTGAATTTTATATTTCAGTTACACCAAAACTTATCTAAATTACACCAAAACTACCTAAATTTTCAAACGGCCTACTTTTTTTTTCAAATTACATTCGTATTATACACAATTTTTTTTATGAATGTTATTAAATCCTTCCTAATTCACATCTTTGTTGAAAAAATTTCTTTTGTAATTCTTTATATAAGGATTCAGAAAATATTGGATCCCCACCTACACAAGCAAATTGTTGATAAAATTCTAAAATGGCATTTTCTTGTGACCCAATCTTTTTTTTCTCCCTATCATTCAGAAAAGACAAGATTAAGGGAAATCACTATTTTAATATTTCCAATAATTAATGAGGGTGTTTCACCTAGTTTGTAATTTACAAACAAGGTATTTTATCTCCATTAATAGAATATTATTCTTTAGTACATTACTTAATTAGTTGATTCTAACATGAATTGATGAACCACTTCTTATCTTATATTTTTTAATCGTTTCTTGTAATTAAGGGTTTTATCTTAGTAGGAAGCTCACTTTTTATATTACCTAAAAGGAACATTCTTATATAGTTTTTTTTTAAGTAGTTTTTTTTTCTTGGGGGGGGGGGGGGGGGAGGCCTTAAAGGCTCTTAATATTATTTATACTAATGTACAATCAGTAACATTGGAGGTAGAAACCTCCAGTACAAAATCAAAAATCTTATCTAAAGTGTGTACATATGGGTTCAAAACATTTCTAACCTCCGATCTAATAACGAGCCAAAGCTTCTGGGCCCTGCACCGCCTCCCGCGATACCTTGACAAACCGCAATCGCAGTCCATCAACCATCATCTCTCTAATTTGCTCTAAGCGATCTTGAAGATGAGCTGGACCATCAAAACCACAATTTAGTAGATTAATTATGCTATTAGCATCCGAATAGATGCATAAACTCATGAAACCCCACTGCTTGACATAATACAATCCCTGGAATATAGCTTCTAACTCTATAAGGATAGGGAAGTCCCAGGGATGATAATGAAAAACCGCTCTGAGAATTTGAAGCGGATTAACTCACATTATTAAAAAACATGCTCCAGCAATTGAACACTCGCATCCGTAACAACATATACCCACCTTTCCCGTTTACGGCCACTCACTGTGTGCAGCTCGACAGGATTTACCAATGGCTGCGAGTGAGCTATCAACCTCCAAAGATCCTCTATCTTCCCATGTACCCAAGCTTGATTTGTGAATTCCAAATGATGAGTTTGAACCCGGGCTAAAATTTGATTTATGCTTGGTTGACATTCTCTAAACCCTACTCGATTACGCATCAACCAAATGTGCCACAGACTGAGAACGAAGAAAATCAATCTTTCCTCTAAATTCTTGTCTTTATACCACCCCGGGTCGGAAAATACTTGATACCAATTGGTAGCTGTCCATATAGATGATGGAGGGAGCATTTGAATAGGCACTTTCTGCCAAAATTCTGCCACAATATAACATCTTGTGAACAGGTGTGCCGAAGTCTCAGCTTCTTGATGACATAATGGGAATAGGACATTCATATAGATGCCAAACGAATCCAGTAGCACGCGAGATGGAAGCCTATCCCTCAACAATTGCCAAACAAACATCTGAACTTTAGGGAAAACTAGTAATTTCCATATCGGTTTCCAAATCCAGGCATTTGGGATCGAGGGAATATTAGCTAACTGGAGATACACCTCTCTTGGCTTCGGGATGTCCTGAACAGATTCCACCCAAAACCACACTGTTGGCCAATCAAGATGAGGTTCTATCCGAGGACTATTAATAATCTTCTGTACTCAAAATTCAGGCAGCAACCTATGCAGTCTTTCCAAGTACCATTGTCCATTTTCCATCATATCTGACCGGTTATAATCAACAATAGACTCCTCCATATTGATATATGTTGGAATCCGCAAGAAAGGAATAGACATAAGCCAGCCATCTCTAATAAAATCAATATCATGTAAGTCCCCTGGAATTCGACGAATAAAATTCATGATAATCCGTAATCCAGCACATAATGCTCGTCAGACCGCGGAAGTCATCCTTAACCGCGGGACTTCCCATGGATTTCCATTCCTTCTATATTTGAGTTGAAAAAGTCGACTCACAAATTTATCTATGAGTAAAAACTTAAAAGCCAAAGCTGCTAATACTGCTTCCCGAAGAATAATACTCTTTTGAATTCCTAGACCACTTGCTTCACAAGGTAAAGAAACCTGATCCCAACTCACATAATGAACTTGGTTCATTTGAGCTCCTCTGCTCCATAAGAACTTACGAGCCAAAACATCAATCTTGTCTGTGATTGCTGTTGATAAGCATGCAGCTTGCATCAGGTGCAGAGGCATTTGCTTGAAGTACAGATTTAATCAATGTAGATTGACCAGCCATGGTAAGAAGAGACGCTTTCCAGCTAGCGAGTCTATCTGCTATGCGAGTGATAATCTGGGAAGAAGAGGATCGAGGAGTCCTTCCAAAAGACAAAGGTGCCCCAAGGTATTTCCAAATACTGAATGATATAGGAACCTTGAGGATCCGCACCATCCATCTTTGAAATTGTCTTGGAATATGCGGAGAAAATTTTACTGTACTCTTATTCCAGTTGACTGTGAGCCCAGTTAAGGCTTGTGTTTCATTCAAAAGAAGTCGAATATGAGAGCATTGAGCAGGAGTGGCAGTGGAGATGATCATAAGATCATCTGCATATAGCAGATGTGTAAGGGCTGGAGGGACTGACTGACCATTCAACCTGTAATCTGCTTGATAACCAATAAGAAAACCCGATTGTCTAGCTCTTCTCAACAAAGATGAAAGAACTTCTGCTATCAAGGTGAACAAGTAGGGAGACAATGGATCTCCCTGCCGCAGTCCTCTTTCTGGTGTGATCCAAGATGTAGGAACACCATTAATGAGAATAGCCATATGTACCTCAGAGATACATGCGTGAATAACGACACCACCTTTCCGGGAAGCCAAACAACTGCAACACTTGAATAAGAAAATCCCATTCCATCGAATCGTAAGCACTTGCCAAATCAACTTTGAGAGTCGTAAGTGCATTACGACCTTTCCTCAACTCCATGGTGTGCATAAAGTCTTGTATAAGTAGTAAATGGCCGTGGATGGAACGTTGGGGAACAAAAACTCCCTGCTCCTCCCCAATTAGGTGCGGTAACACTTTCTTTAAACGACCAACTAATAGCTTTGACAAAATTTTGTATTTAGTGTCACACACACTAATAGACTGGTAATCCTTGATCATCTATGGACATTTAACCTTGGGGATCAAAACTATATGAGTAGAACCCCACGATATAGGAAGCTGAGCATGCTCATAAAAGTAAGCAATAGCATGAGTAAGGTCATCTTTTAACATAGGCCAAAATTGATGATAAAATTCACTAGAGTATCCGTCAGGCCCAGGAGCCTTATTATGCAGCAATGAACGAACAACCTGCTCAATCTCCAAACAGAGAAGGGATGAATCAACTCAGTAGCTTCTATACCAGAAAGGTGACCTTGAAACTAGTCTGGTTGTATTGCCTCAACTTGAGCCCCCCTGCTCGCCCAATGTTCTACAAAATGACTTTTTATATATTACCGTATATCCTCAGCACTATTATACACCTGTCCATCAGTACCCTTTAATACAAGGATAAGATTCCTCAATCTTCGGCGTTGTATGGATGCCTTAAAAAATTTAGTATTGCGATCGCCATCTTTTATCCATTGTTGCCTGGAGCGCTGCACCCAAAATACTTCAAGTTGTCACTCTAAAGCTGTAACATAGTTTTCAGCTTGTCTTAACTGCTGCTGAAAACTAGGATTATTACCATAATAAGATTCACATGAACCCAATATGACCAGCTCAGAATGAGCATCTTGTAACCTGCACTGTATGTTTCCAACTCGATCCCTATTCCATCTCCGTAATCGGGACTGTAGCTTAATAAGCTTACGATGAAGATTCACCTGAGGTGATCTGACTGAAAATTTCTCATCCTTTCTCCACCACATTGGGCAGATCTGGATATTCAAACCATATGCGCTCAAATCTAAAAGGTTTACGTCCCACAGGTGGTTGAATATCACTGTTAAGAATAATTGGTGAGTGATCAGATGCCCGTCGTAGTAGAACTTGAGCAATAGCAGAAGGATATTCAACCATCCAGCTATGAGTGACAAAAGCACGATCTATTGCCTCCCAAGTTCGAGCCGACCCATGCCTATTATTACACAATGTAAATGTTTGACCCTTCTGCTCAATTGTTTGCAAATGATTCTCATTCACCCACTGTCGGAAAGCCAAAACATCTGATGTCATTCTAAAAGGAGCTCCCCCTCTCCTATCTTCTTGTCCAAGAAGGGTATTAAAATCTCCCCCTAACAAAGTAGGCAAACCCTCCTTGAGAACCTCCGTAGTTTCAGACCATACATACCGTCGTTGTTTCCCGTCTGGATTGGCATATACTCCAACTAATATCCATGGGTTGCCCCGTGGCTCCTGTATAATCAGATAAGCAACTTGTTCTGTCCCTTTGCACCATGAGATTTGATCAAACAATTTATTCCAGCACACTATAATACCCCCAGAGTGTCCGGATCCAGGAATACCAGCACCTTCAAACTCCATTTCCATAGTCTTCAAAAACTTGTTCATACCAGCTTCTTGAGTATGGGTTTTCAACAAAACGAGGATATTGAGAGAAAACGCCTTAACCAAAAATTTACAGTGGCGTTTTACTTCTCGGCGCAAAACTCCTCTGCAATTCCAAAATAATATCTTCATTGGTACAATTAGGTGGGGACCCCCTATTTGGACCAAGGGCCAGGGTAACACAATTCTCATAGTCCATGTTAGACTGCGTTAAATTGGTTGTCTTGGAGCTACTGCAGCCTTCCATAGTCTTTTGATCTGGCTAAGATCTCTGGAACAACTCTAGAGCTTTGGACGAAGTAGCATTGGCCTGCCCAGATGAAGGAGAAAGACTCTCCACATGCCCTGCTAGGTGTTCTTCCTCAGAAGCTTCAAGAACACGCATCTTACAAGCCCTATTAATTGCGTTCTCCACAAGCACAAGTGCTTTTGAAACCTCAGTTACATTCTCTTTAGCCTGTTCTCGAGGGGGAGCATTTAAAGTCGTCTCCTTTGAAGGAACTATATTTGTGTTAGAAGTCTGATCCCTACCACTTGGCTGAACAATCGGAGAAGAATATTAACGAAGTTGAGGCCGAGGATATACTCAGGTCGGAGTCGATCTATTCACAGACAACTGAGAAGCTGATAAGTTGATTTAGGCACATTGGTAGCTATTGACACAACACTTTGAGTAGCATTTCGATAAACTGTTTGTGGGTGCTCTACATTTGCAACATTAGTCCTCAAACCCTCCCCACGGGAAGGTGCATTCTCAGTCAAAATTGATCTTTGTATCCAATTAGCTTTTGTCCTACGCCTAGGGGGCATAGTTCTCTAGGGACCTTGATCCAACGCCGATTCACTAGAATGTGGTTGAGAGTCCGAATCAGAGGACACAGGCAGAGATGTTCCGGATGAGGCTCCATTATCCACTACAGGTGGAATGGGATTACTTTGATTCCCTTGCCTTGGGGATGTACATGCTGATGTTTGATGAGTAATCCGGCCGGCCACAATTTTGACAAATAACCGGGATCCGCTCATAAACAAAAGGCTGCTATCGACGCTGTGTACCAATTCATATCCTTGGTATCAATGGTTGTCTCAAATCAACTTTCACCAATGTCCGCGCATATCGACACCTACCGACCTCTTCCGCAGTAGTCTCCACCCTCACCGGCATACTGCAAAAGCCGCAATCTCTGTCAACATTAGTCCATCCCAAAAATCCAGAGGTAGATTAGGGAAACGGATCCATATCGGCGTAATCTCAAAAGTGGCCTCGGCGGGATAAAAATTATCACGCCACCTTTGGAGACTATTTTTTTTTTGTGTCTTGTAGATGCAAAGTCAATAAGAACGGAATGTATTGGATAGACGGTGCACATTTAATTTAAAATCATACCTACTATTATATTACATTGTACAACAGAAAGTAAAAATTAGACTTGGACAAGTCAAAATTTCAGACGTTATCTATTCGGTAATATATTATTACGACAACAACAGTCTCTCGACTTCGCAAAATAAATAAATTGTTATAAATCTAAATAAAAGAAGATTTAATATACCAACCAGAAAAGATGATCTACCAAAAGAGAAAGAGGAGGGAGAGAGAGAGAGAAGTTTTGTATTTCTTGTATTTTTCAATATGTCTAAAATATAAAGTATGCCTTTATTTATAGGCAAGAGACAATATCAAATGAGATTACAAATAGGCTTTGATTTGATTAACCCATTAAATGAAGGATGGGAGGTTACAAAAGGATATAATGGTCATTCATATTTATAACACTCCCCCTTAGATGACCATCAACCATTATACTAAGGTAATTACCTCATTAAATCCTTACTTGAAAAACCTAGTGGGACAAAACCTAGACGAAGGAAAAAGAGTACAATTACTTGATCTTAGTAATGTTGGACACGTTTAATACTGCCTCATTAAAACCTTGCTAGGAAAACCCAGTGGGACAAAACCTAGACGAAGGTAAAAGAGTACAGTATGTAAAAGATATTCATGATTGAATATAGTCACATTTATTAGTTACTCCCCCTTATTTACGTAAGTATCAGACTGTCTGATGATTAAGTGGACGCATGCCAACTTCACGTATCATCTTCTGGAAGGTGATTTTGGCATGACTTTAGTGAAGAGATCTGCAAGATTATCACTGGAGCGGATCTGTTTGACTTCAATTTCATGATTCTTTTGGAGTTCATGTGTAGAAGAACTTCGGTGAAATGTGCTTAGTCCTATCTCCCTTGATGTAGCTGTAGATACGCCAATTTTGACCGTCCAAATAGAAGAAAATTACTTCAAGTAACATTTTAAATGACCACATTTGGATCAAAGAGAAAACTACCCAAAGTTGAATAAATATGAAAATAAAAGGAAAAAGATAAAACTGTCGGAAGGTGGCTACTTGAAAGTAGCCGCCCCTCCTCAAGCGGCTAGTTTCAACTAGCCGTCCCTTGACCGACCCCAAACCGCTTCTCCTGATGGGACATAAAGCAGCATTTAATGCTGACTGGCAGGTCATCATGGGGGTGGCATCTTGAAAGTAGCCGCCCCTCATGGGGCGGCTAGTTACGAGTAGCCGCCCCATGTCTGGACAATTTTTCACAACAAATATCTGGATTCCTTAGAGGTGAAGTTTGCTTAAACCACTCTATTATCCAATCCATGCCATTATCCAATGAATAAACCTATGCATCCCTTTCTACTATAAAAGGAGGGGTAGGGGTGAGAATCAAGGGTGGTGATTTTCATTTCAAAGTGTGTGTTAGAGAAAGAGAGAGAGAGAGAGAGAGAGGGAGAGAACCTTAGTTGAGAGAGAAGGAAAGTCATTCCCCACCAAATTCCACTCTCCATAACCACCCCCCCCCCTCTAAACCATTGTCCTAAACCACTCTTAGCCCTAGCCAAACAAATCTAAATTCCTACCTAGGTGTTGTCCAAATCTAGAAGAGGAAACCACCAACACCACTTTCAATCCTCACTACCACCACCCTAGCCAAAGCCAAAACATTTCCCTACCTAGGTTCTGCCCAAATCCAGAAAATCCATAACCAGGTACCAGGCGGCTAGTCCTAACCACCCGTCCCCTACCAGGCGGCTAATTCCCATTAGCCGACCCCTTCCTAACCCTTTTTTTTAGTCCCATATCTCCTCTAGTCAAGCCCCGAAGCAGAATAGGTTTACCTGTTTTTCACCTCTGTGTACGGTATATCCGTGTCCCAGAGAGGAGACCTCACAAACTCTCCCCGCAAGGTGATTAAATTCGACCCAAACTTTCCCTGCTTTTTGAGAAAGCAGGTGGCGATCACAACAAACCCCGTCATTTCTGAGAAGCAGTCGGGCGGCTCAGGAACGACTCTCCGGGCGGTGATCTGATCAGTCGCGAGACGGACCAGGACCAAGTTCGCAGAAACCCCCAGTTTTTACATACCGACAGTAGCCTCCTTTGATTTGAGCAATGCATGCACTATTGTCTTCATATATGGTTGTAGGAATATTTGTTGTAGATGACAATCCACAGGTGCTTTGAATATGTTGAATCAATGATCTCAGCCAAACACATTCTCTACTAGCTTCATGTAACGTCAATATTTTTGCATGGTTAGATGAGGTAGCTACCAATGTTTCCTTTGTAGATCTCCATGAGATAGCAGCATTGTTACTAAGATACACATAACTTGTCTGTGATCGACCTTTGTGAGGGTCAGAAAGATAACCTGCATCTGCTAGCCAACTAAATGTGAATCATTAGATTTATCATTTGAATAAAATAAACTCAAATCGGTGGTTCCACGAAGGTATCTCATAATATGTTTGATACCATTCCCATGTCTGTGAGTCGGTGCAGAACTATATCTTACTAATAGATTGACTGAGAAATCTATGTCTGATCTCGTATATTGAGTCAAGTAAAGCAATGCACCAATTACACTCAAATATGGTACCTCCGGACCAAAAGTTGCCTCATCTTTATCTTTAGGACGGTATGGGTCATTCTTAACGTTCAAGGATCGAACGATCATGGGTGTACTTAGGGGATGCGCTTTATCCATGTTAAAGCGTTGCAATACCTTTTCTATATATTTTGATTGGTGGATCAATATTTCACTAGAATTTTGTTCGATCTGCAAGCCGAGACAATATTTAGTTTTCCCAAGGTCTTTCATTTCGAATTCCTTTTTTAGACATTCTGCAGTTTTGTTGAGCTCTTCAGGAGTCCCAATTAAATTTATATCATCAACATAAACCGCTAAAATAGCAAATCCCTTATTGGATTTATTTTATAAAAACACATGGGCAAATGAGATTGATTTCATATCCAGTTTCTATCAAATATTCACTAAGACGGTTGTACCACATTCTTCCAGATTGCTTTAAGCCGTACAATGAACGCCTTAGTTTTATTGAATACATACTCTTTGATTTTGCTTCAGGCAATTTATATCCTTCAGGGATTTTCATATAAATATTAGCATCTAAATTCCCGTATAGATAAGTTGTTACAACGTCCATTAGGCTCATATCGAGTTTTTCAGAAACTGCGAGACTTATTAGATAGCGGAATGTTATTGCATCCATGACTAGTGAGTAAGTTTCTTCATAGTCAATTTCAGGTTTGTGCAAGAAACCTTGTGCCACGAGACATGTCTTATATCTAGTGATTTCATTTTTCTCATTTCTTTTTCTTACAAACACCCATTTGTAACCTACAGGGTTAACATCTTTTGGGGTCTGTACTATAAGTCCGAATACACCATGTTTTTCAAGAGAACCTAATTCTGCTTGAATAGCATCTTTCCACTTTGGTCAATCACTTCTTTGTCGACATTCATTTATGCTATGTGGTTCGTTATTATCATTGCCCTTTGAAATTTCACTAGCTACTGCGAATGAAAAAATGTCATTGATGATCATTTCTTTACGATTCCACATTTCTCTTGAATGCGCATAAAATATAGAGATCTCATTATTATTAGGTACATTTTTCTCTTCAGGAATTTGCATAGCCACTTCAGGGACTCGTGTCTCTTAAGGGACATTATACTCTTCTGGAGTTTTAGAGAAAGTGGATTTGTTCATAATCACTTCTGGATTATTATGTATACCTTCTTCTGGAGTATTATTAGGGCATGAGTTTTCATTTGATCTCCGCTTCCGGGGAGCTGAATCTTTAGAACATACAGGTCTTCCACACTTCTGGCGTGCAACGGATTCATTTGTCGTAGTTTGTCCTCTTGTGACATCTATTCGAGCTGGCACATTTGCAGCTGGTACATATGATTTGGTCACTTTGACTGCATCAGGAATTTAATTTTCAATCTCTTGAAGATGCAATATCCTTCGTACTTCATTTTCGCATTGAGCAGTACGGGGGTCAAAATGAGACAAAAGTGGAAGTGTTCCACGATAATTCTCGTCATTCTTCAGGAACAAAACGTACTTCAGGTACGTTCTTTCCTCCCCCTAACGATGGGAAGAGTGTCTCATCAAAATGACAATCAACAAACCTAGCAGTAAATACATCACCTGTCAATGGTTCCATATAACGAATGATAGAAGGAGAATCATAACCAACATATATTCCCAAATAACGTTGAGGACCCATTTTTGTACGTTGTGGTGGTGGGATAGGAACTTACACTGTGCAACCAAATTTAAGCAAGTGTGAAATGTTGGGTTGACAGCCTGACACAAGTTGTGAAGGTGAAAAAGGGTGATAAGCAGTAGGCCTAAATTTAATTAACTTAGCAGCATGCAAGATAGCATGTCCCCAAGCAGACATGGGCATTTTAGATTGCATGAGTAAAGGTCTTGCAATAAGTTACAAACGTTTGATCAAAGATTCTGCTAGACCATTTTGCGTGTGAACATGAGGGATTTGGTGTTGAATATCAATACCTTGTTGTCGGTATCGTCGGAATCTCTGAATGTCGGTGCGTCGTGAAGGGATCCGGCGGTGCGCCGGTGCGCGTGCGTGCATGTGTGGGGGTTCTTCGGGGATTCGGATCGGATGCGTGCTCTGGCGGGCTCGGTCGAATCGTCTTCTCGGAAGGGTGAGGTGTCGTTCCTGGTTGAGGCACCAGATAGCGGCTCAAGAGGATTCCAGGGGTTTGTGTGATCGTCACCTGCTTTTTCTAAAAGCAGGAAAAGGTTGGGTTGGATTTGATCGCCTACGTGGGGGAGTTTGTGGGGTCTCCGCTCTGAGACACGGATATATCGTACACAGAGGTGAAAAACAAGTATCCTATTCTGCTTCCGGGGCTTGACTAAAGGAGTCTTGGGACATAGGGGTGCAAATGGGGTGTGGATAGGGGGCGGCTAGTGGGATTCAGCCGTCGGATATGGGGCGGCTACTAGGGTTTAGCCGTCCGGGGCCTGGTCTGGTTTGGGCAGAACTTCGGGTAGGGTATGGGTTTGGTCTTGGACAGAGGCTAAGCTAGGTTTAGCCCGGGTTTCTGAAGGGTGGAATGAGAGGGTGTTTTTGTGTAGGGAATGAATTTTTCTCTCACAAAAGGGGGGGCTCTCTTTCTCTCTCTCTTGGGATTTGGTGGATGTGAATTGAGGGATTTGTGAGATTGTTGATGTTGGATTTAGGCTTGGGACCCCCTCTATTTATAGTAAAAGAGAGAAAGGGGAATATCCAGGGGGTAATGGAGTGGCTTGGCTAATAGTGTATGTGATTAGACCCCTCATTAATTCTCTGGTTCTTCTGTCAGGACCAGTTGAAGGGCGGCTAGTTCTAACTAGCCGCCCAGGATGGTAGCCGCCCCTATCATGACCTGCCAAACATCTCATCTCTGACAAGCGGTGGCTTGGGTCGGTTACTTGGGTTGATCCGGCCAAGATAGGGCAGCTAAAGGTTATCACCCGCCGTAATGATCAGCATTTAATACTGTTTTATGTCCCATCCGGGGGACTGGTCCAAGGTCGGCCGGGGGGCGGCTAGTGCTAACTAGCCGCCCGGTAGGGCGGCTAGTTAGGTCAAGCCGCCCTTGCCATGGACTTAGGGTTTTTGGGTTTCCGATTTTCTGGTTTAGGTTTAGGTCTTCCGGTTAGGTTAGGGCTAGGGTTTAGGTTTGGGGTTTCTGGTTTAGGTTAGGGCTAGGGTTAAGGTTTAGGTTTGGGGTTTCTGGTTTAGGTTAGGGCTGGGTTTAGGGTTTCCGGTTTAGGTTAGGGCTAGGGTTAGGGTTTCCGGTTTCCGGTTTCCTGAACTTTGGTTCTCTACTAGATGTCCAAATGTGGGATATTTTCGGGTGTTACTTGAAGTATTTCTGTCTTTCTGGACGGTCAAAATTGGGGTATCTACACTTGTGATAAACAATAATCATCAAAAATTTGAGAAGTAAATTCTCCTGCATTATCTAAGCGAATGGACTTAATGTAATGATCAGGAAAATGTGCTCTAAGCCTAATAATTTGAGCAAGTAATCTAGCAAATGCTAAATTACGAGTAGAAAGTAAGCAGACATGTGACCAACGAGTAGAAGCATCAATTAAAATCATAAAATATTTAAAAGGTCAACTATGATGATGAATTGGGCCACAAATATCACCATAGATTCTTTGTAAAAATGATGGAGACTCTAATGCAATTTTAAGAAAATAAGGTCTAGTGATAAGTTTACCTTGTGAGCAAGGGGTGCAAACATGATCTAGGTAGTGTAAGGTGTTGTTTCGTTATAGAGTGTCCATTAGAATTGTTTATAATCCTTCGTAACATGGTGGCTCCAGGATGACCCAAACGGTCATGCCATAATATTAAGATATTTGGATCATTGAGCTTCAGGCTCATGACGGAGTGTGTTTCTACAACGCTAAGTGTTGTCTGGTATAACCTCATGGATAGTGTAGAGAATTTTTCTAGTGTAAACTTCAGGCTTTCAACATTAGAAGTAATGCAGAGAAATTCTTTGTTACCTTCATTGTTTGTTTCAATATGGTACCCGTTCATCCTTATATCTTTAAAACTAAGAAAATTTCTTTTAGAATTGCTTGAATATAGTGCATTTTGGATTAATAAGGGGTACCATCTGATAATATCACACGGGCTCTTCCGGAGCCTTCAATAATATTAACTGGTCCAGCAATGGTGGATATCTTAGCTGCATTGTATACCAATTCAGAGAAAAACTTTTGGTTTTTCAGAATGGTATGAGTTGTTGCACTATCTATCAGGAAAATTTCATTATTTGTTATAACTTCTCGATCCATACCTTGAAAATAGATAATAAGATTCAGTCAAAAATATAATAAACATTCATAAAATAAATTAATCACTAAGCAATAAGAAAAATATCATGATCCAAAAATATAAAAAAACATTTAAACAATAATATCAATATCTCAAGACTAAGAAAAAAAATATAGTTAAAACTTGGGTCTTCAGGACCATCTCATGGCGCAGGGGGATCTCCGATCATGGCAGCAAAAGTCTCATTATCAATATGCTTTCCATCCTCGTCTTCGAAGAATTCATTAACATGCAAGTGGGTAATATCATACATCCACCTAGATGTTGGACCTTCCACAATGTTTGTCTCCACTCCCTTTTTAGAGGCATGATATTGCTCCACCAATTTCTTCTATGAACGACAGACTCTGGACCAATGTCCAGTACGACCACATCTATGACAAACATTTTATTGATTTTGAGGTCTATTTTGTGGAGCATGATTATCATTCCTTTTGTTTACAGAGGCATTCCACTGCTGGTGGCTTTTGAAATTTGTATGTTTTCATGAACCCTGATAAAATGGCCATCTCGTCCCCGATTGCCACGGCGTCCACGCATGTTGCCTCGGCCTCTTCCACGGCCCTGAGCAAAGGCAGCATTCACTTTAGGGAATGATGCAGATCCAGTGGGTCTAGAATTGTGATTTTTCATTAGGAGATCATTATTTTGCTTAGCGACTAGGAGACAAGAGATAAGTTCAGAATATTTCTTGAACTTACGCTCGCGATACTGCTGCTATTGTTTGAAGCGTAAAAAATCGAGAATGTTTTTTTCAGCATGTCTGTGTCTTCAATCTTTTCTCCACATAATTTGAGCTTGGAGGTAATTCTGAACATGGCAGAATTATAGGTTGTCACAGATTTAAAGTCTTGAAACCTTAAATTTAGCCATTCATGGCGTGCATTTGGAAGTATGACCGTCTTCTAGTGGTCATAACGCTCCTTCAGGGAGTTCCATAGGTTCAAGTGGTCTTTCTTAGTTAAATATTCATTTTTTAAGTCATCATGTATGTGATGTCTCAAAAATTTGAGAGCTTTAACTTTGTTCTGCAGGGACATTTTGTTTCCTTCTTTAATGACATCTCTAAGGTTTTGAGATTGTAGATGGATTTCTGCATCCAATATCCATGAGAGATAATTTTCCCCTGATAATTCGAGAGCCTTGAATTCTAACTTAGTGATATTCGTCATTCTTTGAGACTGAAAAAAAAATAACTGAATAATTATTTATAAAAAAATGAATAATAAATGATAAAATATGAGACATAAAAAATAATAATAACCCGATTATTTATATGCCCATGGGTTACATAGTTTTTTTTTTTAATGAGATTATTTATTAAAAAAAATTTGACCCATTAGAATTAAAATATACATGCATGATTACAAATCATAAAATTACAGAGATGCCATTCAAAAATAATATCATGGATTTTCAGGGTTGTTAAAATAAACATGCATACCGGTTGCATCAGAGAAATATTTCATACACTGTTCATTGCATGAGGTGTTTCGATCATCAGGAGTTAATATATCACAAGAATATATTTTATCAAATTAACGAATCCATCCAAAATATTTACATATCCATCCGAAATCGGTTATATCATAATTTGAGAAGAGAAAAAAAATTCGATCCAAAGAAAATTAAATCCTAAATTAGAAAAATAAATAATTTAGGATATCGTAAATGACATACATAATCAAAAACATATGTTCTATCATATATTTGTGAGAACTTCTGGTTCTATCATTATTTTGTAAGAACTTCTGGTTCTTCATATAAGATTAGAACTTCTGGTTCTTCATATAAGATTAGAACTTCTGGTTCTATCATTATTTTGTAAGAACTTCTGATTCTTCATATAAGATTAGAACTTCTGGTTCTATCATTATTTTGTGGGAACTTCTGGTTCTACACATAGATTTATAATGATAACAAAAAAAATTCAAATTTCAATAGATCATAGAGATCCAATAACAAATAACAACCAAAACTATAGCATAAAAATACTATAAGAAATATTGCATGGAAAAAAAATATATAAAAAAAATTTGCATACGGGTTGAATGGGTTGCATGAAAGAAAAAAAAATGCATATAGCATGTTACTGTTCATTGCATGAATATATAATCATAACACACAGATATATATCATATTTAATTAATAATACATCATCCCTCATCATGAATCATCCGTGCGGTGCACATTGTGAAAAAAAAATTCATAATATAACATATTGTGAATCTAAATCGAGAACATCGTGCTGATAACGTGTTATAAATTTAAATAAAAGAAGAAGATTTAATATACCAACCAGAAAAGATGATAACGTATATTTTCAATCGGCTCCCGTATTCCACCAATTTTACAATCTGACCCCTATTGTTCTTATAAACAAGTCCATCATAGTTAGGGAAGACAATAAGGTGAATTTTATTGGTAACCAGGTCCGAACCGCCCCTATTGGGGCAGGTTTGGATTCCATATTTTTTAAACCCGCCCCAACCCGTCCTGACCTGTGTAATACATGGGTTGGGTTTGGATTTTATGTTTAAAAACCCAGCCCAAACTGTAAACCCAACCTATATTTGATCATTAGAAATTCTAATGAACTATAATTAAAAATTAATTTCTAATATAGTTAACAACTACAATTCAATTATCATCATTCTTTTTTTTTCTATATTCATTCATTCACTCACATTCACTTCATGGAGAATATTCAAAGTACACACCTTTGTAAAATCAATTGTCTATCATCATAAAAATAAAAGATGTTCGATATTTTATAATATTTTATCCTTTTCTTTTCCTTTCAACATATAAGGCAATTTTTTTATTTATGTGGTTTTATATGCAATTTTAAACGATTTATATTATGTATTAAAAAATGTTTTAATTAACATTCAAATATTGTATGTAATGGATGTCATGAACTATTTTTATTATATCTATTTTGAGATTTTAATATTCAAATTGAAGTTTTTTATGAATGTAATCCGCATTCATATTAAAAATAATTAATTTTGTTATATAATTTTGTATTATATCAAAATATAGTGATTGAATAATCCAACTCACTTTAAATGGGATGGGGTGGAGCGGATATGGATTTTTAGATGTAAAACCCGCAATGATATGAAGTGGATATGGATTTCAAATTATAAAACCCGAGATGAGGTGAGACGGGTATGAAGTTTAACATTGATGAAACGGGTTGGATTTAGATTATGGTAAACCTGACTCCAACTTAACCTTTGCTATCCCTACTCATAGTTATAACCAGATCCCTGAAAACATGCAGCTAATTTTGTCTTTTTATAGGCTATTTGCATAACAGCCCCAGGTTCTACCTATTTCACAAGTAGATCCGTACCTGTGTTACAAACAGATCCCCCATTCAAATATATATATATATATATATATATATATATATATATATATATATATATATATATAAGTCTTATTTCAAAATTTTGAAAACTCAAAAGACAAACATATTTATATGTAATTAGATGTTTAACATTCTTCTAATCCTTGTTAGGTTATTCCACACTAAAAACTTATTTTTCTTACAAAATAACAATCTCTCTCTCTATATTAACAAATCAATCATCCCCTTCCTTACCCGTTTAAAAAAAATAAAAAAAATAAAACCCTAGCTATAATTCACATATTTTAATGGTGTCATTGGCATATATCTATTTTTTAAAGAAGCATCAATATTTAAGGGAGTCTCTCATCAAAAACTCAAATTATATTGACATATATCTCACAAAATCTATCTAATAACAAATAATTTAGAGTAAAAAAAGTTCTACATGAGAATGTGTGAGATACTTTAACAAAATTAAGATGTGTGAAATATTTTAACATAAGAGACGTGCAATAACCTAATCAGGGTTAGATGCATCTTAAAGATATAATTACACAAGGGTAGATTAGTCTTTTGAGTTTCCGAAAAATGAAATGAGACCTTTTTTTTGTATAATTTTAAAAAGTCCTTAATTTTGGTATTTTTGCTTTTAGGGGATATTTTTGGTCATTTTCCTCTTTCAAATAAATCCTTCTTCATTTCACACAACAAGTGTATCCACCTGTTCTTGACTCTCTCTCTCTCTCTCTTCAATAGGGGATTCTGACTTTCAATACAAATATTTAAATCAGTTTATTGATTATTAGTGTCATAAATATTATTGAATATTAGTTATTAAATATTATGGTTCCGTTGATAATTCGATGAGAGAGTAAAACATAATTTACATAAATTGTATTATGCTATATTCATATAATTGTATTGTTTCATCTTTTTTTTTTAACAAATGGATTGCATAAATAAAGTATATTATTTCCTTAAACTAATTACACTTCACAATTAATAAAACTTGTCACATGAATCAATTGAATTATCTGCTAAACAATTTTCTTTTGTATTAATGTGTTCCTTCCACTTATCGAGGTATGCTCTTTCACGTGAACAGAAGAATTATTCATATCTAACTAATATAGAATTTTTATTTCATTTAAATTCAATATTCATTCTAAAAATTAGTATTAAAATATGATTAATAATAATCGCATTTGCGTGTACTTGTATTGAAATTATATACGAGTGATACAAAACCATGTTTACAGTGATTTTAACTGTGGTTTGTAATTTACATCCAATCGCATGGCATAGGCAAACATGGACGGTTAAGATCAAATTTGTGAAAAATTATTTTCTTTCAGATTAATAAATAAAGTATTATGAGTCTCAAAAGACAGATGGACGGCTCAAATCAAACTGTAAATCGATTAAAGTCAGATGGGCGGCTTAAAACAACAAACTGTAAAAAAAACAATCAAAGGATTTCCGTTGCCGGGACTTGAACCCGGGTCTCTCGGGTGAGAGCCGAGTATCCTAACCAACTAGACTACAACGGATCTTCTGCTCCGGCATTATTTGTAATTTTAATAACCATATATTTAGACATGTTTACGCCCTCGTCATTTCAAGAGAAAAAAATATTAATCAATTTTATCTTTATTTATATTTGTTAAAATCAGAACAAAAAATAAAAGATAAATCATATTCAAACCTTAAGAGGAATAAAGATCTCTATATGATTTTTCTTCTTGTATTTTTTTTTTTTTGAGAGGTGAAAGGTAGTATATAATAGGTTCAGGTTGTGCTCAAGTATGAATTTTCTTCTTGACAGATTGAGGCATAGTCAATCCACATGTATGATACATGCATCATCCTTATAGCTTAGTTTAGACTGAGGTAACCCAATAGGCTAAACCAAGTTTTAGCACTAAGCTTGTAACACGAAATAGGGGTTCACTCTCCATTATACAAACTCATAGGGAGCACAACCGTTACGATTGTATTATATATAAAAAAAATGTTGATGTACTCAGTCTCCTTTGCAGTCGACTATATGCTACACTAGTGAAATATACACTGATGATACCTAGGCCCTAACTCACATGTCAGATGAGGTGTCATCACCTTATTAGTTGGCTTGTTAACTTTTAAAAATGGATAAAATGATAAATTATAGATATGCCATTCATTAAAAATAGATCTCATTAACCCAAATCCCCTTTTTTTTCTTACTAATCTTTTACATTAATTTGAATTTGCCTATTTTGAAATTTTAAAATTTTCCTATTTTAAAATTTGAATTTTAAAATTCTTATGAATTTTCCATTTCAGTTACACCAAAACTTACACAAAAATTATCTAAATTGTTTTTCATCAAAATTACACCAAAATTTACATAAATTACCTAAATAACACAAAAAAAATATTCTAGTTTTTCTTTTATTGCAAAGAATGTAACAGTGTTGCATAAATATAGCAGCAACATGAGTGTTGACATTCATGTTTAAATTTTTTAGAAACCAAAAAAGTCATAACCAAATGTAGCTTATAGTTGTGAATGTAGCAGTCCTGAGATTATGTCACAATGCTGTATCAATGTAACATGTTAAAATAAAAAATATAACAAAACATTATATCTAACAAATTGTAATATTTTTGTATAACATTATATCTAACGGAATGTAACAGTTTTGTATATTATTATATCTACCAGATTGTAACAATTTTGCATAAATGTAGTAGAAATATATGTGACTTTATATCTAACATATTGTGATACTTTTGCATAGCATTATATTTAACAGATTGTAACAGTTTTGCATAAATGTAGTAGAAATATGTGTGACTTTATGTAACAAAATATTATATCTGTACATAATGTAATAGAATAAATTCGTGAAATAATGCAAATTAAATGGATCCAAAAATTAAATTTTTTTAAATTGAATTTAGTGAAAAATTCATTTATAAAATATTAAACAATTTTTTGTAAAAACAAAAAGTAAATATCACTCCCTTCTTTTCGCTCTAACTCCAATTCATGTTCTTCCCCTGCAATCCAAAATTTGATAACCATCTATAAAGGTTACACCAGCCTCTCAAATTTTTCTCATGCATCCAATTCAACATCAGATATTTGTACTTCGCCACCATGATCGGGACCGGATCCGGTCAGTACTCGACCTCAGTCAGTTCGGTCAGTATCGAACTGCACCATTTATAAATCGAACTGCACAAATCAATTGTTGGGTATATTTTTTACTATCTTATTGGATTCAATCAGCTATTAGAAAAAATATGAATTCCTAAGTATCACTTATAAACCGAACTACACCACGTGCAAATCGAACTGCACCACTTATAAATCGAATTACACAACCAATTGTTGGGTATATTTTTTACTCTCTTATTGGATTCAATTAGCTATTGTAGAAAATATGAATTCCTAAGTATCACCAGTATCCAATAAGTGAGTGAAAAATATACTCAATAATTGGTTGTGCAGTTCAATTTATAAGTGATGCAGTTCGATTTGAACGTGGTGCAGTTCGGTACTGACCGAACTGACCGAGCTCTGCACTAACCGGATCTGGTCTCACCATGATCACCATTGCTTTCAATTTTTCCAACATTGCTTCCCTTATTGTCTTTGGATCTCATTCTTGTATATTTTTTTTTATCTTATAAAGAAAAAGAAAGAAAGACTATTAGTTTCAAAAAATTATGGGATTTGATCATCCAAAAAAATTCAAAAGATTATGCCACATTAGCAACCATTATAACTAACTCTTTGATTATGGGGAGATTTTATGAAAAATGCAAAAATTGTAAAATATGTATTAACAAATGTGACACATCATGGGGGTTATATGGAGCCTATAAAATAGGGCATTTGAATAATTATTGGTGAAATATAATATGTATTTCATATATATTCGATTAAATTATTTTTAATTTGTCAAAAAAAATAAAAATGCATAACTCCGTCTATTGATTTATACACTTAATTTTTTATAAAAATAATGTTAAACTCAGTCATTTTTATACTATAAAATTCAAACCACATTGTTTTTATTGTTTTTAAAATAGTAGATATCATCTAATAAGGTATATGCTTCAATAAAAATATATATATCACTCCATTTCGAGTTTAATGAATCCATTTTTAATAAATATAAATTTTTTTAATGAGATATATACATTATTTAACAGTATCTATTACTTATTTATTAAAAGGATTCCGTGACCCAGTATTTCATTTTCCATTTTATCCTTTAAACAATTGATGAATTACTAATGTATCTATTAATTTAAATTTTAAAATATATAATAGATAATTACATGATAGATATATCTATTACTTGTTTATTAAAAGGATTCTGTGACCCAGTATTTTCATTTCTCATTTTATCCTTTAAACAATTGATCAATTACTAATGTATCTATTCATTTTAATTTTAAAATATATAATAGATAACTACATTATAGATATATCTATTACTTATTTATTAAAAGGATTCTGTAACCCAATATTTTCATTTCCCATTTTATCTTTTAAACAATTGATCAATTACTAATGTATCTATTAATTTAAATTTAAAATATGTAATAGATAACTACATGATAGATATATCTATTACTTATTTATTAAAAGGATATTATGACCCAGTATTTTTATTTCCCATTTTATCCTTTAAGCAATTGATCAATTACTAATGTATTTTTTAATTTTAAAATATATAATAGATAACTACATGATAGATATATCTATTACTTATTTATTAAAAGGATTATGTGACCCAGTATTTTCATTTCCCATTTTATCCTTTAAACAATTGATCAATTACTAATGTATCTATTAATTTTAATTTTAAAATATATAATAGATAACTACATGATAGATATATATATTACTTATTTATTAAAAGGATTCTGTAACCCAGTATTTTCATTTCCCATTTTATCCTTTAAACAATTGATCAATTACTAATGTATATATTAATTTAAATTTTAAAATATATAATAGATTACTACATGATAGATATATCTATTACTTATTTATTAAAAGGATTCTGTACCCAGTATTTTCATTTCCCATTTTATCTTTTAAATTAAACAATTGATCAATTACTAATGTATCCATTAATTTTAATTTTAAAATATATAATAGATAACTGCATGATAGATATATCTATTACTTATTTATTAAAAGGATTCTGTAACCCAGTATTTTCATTTCCCATTTTATCCTTTAAACAATTGATCAAATACTGATGTATCTATTAATTTAAATTTTAAAATATATAATAGATAACTACATGATAGATATATCTATTACTTATTTATTAAAATGATTCTGTACGTGACCCAGTATTTTCATTTCCCATTTTATCCTTTAAACAATTATTGATCAATTACTAATGTATTTATTAATTTAAATTTTAAAATATATAATGGATAACTAAATGATAGATATACATGGATTATAAGTATTTTCATTTCCCTTTTTATCCTTTAATAATTTATTTAATTACTAAATTTTAAATTATTCAATGATATAGTCTTATCTAATAAGATTTATGATCAGTAATTTAAATTTTTAAATTTTTAAAATTTTAAATTATTCAATGATACAGTCTTATCTAATAAGATTATTAAAAAAAATTAAATTTTAAATTATTCAATGATACAATCTTATCTAATAAGATTATTTAAATTTTTTAAAATTTAAATTATTCAATAATATATTCTTATCTAATAAGATTCTGATTACTAAATAAATTTATTTAAAATTTAAAATTATTCAATGGTATCTGTTCTAATAAAATTATGATTTATTTAATTAATATTAATAATAATCTATTACTTCTATTATTTATTTTTATTACTTATTAAAAGGATTATGTGATCCAATATTTTCATTTCCCAATTTATCATTTAATCAATTATTTAATTACTAATAGTAGTAAATTTACTTAAATTTTAAAATTATTCATTGATATAATCTAATCTATCTAATAAGATTGTTATGATATGTTACAATATGAAAATAAAGGTTTGACTGAGTTTGATTTAAGATAAACTTATTTATTTTTTAAGATTAATTTATGGATTAAAATTATCCCTTCATTATCTCAAAATATTCTTATTTGAGATAATATTAGATGTTGCATGCAAGAATGCTATTTAAATCACATGTGATTGGGTTTTTTTTTAGAGCAAGAAATTGTTTTCCAAAATAAAATGAATATCTTCCTTTTTATGTTTTATTATGATCTTTTTTTAATTAAAGAGATATTTTTTTATCTTTTTATTATTATGACCTTTCATTTTATTGTATTTTTTTATTTTTCAGATGAAGGAATTGGAGCACATAGTTCATGAAGAGAAGTACCACTTCAACAAAAAAAATTGAAGGTAAAAAGAAATAAAAAAATAAAATTATTTTTTGTGTTTTGTTTATAATATTATTGAATATTTTTATGTGGGTGCTGATTATTAATTATTGTGTTTTTAAATAATTTTTCAATGAATAATTTTGTTCGATTATGCTACATGGAAAACCCATAATTATTAATATGTGTTGCATTTTAATTTATTTGAATTATGTTTTAGGATTTCATAAAGATAAAATTTTTTAATCATCTTTTTTATGTTTTTATTATTATGGTCTTTTATTTTATTGTATTTTTTAAGTTGAAGGGATTGATGAACGTTCATGAAGAGAAGTACCACTTTAATAAGAAATGAAGATAAAAAGAAAAACAAACTAAATTTTTTTTGTGTTTTGTTTATAATATTATTTGAATATTTTTATGTGGGTGTTGATTATTGATTATTTTATTTTAAATAATTTTTTAATGTTGTTCAGTTATGCTACAATGAAAAACCCATAACTATTATTATGTGTTTTTTGTTTTAATTTATTTGAATGATGTTTTAGAATTGCATAAAGATAAAAGTGTTTTAATCATTTGATCGATGTATATAGGAGTTATATACTTGATGAATTAATTCGTGCCTATAGGAGTTCTATGCTTCAAAACGTACATAAATAGGTGTAAATGTGTATGTGTGTTTTTTATTATTTTATGTTCTTTTTTCAATTGCATAACTTATTTTATTCCAAATGTTTCAATAATTTTCAACTAATTAAATATCAGTTATTATATGATATCATATTTTATTCTTGAAGATTACAATATTTCTATGACAGATTTTTGTTTTCAAGCAAATATTCTGCGCCCACATATCAGTAGATTAGTTTTTATTTTTATTTTCATTTAATTAAATTTTTTTTGAAAACTTAATTTAAATGATCTGTACAGATTTGGAGCAAACATCAACATTATTATGTATTAGTTTAATTTACTTTTTTAGTTATCTAATCTAATAAGATAATCTGATATCAATTTGACTTAAAATTTAAAATTATTCAATGATACATAAGATTTGAATAATATTATTTGTTAGATATCTATGTTATTTCGAATTGATAGATGTACTAACTTTTTATTAGTATTAATATTTTTAGTATTCTTATACCTTCAAAATATTGATGAGTCTTTATTTATTATATTAGTGATTGAATTTATTAGTATTTGATACAATAAATCAGTGTGTCCAATGTTTTTCTTTTTTTAATGAGAATTTGTGATTGATATTTTTGATTTATTATATATACGTATCTTATTATTTTTGTACATATCAAATAAAATAAAAAATATTTTACATTGTTTTTATAAAAGCATTATATATAGATGTTTTATATAAATTTATGTAATATCATTATTTTTTATTTATATATATTTTTATGAATGTTATATCACGTGTTTTGACACGTGCATGAAAACTAGTATATGTTTAATTGGATTCGATTTAATTGAATTTCGAACGAAGTATATAGAATTACATTTTAAACTAAAAAAAAAAAAAACTGTATAACAATGTATAATAATTTATACTTCGCTAGACAAGACCATAGATAAAAATAAAAAAAGTCACAATGATTAAGTTCAATATACGGGGCTGGAAATATCATTCTGCAACCAACACGTGTGAAGAGGATTCTCCAATATAAATAGAATTTTTAAAGGGAGCCTCTGGACCCACAACCCAAATGACTGAACCCACTAAAAAAAAAATCGGGAAGCAAAAAAAAAAAAAAAAAAAAAAAAAAAAGGAAAGAGAGGAGAAGAGAAAGGGGGAAGGCGGCGCGGGTAGAGCGGCTGCACGAGGGAGAACGTTTGGTTAATCGTTTGGTTCTTCTATTCACTGGATACCAGTTTGAATACATACATAAATTATTCTAAAATTTATACCTATTTCAAGATTAAATAACTTTATCAATAGAATACGTGATTTTCTAATTGATTGTATTTTTATTATTATTTTCATTAGAAACATAATAAAATATAACACATAGTTGTTTAATTGATGAAAAATAAAATGTAAATAAAATATAAAAAATTAATTTGACATGTAGACTATATTGATGTATAAGAAATGATGACAGATGATTTAAATATGATGACATGTGATTTGACGGGTAAATCCCCTTATACCTATGTAAGGATAACACAATTTCAGTGGAGACCTGGAATGCATATCAGATTATTCTCGCCTTATTTTACATAACCATACGCACTTATTATCTGTATCCAAACACTTTTTTTATTTATTCTCCTCTATTCACACCTATTCCACCCCTTGGAACAGAAGTATCAAAATCAGATAAAAGATGCAAATCCTTGGAACAGATGATACTAACTTCTAAAACCATCATAGTAGTAATGATTCAAGATCAACCTCCCAAAAATCACACATCCTCTGGAAGAAGAAAAACAAACTCAGATTTGAACCTACCCCTAAGCCTTAATGGCATACTTCCTCACAGGGAAGTACTTCTCTTTTTTCTTCTCACGTTCTGTCTTCAGGGATAGCTGCACATAAAATGGTACAGTCATCAATATGGATTTACACAGGAACAAACAATCCAGTTCAGTCAAATGACATTGCACAAAATGAGCTTCTCAATCTCACTTTGAATGCCATCTGATTTTGTAATTCATGAACACAGTACATGATCTGGTTTTTGGATCAAATGATTTATACATATTTTCCATAGAACAATAACAAGCTCATGGTAATTCTTCTATGCAAAACAATCACCAGTGAATAACAGGATATGCCAAGCATATTAAAAATTCAACTCATGCAAACATAGCAATTTTAATCATACATTCATACTTCAACAGCAAATTATATAGAAGGGACAGCAAGCAAGAGAATAAAACCCAGAGATACAACCAGATCAACAACCAATTCTTTTAATAGTGATTTTCCAGAATTATGAGCATGTAAAAAACATTCAATGTTTGTAAAGAACTGCCAAACTTTTTAGATAGTGGAAGATCATGGCACAGACTAGCATGTACATATGTACATGCATTCACTTAAGTCGAAATTAACAAACTTTCCATTTGAATGGACAGCAAGTTATTTTTGCAATATTTCTTTAGATTTCCTAAACAATTATTGAAAGAAAAGACAGGGTAAGCAAATTGTACATTTCTCTTCGGATTTCCATAATTTAGAGCCAATACTTTTCTAGCAACATTGAAGAACAGGCTCACTCAGAACAATATTCAATGATTTAGATCCTGTTTTTTTATTTTATGCCATTCAATCAAACCAAAAAAATTTACCTTTCAATTACTCAAAAACCAAGTAACAAGATTGTTGATGCTTCTATTATATGCAACCACGTTAGCAAACCACCGGCTCAGAAAACTTTAAAAACTATTTGCAAGTATGCAACAAAGTGAAAATCTGACTGATAGGCTAGCAACACTCATATAATTCACTGATAACTTCATAAAATTTTTTCATATCAGGTCACCCCAACAAATAACAATCATCACCAACGCAGAGTAAAACTGAAAACTCAATACCAACCACAATAATGAACACACACATACACACACAAAAAACAAAGTCACAGATTAAAAGCACATATTACAAATCAATCCAAACATAACAAAAGAAACCAAACTATGCAAATCAATCAACAGGCAAATAACCCGAAACACAAAAAAGAAATCCATAAATTCAATTCAATGAGCACAAAAGATCTGGGGGGGGGGGGGGGGGGGGGAAGAGGACCTGGTGCTTGGTGAGGCGACGGCGGATGGCCCTGGTCTTCTTGGGGCGGAGATCGAGTGGGACGAACTTCTTATTCTTATAGACCTCCCGGAGCGCCGACTTCTGCTTCTGAGATATGACCGTCAGCACCTGCGCTATCGACGTCCTCACAACCTTTCTGCAGTCATCATCACATCACAATTCGCTGAAAGAGAGAGTGGGGGGGGGGGGGGGGGGAGGATCTAGGGTTTTATTACATCTTGGAGAGCTTGTTGGGGGCGCCTCCGGTGACCTTGGCGACGCGGAGGAGGGCGAGCTCCGCCTTGAGGTCCTTCAGCTGGCTCAGAAGCTCCGCCTTGGTCCTCCCTCTCAACTCGTGAACCTTGATCCTCGCTGCAGATCGAGAGAGAGAAAAAGAGAGATCAGATTGAAGAGATCGAAAAAGGTGTGAAATTTAGAGGTGGAGAGATCGGGATCGAGTGGCTCTCACCCATCGCCGCCACGGATCGATTCAGACTCTCTTCTCTTGTCTTCCGGATGGAAACCCTAGAAATAGAGATGGAACCCTATAAAAACCCTGTTGGGCCTTCTATTTGGATTGAGATCTCACAAGGGCCCATTTATCTGTTCTACAAGGCCCAAAACTATGTGCATGAAGGTAGCTAAGCTTTTTTTTCATGATTATTAATTTTTGGGAATATGATCAGAAAAATAAAAATGGGGAAATTAATTATGGGTTCTTCAGGCCATCCCTGTATTATTTTTAGGTCCCTGATACTTTTACATTCCAAAGGAGCATTGTCTTATTTGTTAGTTCTTTTCACTAATTTCCGTTATGACTCCATTAGATACACTGAAAGTCAAAATCCATTTCTCCCATAAACCATTTGTTTACTTATCTTGGTACATTATTAACTTGTACTGGTATATTATTAACCCATATGGGTACATTATTAATATGTCTAGGTCCATTGTTAACAATTCAATTAGTACTGGACAAATTCCTCTTATATTTTTTCCATTAAAATGTGACAAAAGTAATTTAAAATTATTATCTTACCCTTAACTATCTAAATATCCATAGAAAAAATCAATTAATTAATTCTAGATATGCTTTATGAATATTAACTTATACAATAATTAATTTTTCAATTATATCTAAATGCATTTTTATGAGAATTTAGTCACATAATAATTAATTAAAATGTAAAAATAATCCCCCAAATAAAGTGAAAACATAATAAAGATTTAATTAAAATGATAAAATCGTACTTTTATCACATCTTAATAGCAAATCAAATTGCAAGGATGTAATTGCATATTTTTGAGTTATAGGGGGTGTTTCTAAAGGTTTAGAAAACTTCAAGAGGTCCAAACACATTTTATCCAAAAAAAAAAATTAGGGAACTTAATTTTGAGTCCTCCAGGCCATCTCTGTATTATTCTTAGGTCCCTAGTAAGTAGGCATGTCAACGGGTCGGGTCTAGACCCGGACCCGACCCGACTCGACCCGGACCCGATCCGATTTGAACCCGACCCGGTGGACCCGAACAAACTAACAGGTCGGGTCCAGGTCCACCCCGCCCCGCCCCGCCCCTTGGACCTGAGACCCGATTATTTTATTAATATATGCTCATATATTATAAGACTATTAGTATCAGTTGATACATAATTTTATTTCTTACTTAACTTATATTTATATCCATAAGTTTATAAATTATAATCATAATCATAATCATAACATTTTTTCGTTGCGTTGATGTTGCAACTTGCAAGAACTTGATTGTTTAATATGTAATAAATTTAGTAATGTATTGTCGTCGGTTTGTTTTGAATAATTAACTTATTAGCTTTTGAATTTGTATAATTAATTAGTTTGTTACATGATTTATGTTTATTATTTTAGTTAATATGTTAGTGTTTATTGTTTTGAATGTTGTTTAGGTTAATATTGTTTTGAATGTTTGTATAATTAGTTATGTTTATTATTTAGGTTAATATATTTTTTATGTTAGTGGTTATTATTTTGGATATTGTTTAATGATTCATTTACTTCTTTGGAATTGTATAAAATTATGTTTAAACATAGTCTCATTAATAATAATGTTTGCAAAATTTTCAAATAGAATGATAAGGCAAACAAATACATGAGCTCTTCCTCTTCTTTTTTTTTTGTCAACCATCCGGGTCGGGTCGGACCGGGACCCGGCAGGTCGGGTCCGGGGTTCACATTTTTCCGGACCCACCGGATCCTAGATTGGACCCGGACCCGTTGGGTCTTGCCACGGGTCGGGTCCGGGTCCACCCCGACCCGACCCGACCCGGACCCGACCCGTTGACAGGCCTACTGGTAAGTAGCATCAGGGACCTAAAAATAATATGTGGTGACTGTGAAGACCCCTAATTAATTTTCCAAACAAATTCCTCATGTCACTTTTACTTTATGATGATTTCAATTATTTGAAAATGAATTTTTATTAACGACATTTTTTTGTATTTTCTTGATCTAATATACTTTGGAGGAAGGATTGACACTATCAGCATCCAATTGAATCGCTTACATGTAATATTTCTGCTATTTTATCTCCTCAAACTTGGTTTTTTAGGGTAAATAAATGAAGCATCACAATAAATATAATATTTGCTCTAATGTCCTCTTTTATTTAAAAAGATGAAACAAAAACATATTTTTGTCAGACAAAATATACATCTCTTATATAAAAAAAATAATATAATATAAGACCTCAACTGGGACTGCATATCAGAACGACATGCTATATAGAAAAAATTAATATTGAAAATTAGAATGTGTGAGGATTTAAAAACCATGAAATGAAATTAAGGGATCTAAATAAGGAAGATTTTGATAGCACAAGCCATGGCAGTAGATTGTACTTCTCAAGAAAATATCAGCAGAACTTCCAGGCACAGTTAATGGTGTGTTAAGCATTGTGTGGTATATAGAGCCCTAAAGGCTGGCAGTGTACAATTTATCAATCCCTGTAAAAACAGACAAACCATTCACTTGAATATGTTGCAGAATTAATCCAATCAGCGAATTGCATGTGTTCATAATTTAATAAGTGAATAACTTTCAGGATAAAGGGCAAGTAAGGGATGGTAAAGAGGTAAAGGAACATCAAAAGAAAATTAATTCATATGGCTGTAAAAATTCAGATGCTACCATCTCTTTTTTTTTTTCCATTCATTCCATTCATATCTCTCTCTCTTTAAAAAAAATCAAAATACAATCACCCTTACATATATATGAGATGCTCCATGTTTTATAGGATCTTATTTTTCCCCTTCTCCTTCCAACATATTATATATTTTCAGATGTGTTGAAATTTTTTAAAATAGTTTATGTAATGGATGTCACGAACTATTTATATTTTATTTATTTTAAGATTTTGTATTTTATATGAATGTAATTTCCATCCAATATAAAAAATAGTTTGATTTGTTATATAAATGTTTAATTATATTATAGAACCAACCCCATCTAACTCACCTTAAATAGGGGGTGGGTAAGGATTTCAAATTTTCAAAATGTAAAATCTGAAGTGGGGTCATATCTTTTTATTTTTTATGTTTTTGTTTACAATCAAAACTTAGCACGAAGAGGGTTCTCATTCTCATGCGAAAGACTATATAATTGCTATCAAAAACTTATTCCTACTTTCCTGCAGACATGCACAACTTATCCAAAATGAGGTGATTATTTGGTGAGCTCATTTCTAGTAGACTTTTCCATGTGTCTCATTTCCATCACCATCAAAGATGTCAAATAGGTGTGTCGAAAGATTTTCACTATGAAACCACATATATATTTTTGGGAGAATTGTCCATATACTTTTTATTATTTTTAATTTACCTCTGAAATCTGGTGTTTTTTTTTTTTTGCTCCTTACCAGTTATATAAATATTACATTTCTGTAATTGATTGTTAAATATATGTAATTGGTCATTATATTTCTGTAATTTATATGTGATACCCGAACTACCCCTTACAGACAGTTACATAAATACATAAATATAATGTGATACATTCAAAAATTATACAAATAATTACAGATATTTAATAGTTGTCTACAAAAAATATTAAAATATGCAAATATGTTTAAACACAAAATGGTCATATATACATTTTCAATGTCATTACAATATATCTGTAAGTGCATTCAATGTACGCAAAATTGTTATAGATACAATCCTAAAATTTCATTAAAATAGATACATCAATTGTTTGAATTATGATGTTTTCTTCGTATCTTAATGATCAGTTGTAGTCTCCCCCTTAATCATCTTCATTTCTTTTTGGATGAAATGAAACTCACTGAAATATCATTGAACTAAAAATTCAATGTATTTCATAACAAAAAACGAGCTTTCCAAGCAACATAAAAAATACAACAAACAATCAAACACCTAAATAAATTTATGAACAATTGTAATATTTTAGTAGAATTACTTCTTGATCCATGTACTAAACAATTATAGAAATTAATATTTATATAACAACTACAACAAAAACTACAAATGTAATATCCAACGACATAATTTATCATTTACAGATAATTACAAATTACAGAAATGTAATAATCAATTACATATATTTATCAATCAATTACAGAAATATAATATTAATATACGGATGAGAATCGTGACACTGGTCAAGGGAAAAAAATAGGACCAGATTTCAGGGGTAAATAAAAAATAAAAAAAAGTTCAGGGGTAAAAAAAAATTAAATCCCTGGTCAAGGGGCATCTGGACAATTCCCCCTATATTTTTTATGAGTTATGTTATACTCAGTTATTTTTACATTCTCAAATGTAGTCCAATCTATATCATTAGCCCCCTCCTCACTGTATTGATGCATATACTTCGTTAAAATATATTTACATTTTTTTATAAATAACACAAGTTCAATTAATTATAGTATATATTTTTTCTTTTATAAAAATACAAATTTTATCTTTTTCGTATGAAACATATGATTTTTAATAAAATAAAAATAAAAATATAAATCTGTGTCTTGAAATATAAAATGGACGGGACTGTAACATTTTTAATTTTTTATTTAGCAAGCCAGATTTGATTCCAGCCATGAACTTATTTAGGGCTTGGGTTCAAATCCAATGGGTAGTGGACTGTCAAAGGGGACAGTGGGCCCCAGGTTGATGGGTTCTCCTCGTTGGACGGCAAATGCGTGTGGTTGTAACACATTGTTTTTTTTTTTTTTTTGATAAAATGGTAGGCATTTACCTAAATTATATTAATTTGACAACAATGTCCAATTCAAAATACAAGCATAGGGTTGGTAGAAGAGAAGTCTACCAACCCCCCCAAAAAAGAAGTGAGTCTATTCTTCTAATACAAATCTTCCCCCCACAATAGACACGCTACGAGCTCCGGCACACGCGTGTCCCCAGGCCCTGATAAAATTGACTACAGATTCCCAAATATTTTCAATGTACACATTAGAACATTTAAAAATTGCATGATTACGGGCCAACCAAATAGCCCAAATCACTGCAGGGATGAACGATTGGGTAATCTTGGCCTTCACACTCCGATCACCGCGAACAGTAAGTCGCCTCCCAGCCTCCCATAGGTCCTGGAAAGAAGTGAAACTGTCATCCAAACCAGTCGCTTCCTTCATCTGACGCCAAATCTGCCTAGTCAGTGGGTAAGAAAGCATAAGATGAGTAGCAGTCTCTTCTCCCACACGACAAAGGGGACAGGACCGGTCCGCAAGAGGTGCCCATTTCGCCCGAAATGCCTTCGTCATGATTTTCTCTTGAACTAAAAGCCATGAGAAGGCCCGAACTTTGAGTGGGATTTTTGGCCTCCAAATCCACTTATACATCGACGCCATGGGTTCGAGACGTAACCGGTCCCTTCGCCACCAGTCATAACATGCGTGCACTGAGAAAGGATGCCGAGGCTGGGGCCGCCAAACCACCGTATCCCCCACCCCTGCCACCAACGTCACCGTGTCTAGCTCCCGCAATAAGGCCGTGAACAAGGAAGCTTCATGTTCTCCTAATTGTCGACGAAACTTCAAGTCCCAAAACCCCGATGTGCTTCCGGCATGCCAAAAACGATGAACAGATCCGTTTTTTATGCAAGCAATCTGGAATAGTTCAGCGTAATGCACCTTCAGTACAGTCTCCCCGAGCCATATATCGTGCCAGAAATTTGTCTCCCTCCCATCGCCTACTTTCCAGCGAATTGCCTCCATAAAACCCTCCGTGCATGAGAGTATATTCAACCAAATTACTGAGGTCCTTCCGTGCAAACCCGGGAAGCGCTTTGACGGCCCTCCGCACTTGTGTTTTGCCTCAAGCAGTCTACACCATAGCAAGTCACGGTTGATCAGCCATCTCCAACGCCATTTACTTAGCAAGGCTTTATTCATGTCACCAAGATTTAGTATCCCGGCCCCCCCTAGCCGTTTCCTGCAACAAACCGAATCCCATTTGACAAGATGAACCTTCCGTCCCTCCCTAGCCGCACCATTCCACAAGAAACGGCGTCGGATGCTGTCAATTTTCTGTAGAATTCCCACTGGCGGTTTAAAAATTGAAAGAAAAAACACCAGCAGGTTTGACATAACTGATTGGAGGAGTGTTAGCCTTCCACCAAGACTCAGCATCTTCCCACGCCAACCTTCTAGCCTCTGTTCAAATTTTGAAACAAGAGGTGACCAATCTGCTTTCCTCAATTTTCCAAGGTGTAACGGGAGTCCAAGTAGGTGTGTAGGGAAGTGTTGGATCCGACATCCAAAAATGCTTGCTAAGTCCGCCAGTTCCAACTCAGTTAGGTTGATGCCCAACATCTCAGTTTTTTGAAAATTTATATGCAAGCCCGATAAGAATTCAAAGCATATACACACGAACTTTACACCCCGGATCGAGCGCGAGGTTGCGGCGCTAAGCACGACGGTGTCGTCCGCATATTGCACATGGGACGTTGATGGCCCTCCATTGCAGATTTTCAGTCCCTCGACCCACCCTTCCGCCTCCACCATCTTCATCATGCGACTAAATGCATTTGCTACCACTGTAAAAAGGATGGGGGATAATGGATCGCCTTGCCGCAACCCCTTGTTTAAGTGGAAGAACCCACATGGCTTCCTATTCACAAGAACTGAAGCTTTCGCCGTCGATATGCACTCGCGAATCATTCGGAGCCAATGTGGTTCGAAGCCATGACAAGCCAAAAGGTAGAAAAGGAAGTCCCACCGGACGTTGTCATAAGCTCTAGAGAAATCCAGCTTGATCACCACTCCTTTCCGTTTGTCACGGTGCACAGTGGAAATACATTCTTGAACCACCATAAAACCATTGTGAAGTACCCTTCCCGGGATGAACGCAGATTGGTTTTCCTCGATCATGAACCCGATGGCGGGTTTCAGCCTGTTTGCGAGCATTTCGCAACCATTTTGTATGTCCCATTTATAAGACTAATCGATCGGAAGTCTTCGATCTGAGAAGCCCCTGTTTTTTTTTGGAATAAGGACCAAGAAGGTAGAGTTAATGCACCCGAGGCCACAAGAATTACTATAGAACTCTTCGAACATTTCGATCACATCTGCTTTGACAGTGTGCCAGAACTCCTGGAAAAAACGAAGCCTGAACCCGTCCGGTCCTGGTGCTTTATCCACCTTTGCTCCAAAGATCGCCCTTTTGATCTCCGTCTCAGAGAATGGAGCCTCCAAATCTGACCAAAGGTGATCCGGGACCCGTGTTAAGTCCTCATCAATCCATACAGGTATGCGAGACCTGTTTTTCTTGTAAGCTGCAGAGAAATGTTGCACCAGGAGGCGCTCGATTTCGTTTGGGTCCTCCACTGTCTGTTGACCGAACTGCAAGCACCCGATGTGATTGATGTGTCGTCTCATGCTCGCCGTCTTATGGAAGAATTTAGTGTTGTTATCCCCATCTCTAAGCCAGGTCTCCCGAGATCGTTGCCTCCATTCTACCTCCTCCGTTCGAAGCCACCTAAACCACGAGTCTTTAAGACTTGCCCTGCGCAACCTATCATTCTCGGCTAAAGGTTCGCACTCCTCTTTCCCCTCCAAGACTTGCAATTCAGCTTCAATAGCAGACTTGTTGTTTCTCCTGAGAGCTCTCTGCTCCCTGCTCCATCTCTTTAAAGCCATTTTCACTCTCTTTAGCTTGAAGTTCAGCTTTCTCGCACCCGCAAGACCCGAAGCATCTCTGTTCCAGGAGTCTTCAACCACCTCGCGTGCTCCTTCGCAAAGGAGCCACCAATTTTCGAATTTGAAGTGGTGATAAGGAAGGCCAGACTCACCGGCATCAAAAATGAGTGGTGAGTGATCAGAACATATTCGGGGCAGGGCCTTGAGAGAACACAAAGGAAAAGACTCCTCCCATTCGGCATCAACAAACACTCTATCAAGTCTTGCTAATGAGGGTCTCTCACGAAGGTTACACCAAGTGAAGCTCTGATTCGCAAGAGGGATGTCCAGTAGACCCTCCTCAGCAATCCAATCCGTAAATTGGTTCATCGATCCCGTTACGGCACCCTCACGGTTCCGATCAGCAACGAATCTAGTTACGTTGAAATCCCCCATAATACACCATGGAAGATTCCAATTGCCCCGAATGTCATGCAAATCCTCCCAAAAGGCCGAGCGAAGATCCTCCGAGTTAGGCCCGTACACCCCGGTCCATATCCATCGCCATTGATTGACAACATCTTCCAGGACGACCGAGATGGAGAAGGGGCCAATTCTCATATCCACCTTCCTCCACCGTCGGTCATTCCACGCCATCAGGATACCTCCCGAAGCGCCCACGGAAGGTTTTGAGACACAATCCGACAGGGCGCCATTGCTAATATGACGCAGATCTCCCGCCAAAATATCCTCCATCTTAGTCTCCTGTAAGCACGCCAAACACACCTTAACAGATACCACATCTTTAACAGCTGCTTTTTTATAGGGGTCATTCAAGCCCCTAACATTCCAACATAGAACCTTAAACATTTAAAAGAAAGATTGCCCTGATCACAGCCCAGCCAGGAACTTCCCTTAGGAGGGAGCAGGCTCACTCGCCACCACAGGCACTGGCATCGCCGGTACATGCATGGGAAAGGCCGTCGCCAAATTTGACCTGAGATCTAAAGTGACCTTGTCTTCCTTGAGCTGCATACCCATCTTCTCCGCCTTTGAACAGCCTGGGGAATCACGAAGCTCCTGGATCTCTTGCATCAAATCGATGAAGTCACCACCTGAGCTCCCTACCGCCGGAGCTTCGTCCACTCGGACCGCAAGAGGTGGTACGAGGTGGTCGCCTGTAGCCAAGGGAGTTTCATCCACCTCCGACTCGCTCTCCGAAAGCCTGGGGTCGTCCTCGAACATACGCTCCTCATCCAGATCACGAGATCCGCATGGGGACGTAGGAGGACCATTGCATGGGGACGTAAGGGGCTCAACATGATCTGGACCGTTGATACATCGGACCACGATGGACTTAAGTCTCGGCGGTTTAGTTGGACTGATTTGAGGAGGGTCGGCACTTGTACAAGATCCGGCTGAAATTGGTGAATGGGCCTCGTCCACTTGAAACTCCTCCGCGGTGCGTAAATTAACATTATGGATCCGAATGGGCTCCGAAACCTTAACATGGGCTGATCTGAAAGGCCCATCCTGTCCAAGACCAACATTTTGCCATACAAAACGTCCACGTCCCTGGACAAAGGAGATGGACAGCTGTCTGTTATCATTGGTCATGTCTCCACGTGGTCCTTCATTTGAAATTTTTTTTATAACACTCCATTTGCCATTTCTGTGTCTCCATTGCCGTCTACTTCTTAACCGAGGAGAGAGAAGACCTGAGTACGGACAGGAAAGCCTGTCAATGAAAGCGGACCGCCGCGTGAACTGCGCCTCCCGTTGGTCGGCTGGTTCAGACACGCAAACCCGGATGACATGTATGTCAGAACCCATCTTGTCACAGTTTGGAGACCCACGTGAGCCCTGACCATCCCCCTCGCTCGCATTGAGACGCGTGTCCGTGTGAACCCTCCGAGCGGCTTCGGACGCCGCTGCCACCGTCGCCATCGGCCCTAAAGGAGGAGAGGTACCTTCACTGCCGCCAGCCACCTCCCTAACAGGGCGATTGAAGCCTTGAACAGCCTCCGCAAAGGTCCGAGGCTTGGGCGGAAAGACCACCGTCGCCAGGTCCAAGGTTGTAACACAATGTTAGGCTCCTACTTCAATATGAAAAAAATAATACCAACTTGCATGGGAACTGAACATTAATCTATCTGTACAGCCACTTTCACATGTTAACAAAAGATGCCTTAGACAGCAAAATAAATATGATGTAAAAGATTACTTGTAAAGGATAAACTCTGATGATGCAATACAAGTAATCTATTGATGCATCAGATCTGTGTCAACCCTCCTCCAAGGACCCTTAATTTCCTCTGTGTTTCCTCGGTATCTCAGTCTACAACTTTCATCAACAGTTGCAATCACAGGATTTCTCCCCCACAGACAGATCCATGAAAGGTCATGATGTGATAAAATACCAGTACAGCCCAAACATACATAAGAACCAGATCATAGTTAGTACTAGATCAATCAGAGTTGTTCATCCTTTATTAATTGGAAATGACATGTGTACATCTCACTTGATAGATATGTGAGACACTATTTTGGTGAAAAATGACAAGTAAATTGTTTATTATAATTCATGGTGATTCAGTTTGATTCATGTATTGTTCAGATCAATTCAATACCAACATAAATTAGATTTAGTTAAATTCAAGACCCAATACAATTCAGTGCAAAGAATGTTGGATTTAATTTAACAATGCAAAAACAAATTTTATTTCATATTTTGTTTAATTCATGGATAGTTCAGTTTAATTGATATGGTTATCCATTAGGATTCACGAATAATATATTCAATTTACACGTTGTTCTATTCGATTCATGAATAGTTTAGTTAAATATAAAAATTTCCTCTTCCTTTAAAGAATGTCTCACATGTTTAGCACATGATGTACTTGTTGTGCATAGCGGAAGTGAGATAACATGTATCGAGATCGAAGAAAACATAAATAACAACAAGAACACAGATTTACGTGGTTCAATCTAAGCCTACATCCACGGGGTTGTAAAATAGTAGAGCATCCACTAATAGTGTTGAGAATACATTAAGACTTACATGCAAATCTCCATTGGAGTTTCTTCCTTACTATCCCACTCAACCTCCATTAGGGCTTCTAATACAAATGTGCAAACCAAGCCTAATTTCAAAGTCTCTTTACATGACATTTTATACAACAAATCATAACTAATAAATCCTTAAAATCTCTCAATAAATCTCATCACAAAAATAGATTTTTTTTCAAATTAATTATTTAGTCAATTAGGTGCCCACCCTAAATGACTTAATCCTGGCTATCTAAATTCGGTACACCAGATTTGAGATATTCTTCTAACAATCTCCACCTTGGCTCATATCCGGTGAATCCGGAATTCCTCGAACCCTTGAAGATTTTTCTTTGATGTCTCCACCTTGCTCCGTGTTATCCTTGAAGCAATATCATGCAAATAGCGTACCATGCAAATGCAAATGCCAAGGCAAAATTCAAAATGCAAACTCTTTTAAACTAAGTGGTTTTCTCCAACACGAGTTTTTACATGCAAATGACTCGCTCTACAAATTTTAAATTGCAGAGTTTTCAGGAACTACTTCATTCGGATCTCTTCCACCGTCAAATGCAAATGTAGAGTCCATAAGTCTACGCCGCCTTTCCATGGATCGATTGCTGAATTAAATATGATGTAGAACCAAATCAATGCCTTAAATCAGTCGTCACGTGTTTGAAATATTTGATCAGACCACCACCTCAAAATGGAACACTCATGCGCCCCGTGCGCATGCCTTTATGCCTTGCGTATGCACTTGTAAAAAATTCAAACACATTCATGCTAAATTCAAACGACTATCTAATATCCACGGTGCCATCTTCAAATACTCCTCTCTCTTCTTTTTTTTTTTTTTTTAATCATTACACCAATTCCATGAATATCTAATCTTAACCCATACATGCATATCTTTTCAATCAAATCCCATGCAATCAGATATTACACTGTTATCTTCCTCTTTTGCTTTCTTTGCTTTTCGATCAGCCACATCATCCATATTCAAACAAACAACATGCAAATCTAAATAAATCTCATGCAATTTAGGGCCCGTTTGGGGTGCGACATAAGGTTATTCGCCCTTGATAGCTATACTGGGATAGATAACAATCCATGTTGAATAGGTAAATTTTTGTTTGGTTGTCTTTTCTGTTATTCCATTGGGAAACGTAAAATTGATCTTTTTGTTGTTTGGTTCACCTTGAATAAAGTAAGGATAAGTGGTAGATAAGAGATGGATAATAGTTTATGATTTTTAAATGACAATTATACCCCTGCATAAATTATTTGTGTTTGGGAATAAATATAAGAGATATGAGTGTGATATGATAGATGTAACAGTTTTTAGAATGTGTGCAGAGAGTGTTAGGTGAGATAAATATTTTGAAATGACAGAGAAGGGTATTTTTATCCATTGGCATAGATAAGCCCTGATAAACAATTCCACCATTTTCTTAGAATAGTTATCAGGTCTTATCCTAGCTTATCCAGACATAGCTATCAAGGTTTATTCTTGTCAAACAAACAGCTGTTTGGGGCTTATTCTACTGTATTCTTCCCAATTCTTGGTTTATTCCTCACCCCAAACGGGGGGTTAGGGATTACATATCCCACATTCCCACGGTCACAAGTTTCAAATTAAATTTTTTTTTTCATGATCTCCACTGAGAGCGGCATAAACAAATCCCATGCATTGTAAATAAATTCCATGCAACAAGTTCATGCAATAAAAAAAAAACCTCCATGCACTGACGAACATATGTGTAAGGAAAATGATGCACTTAGGCAATTTCTCCGTCAAAAACTCAGACTCCACATTGGATCCGATGTGTCGTGCCCAAATGATGTGGCTTTTTTATTTTTTTATTTGGTTGACGTGTACCATTTTTTAATTCAAATCCCGAATGCAATATTTTTTAATAAGATATTTTGAGTTTTTGAATTTTGAACCCGTCTGAAAAAGTTGGTTCAACACACATTAAATGGTCGAAAAGACCTTCTGACAAAGACACATGGGCCACTAGAATGGTCTAACACCACATCAAATGGTCAAAAATACAACAGAAAGTACATGCTCTTTTTGAAAAAGCATATACTTCAAAAAAATCAGTTATGTACCTCGTAACATCAATTTGTTTGAATGCATGCTTATGTTGGGTGTATATCGAGGAGAGACTCATCTATTGTCGAGTTCCAATATATCTCTCTCATTTCGTCTTTCACAAAACAAACACACCCTCTCTCTGACCAAACCTTTCATATTCCACAAAATAAACTCTCTCTGTCTCTCTTTCCACTTCACCATCTCTTATCTCTTCCATATGGTTTACCGTCGACATCTTTTACATCTTCACCGTCTTTCAAATGTGGTTCCTCTGCATTTTCACCGTCTTCATCACCCCACACTCTCTTATCTTTTTAATATTATTTAGTTTTTTTTAGCAAATGGTTTCATAAATCAATTTTTTTAAAATCTTGTTTCAATTCTTTTATTCTTAAAACTGTTTTGTTAATTATAAATCAATTTTTTCCCTTCTATGTTATGATGTTTCAATTTTTTTAATCTTATTGTATAATCTTATTGTGTATTTTAATTGGACATGGTGACATGCTATATTCATCGTTCATAAACATTTACTTTGTGCTTATGTTATACATCATCTACTATATTCTTTGTAAATAAAGCACATCCACAATTAAAAAAATGGGTTTCCCCGACGGCTGCGTTTTACTATTGCCGACGGCTTATGACTGTCGCATAATTGCTACGGTTTAAGGCCGTCGCCAAATGGTCCCCAAAATCCCTAGCCCAATTAAACACCCCACATCACCATATTATACCCAATTAACACCCCACATCACCATTTTTATATACCCAATTAACACCCCACGTCACCAAGTGGTCCCCAAAATCCCTAGCCCCGTCTTCCTCCCCCGAAACATAGAAAAATTGAAGAAAATTTGTTGCCGCTTGTGTCCATTTTCATCGATCCCATACTCCACCCACATCCACGTTGACGATACAGCGGCGTTTCTAAATTTCAAACCCCCCCTCTCATTCCCCATCTAGGGTTTCTAAATTTCTCTTTATTAATCTGACATGATTATTGTTTCGATGATCAGCTGAGGCGAAGAAGCGAAAAAATGAGGAAGGGTTCGAGTATCGCTTTCACCATCGGAAATACCTCATCTTTTTTTTTTAGGTTTTTCTTCCCTTGTTTTGTTGGATTTGATAGTTTTAGAATGAAAAGAAGGGATTTTTTATGCTAAAATGTTGGTTTTTCTTTTTTAATGAAGGGTTTGTTGTAGATTTGTTGCTGGGAATGGATGCCATGCCATCGGGGCTCACACGGATGGTCCCTGCCCTGTCCAAGGTGGGTTATTTTGTTATCTTTTTTAAATTTTTTTAATTTTGATTGTTTCATCATTGAATGCACTTCTTTTCATTAGATGAGCTGCTGTTGTGCTTATGAGACCAGTTTTTGTGGGTAAATATTGAAGCAATATATCATGTTTAAATGGGTATATCATGTGGTCATTTGAGACATTTTTCTCGCTCAAAGTAGGCTCATATTTTCAAAGGAAACAAATATAGAGATGAAAACATGTAATTGGAATCACAGCATCACTTCGGACTAATACAACATGTGAAGCATTTGTTTTGTTAAATATTCGACAAGGAATTCAGCTAACAATGTATTTGTTTGCGGAAATAACCAATTTAAATTTGAGATTTTGTTACCGTTCGATAATCATCCATTTGATCATCTGGAAAAAAAAAAACTAAGATAGATTTTTAAAGCATCTATCTACTGACTTACCTTCTGCACATTATCGTTTGGTTAGTTTTATTACTTTGTATGTATTAATGTGATGACATGTTAGCTGGGTTATGGACTAATCTATCAATGTTTTTGGTTGAAGAACACAGGTGGAAGGAAAATAAATTGTGTTACTTATGAATGGAATGCATCAATTTGGTACCTCTTGGGCATATAACTTTCTTATGATTCGTATATTATATTGGAAGGGAAATGAAATATTTTTCATGAGAACATATTATATGATTATTTGAAGACATCTAATAATACCAAAAGTTAATCATTATGTGTTAGAATCTTTGGTGTGCATGACTAGTTCTTTGTTTTTTTTGGGATAGTTATTAGTCTCCATTTCCTAGTTGTTAGCATTTGAGGAGGAGGTATTGGTTTTTTTATATATATTTATTGTAGTGGATTCAAATCGATCCAAACAGATCTTGGGTGATAGATATGTTAGTCTTTGGCTCATACTAACATATTAATATAATAATCTTAAACTTGTTTTAGTTGATTTTGGACTTTGTTCTGATCCTGTTATAATTAATTTTATTGTTGGACATTGTAGTTCTAATCATGTTATATATCTATTCTTTTTTCTTTCCTTTTATTTATATGCCATTTTTTTGGTGATAGAATTTATTTTATAAGTAGCTGCATTATTGATACTTGCATCTGTTTTTGCTTGGTGAAAGATAAAAACTGTCATTATTGATACTTGCATCTATTTTTGCTTATCCAATAGTTCTAATTATAATGTTGGGTACATTTTGCATGGTTGTTAACATTACTTAATTAGTTGAAATATCCACACTACATCAATGGCTAATTAAGCCATCGGTAACACCAATATACGGCTGAGAAAATGCTTTGATCCATTCACTTTTATTCCGTTTTCTGAATGCTTATGTTACCTCCTAATTCCAAGTGAGATCTATGAAAGCCTTTGTTAACATCAATTGATATCCCGTATGATATTTATACAAAAGTGCTCATATTTGATTTGGATAAATCTAATTAATCCGCTTATTGTGTTCAGGGATTATGATATTATCTTTGTGAATCCATGACTAATTATGATATGATAAGCTATTCATGGGTGAGGTTGTGCAAGCTTTGAAGCTCGTATACAAAGATGGTGAAGTGGCCTCTGAAAGAAGTAGTGGAAAAGCAAGAGAAAGAATTACTCCATCACCGATTCCTGCCACAAGTGCCACATATAAAGAAAAGAATATACTCTTGTAGAATATATTATGTATGTAGATATGATTTGAAAATATTTTATGATTGCATCTTTATTATTTTTGACATTTTATTGTAACAATAGTTCGGTGTTGATTCCAATTAAATAAATTTGTTTTATGAATTGTCTCCTATTTGTGTTTTATTAGTTGAAATTGTTGAATTTAAATGAATGAATTATGTATCCAAAATTATTATAGGTTTTGATATAAAAAAAAGGGGAGTAACAAGTTGTGAAGGTTTTTTGGGGTCTATGCCAACAGTTCCTGTCCATCGGTAAAGATAAAAAAATTGTGTTTTTGTCAGAGAACATAGCGACGTCTTCTATCTGTCGCTAAAGGTATCGGTTGCGACGGCCTATCTCCGTCGCTAAATGTGGCAACAGCGACGGACTAAATCCGTCGCAGGACTTTTCGCGACACTATCAACGCCAACGGCCCTGCGACGGCTAGAGTCCGTCTCAGAAAGTCTACAGCGACGGATAAAGTCCGTCGAGGAAAACTAAATTTCTTGTTGTGATCCCTTCCTGCATAACGGAGAAATGTTTGTTGGAGACGATATCCCTTCGTTTAAAATGGAGAAATGTCTGTTGGAGATAATTTTATCTTTTTAGAACCCCAAATAGGGAGAGATTCATCGCAAAGGGGATCAAATGCTTTGTGGGAGAAGAGGTAGATGACATATTTTAATTTTTTGTATGTTCCATATTTTTCCAGCTTCAGAGTTATGTGCTCCCGCTTAAGAGGTATATGCGTTCATTATATGGTATACTCTTGTTCTTACGCGGTGTATGCATTCCATGTCTTAGATGATTGATGTTTCTCGAGAGTTGTGGCTAAAGCTGTGGCGAATAAGAGAGTTTTGCACATCTCGACAACTTTAAATATAATACATTATTTCAGTTATGTTGGATTAGCATATTTGTAACTGAGCCTATCTAACTATTTTGCTTTTACAGCAATACATTGATGCGATGATGGATGGATGTGATGATTTTTTGATACATACAAGTGGAAGGAGGATGATGTCACACGCAACGATGTACAGACTATCCTTGTTCCGATATTCAGGTCACTGCATTGGTTCCTACTTGTGATCGACATGATGAACCAATAGTTCCTCCTGTATGACTCTCTCCACAACAAGGAGCATGATGCGTGGTAGAGAGAGTTGTAAATTTATTGCAGAAGACGATGCTAAAGGAAGCAGAGGGGTGCCCCCATTGTTCTTGATGTCCCTTATTCGTTTTCATTTTAACATCAAGGATGATATAACCTATATCCATACTATGATTGTAACTGCATTTTTGGGTAATGAATTTTGTAAAATTATAACAAGTACGGTCGTTTTGACTGATGTTTATTCAGTCATGTTTTGGCTGTCATATACAATGATATCATTTCATTTGTGTTACATGTTCGTTATTGTGTGATGTGATTATTGTGTTATATTATCGTGTGATGTGATGTGATGTAATTTTTTGTTATATTATTGGATGGTAAGGTATATGCTTTGTTAAATAAGTCATATGCGTTGATAGGTGGTGTAAATAACATATATGCTTTGGTAAGTGGTGACAGCTGATGTTTATTCAGACATGTTTTGATTGTCACACTACGAACTGTTTCAACATAATTTCTGAAGTTATATAATTAGCAAAGTAAAACTGTGATCATTTCTCACTTATGATCACGCTTTAAAATCATGATTAAAAATATGACATAAACAATCACACCCTCAAATATCACGTTTAAAATTGTGATTAAAAAGTCTTTAATCATGATTTGAAACCGTGATCAATGTCAAAGTTGTAATGTTATGTAAAACAATCATAGACGAGACTGCAAAGAGAATATTCAAATCTTTGTACCATACAACCTGACTATAAGTAATGCATGTACCATCAGTAACGAAGTGTGTGCCTTCATTTGTTCAGCCTTTGTGAATAAATGAACTACTTAAAAATATGAATCTAGAGAGGTATATGCTCAATTAAATATTGAATGTGCCATTAAAAATAAGTTAAATACTTATTCACGCTTATTACAAATAGCCAAGTTCAAAACGTAAAACATCACTTACAGAGCTTTTCTGAACCTTTTTTTTAAAAACAAAGACGATGCCTAGACATGGGCCATTCGTGCTTCTGAAAGCATGGATCTCAATACAAAAATTAGTACATGCACTTTTTGAAAAAGCATGTACTTCAAATAACGAGGTATGTACCTCGTACCACCAATTTGTCTGTATGCATTATATATTATTAAATTCACTTGTCCAAAAAATAATAACTCATCTACAAAAAAACACATCATAATCTCAATCAATTTCAATCATCGTCACCACCACCATCAGCTACAACCGCGACGAGGTTCCTCGGAGACCCCCAGACGGGGAGCTGCAACAAAGACCATGTCACACTCTCCTCCTCCACCACCAACGCCTCCGTCATGTTGCACAGGTTCTCCATCTCTCCAATCAACGCCGCTTACGCGTCCATCTACAACAAACAAATACATCATCCGCACCTACAACTCCACTCACGCATTTAATCAAACACATTGTGATCACCACCTACAATAGGAGTTAATCAATGGACGGTCTGATGATGCTTAAGATTGTCAGGTCGAATGGCAACGGCGGAGATGGAGGCGGTGGGGACAGCAGGGTGGAGGGGATCTTGGATTTCATGTTGGCGAGCGTCGAAGAGAGGGACTCCCACATGTCGAAACCTCTCTATCACCCTCTTCAATGCCCTTTTTTTTATTTCCATACACTGAATCCTCTCCTCCGCTTCCTCGTCTGCGGCGGCAGAGGGTGGTGGTGGTCGTCATCATCTAGGGGTTTTAGCGGTAGCGCTTGTACATGAAGCCGTCATCGACGCGGACCTCCTACTTGGTCTCCCTTGACGACATTTTTTGTGTGGATTTTTGTTTTTGAAGTTCTGAATTTAGGTGTTTTAGGGAGATTCAGGATTGGTATTGTTACATGAACATGGGCGGGAACTTTTTTGGGGGGAAAATTTTCACAAGATTTTTAAGAAGCTGACTTGGAATATAAAAAAAAAATTCCACGTAGATGCGCTGACGTGGGGTCTGAGACATGGACTGAGTTTATAACTGAGTGTAGCAGCACTCTATGTTTAAACAAATCCAATGCGAAAAATCCATGCAAACAAAATACTATTTTTTTCATACCCAGAGACGGCACATGCCCTGCTTTCCTTCTTCTTCTTTTCTTTTCTTTTCCTCCTTGCAGATCCGATGTGATGCAACTAATGTTGCCATTATTCATAATTCTTCATATCATAATTCTTCGGATCTCGTTCCCTAGGTCGAATCTAGTACTCTGATACCATATGTTGTGCATAGCGGAAGTGAGATAACAAATATCGATATCGAATAAAACACAAATAACAATAAAAACACATATTTACATGGTTCGGTTTAAGCCTACATCCACGGGGCTACAAAATAGTAGAGCATCCACTAATAGAGTTGAGAACACATTAAGACTTACATGCAAATCCCTTGGAGTTTCTTCCTTACTATTCCACTCAACCTTCATTAGGGCCTCTAAATACAAATGTACAAACCAAACTTAATTTCAAAGTCTCTCTACATAAGATCTTATACAAACAAATCATAACTAATAAATCCCTAAAATATCTCAATAAATCTCATCATAAAAATAGACTTTTTTCAAATTAATGATTTTGTCAATTAAGTGTCTACCCTAAATGACTTAATCCTAGCCATTCAAATTTGGTACACTGGATTTGAGACATTTTTCTAACAGTACTCACATGTAAGTCCCTTAATGAAATCCTATCCACCAGTTAGATCTAATATCAAGAACAGCTACACCCAAATCAAACTTTGCTTTCCTCTCTCTTTTTTATTATTCCTAAGATTTGAATGACTTCTTCAAACAACTGATCAGAAAGTGGCATAAAATGGGCACACAGACACACTCAGCTCTCAGTCACACAATTGTATGTGAACTGTGTGTTCTTATCAAGATATGACTTCTACATGTCAAGCTTTCTTGAATTAGTATATATCTACACGAGGTTGTCAATTTTAGATGGGCAACTATTTCCACATAGCCTCCCCAATTGAACAGGTCTGTGACCTGTAGTTTTATTTTAATTTTTGGATAAGTCACAATTCTTTTTCTGTACCTATATGTATATATAAATTCATACTTTTTATATGTGATAAATCCTATGTATGCTTCCTACAGTCCTCACACTATGTCCCCTATCCGCATTAATTGGTGAAATATGTCAAATGGGTTCTCACATCATATCCTTATCACAACATGTGTGTATCTCAGTCTTATATGTGCATATTGTAAAGAACAGGGGAAGCATACCTTTCATTATGATATCATGAATTTGATATCGTTCATAGGATGACAGAAGAGAAGACAGACTAGGAAAAAAATAAAGCATCACCTTATATATTCTTCCTATTAGCATTATTTATTGAAACCAAGTGGGACCTATTATTTTATGATAATGAAATTCAATACCGTAACAAAAAAAAAAGGAATTGATTGGATGTATTTCGCAGTCGATTTTTTTCCCTCATGATCATTGGACAATACAAGTAGGGCCTCATATTTTACTTGATTTTTATCTGTCAAACATGACCTTTCTCAATAACATCTTTATTTAAGTTTCAAAAGGTAAAAAAAAATGAAGATTATATCTATCAATATATATATTTGGAAGATTATATCTAAATTCTAGAGTCTAGAGACTTAAGTAGTTCATATTTTATTAACGAAATATAGCAAGTAAATTGACTGAAAGTAGACATCAAAAACATGCATGCTGTGATGTAAAGGATTACTTGTAAATATGAAACTCTAATGATGCTATAAATAAGAAAATATTAATTCACAAAGTCACTATATGCTCTTCAGTAATCCCAACATGAGTTCCTTTGTGTTCCCTTGCATCTCTCAGGCTATCTGACTTGAAACACTACATATATTGTAGAAACAAAAAAAAAATCTATACAGGTTGTCAAATGGGACATAAATGTCCCTGGTGTGAGCAAGATACTATGTAACAGAATGCATTTGTTATTTCTCCCCTTAATCTTTCCTTGGGTGGTTCAAGAAAACGGCAATATATAATAGATGAATTTGAGAAAGTACGTATCTAGCAAGAAATAGTTTTACTTGTTATTTTATTTCATAATGGTTTTCTCATTATATATTGTTTAAATCTGTAACTTCAAATTTAGTCCATCACAATTATAAAATGTGTAGTCTAACTTAATTGTGAGCTGGGCACACAAGTTTATCATGTAATTAAACATTTAATGAAGGATCATGTCCCCCGAAGATTCAAGTCATCCAAGTATTTGATCAATCTGTAACTTCCTAGTTAATAAATGAAATGATGTTTTTTTTTATAATCAAATAAATTATATCACTCTACACATATAAGAAAATGACAGTTTCCCTCTCAAATATTCTTATCAAAATATGAGTTTTATATGTAGACCTTCCAAGGCAGCTATCTTTTTATTTAATTTCTTGGCGTACTACCGGAAAAGCACATAAGAATTGTTAATTTCAGATGAGCAACTAATTAATTATTTTGTAGAACAATGCACAATTCTCCCCCTCCATATACCTAAAAACAATTTCCCTTTTCAATGACAAAATCAATGCATTCTTCTAACAATTTTCCTTCCTTGTCTGTCATCCTCATCAATATATACATATATATCATCACTTACGCTTATACAATTGCAAAGAAATACGTAATAGCCACTAAAAATAATAATATATATATACACACACGTATAGCTTTCCATATCATGAAGATCAGGTGCCAAAAGTGAAGAATCAAAGACTTCGAAATAAAGAAAATCTTATTAATTTCAAAGATGTGGTTAATTATCTTCAATTAGTTATTGTAAATATTTCAACTATGAATTATAAGACTGAAGATTCTTCCCATTATATGATGTCAATGTTGGAGTATATCATTTGAAATAAGTTGTCGATACATCATCCTATCAAGGATTATGAGGTAATGAAGATTTGATAAACATATAAAATATGTCACTGCCATCGGATTGGACCCTTTTTAAGACTAGCAGACATCTGAAACTCATGTCCTAATTATCTATCTCCTGTTTGATAACTACACTTCAATTTCTTTGGCAAAATAAATCATCTGTCAACCCCCATCTTGATTAAAACAATATAATGCTAAAGAGGTCAACAAAGGCATAATATGAATGGTTCCTCAAACAGTAAAATATTGCATGTTAGCACATCAGGATTTTGCTAGTCAATATTCCAAGAGGGGAGATTAATTCAGATATAAATTGGCTCTCTCTTGCATCATTTTTTGTCGTGCTAGTCGTAAATCGCAGCGCGAAAAGTGCAAATTAAGAAGAGAATTCAAAACAAATCCATTTCTCTGTATATATATTTGTAATTAAAATTTAAATACTGTCGTTGTTTGAAGATTTGAGCATCTAATTATTTAGTGTAAATTCACAAATACCATATATCAGGTTTACGTGGAGGATTATTTAATATTTATATGGAGCAATTCTATCCAATTCAAGACTACAAATTAACATATTGACTAAAGATTTATTTTTTGGGGGGGATATATTGAATAAAGAGTTTTATTTAAATACATTTTCCTTCTTCCATTCCACAGAACAACAGTTTTTTACTTTTTTACGTCTCTGTAACCATCCTATGCTGGAAAAACTCAAGTCAACTTGACCACTGTACAAATAAAAATGTCCTTTATGCAAACAGTCCATGCAATTGAATTCACATATAATTGCCAAATGGATAATGTTAGATGCAATCCCAAATACAGTCTAATGACACTTCACACATGTTTTAATTTTAAAAAAATTAAAAATCTCTCCTAATTAGATATATATTTTGAAGAATATTATATATCGCACTATATTTCAAATTGAATGAACTCATTTTTAACAAATATAAAAAAATTAACAAGATTTATATATGTCATGAGTAATGAAATATATGAGATTATAGTTGAGATGGTAAAAAAATGTGTATAACTGTGTCCTTTGTCACATATGGTAGGAAAGTATTGTTTATAAATACACGGTTATAAACATGTGATTTGCCACTTTTTCTGAGAGTAGTTAGGATGGATCACTCTGTTTGAATTGTATGGTATCTCTCATTTCATTCTCTGTAGGGACAGTTATCAAGAGCTATCGAAAAAGACACCCCTAACGATCACAATTCACAAATTTTTCAAAGGGCCTTTTGTCAGTGGTGCTAAATCAAGAGACCCAGAAAACTCACTTTGTCTTTCTTTCTCTTGTTTAAATAGAGTAATAATTACACTCCCATAAGATGGATGAATAGGTCCAAACCAGGTTTTGTTGGCCTATAATACAAGTGTACAGTTATACTAAAAATAGAGGAAAATAAGTTTATATTGACATTTCAGTATCTCAAATTAGATTATTTTATCAAATTTATTCAACTGATATAAATGTATCTTACATATCAAATCAAATGGCATCATTTTTTATAAATTGACATATCAAATTATATTTTTTTATCTTTTATAAATTTTCATTCACATCTCATTTATATTTTATTTATATCTTAATTATAATCAATCAAATAATAAATTTTTTAATATTATAATTTATAACAAGAATATGTTTGAAATAATTATCTATATCAAAATATAGAAAGATTAAAAAACAAGTGAACCCACGTATTAGCACTTCAGTTTCACCCATGACGAACCTTCTCTTCTTTTTATCCTTAGTTGCACAAATCCCGAAACCATTATAAAATTTTTTTCTTTTCGTAATCCGCATTTAATTGACAACTCACAATGTCTACGTATTTCATCGCCACCACGTGAATTTCCACGAATCACCTTGTCAGCCCATGTTAGCACATCCACGTCATTACACGCCTAATAAAACAAAATTATTAATAATAATAATAAATAAAAGAAAGCCAGCTCCCCAAGTCAACCAGACCGTAAAATTAAAATAAACCAATCTCCCTCGTGTGATCGATCGGATCACATCACCCAACCCCAAGTCCCCAACCGGACCTCCTCATCTATAAATACCCCCTCCCCTCCCATTCTCCTTTACACACCAAATCAGAGAAAATTCAATCAATGCAACCAAAATGCACCTCAAAAACCTCTTCTCCTTCTCCTCTTCCCATCACAGCCGTTCATCCACTCTCAAACACAGCAGCACCAGCCATCACAGCCGTCCATCCACACCGATGGCCTCACCCATCGGACCTTCTCGTCTGCGTTGATGGAGGACAACATCTCATCAGCCGAGTCCATCATCAACAAGTGGGACGTCGATTCCCCCTCCGTCTCCTACACTAAGGTCACCTCCCTCTTCTACCAGGACGACGACCGCTCCGAGGCCCTCCGCTTCATCAACACCGTCAAGGACCTCCAGCGTTCCTTGCTCTTCTTCATCTCCGACCGTTCGTCTCCCGACTCGCATTCCCTTATCGTCACCGCGCAGAAGCTCATGGAGTCTGCCATGAAGAGGCTGCAGAAGGAGTTCTATCAGATCCTCTCCGTCAATCGAGACCGCCTCGACCCCGAATCGGTCTCCACGAGGTCCTCTCTCACCTCCCTAAACTCGCTCGACGATCCACGCTCGGATTTCGAGGACGATATTGGGGGTTCCGATGACGAGATCAATCCAGACGGGGATTCGATGAACCAGTCTCCGGTTCCGATCCAGGCGGAGTCGGACCTGAGGTCCATCGCCGAGTGCATGATCTCCGCCGGGTACGGCAAGGAGTGCCTCGGGGTCTATCGGTCCCTCCGTCGGTCGATCGTGGACGATTCGCTTTATCGGTTGGGGATCGAGCGGCTGACGGCGTCGCAGGTTCACAAGATGGACTGGGAAGTCCTCGAGATTCGCATCCGGTCCTGGATACCCGCCACAAGGAACGCGCTCCAGTCCCTCTTCCACGGCGAGCGCGTCCTCTGCGACCGTGTCTTCGCCGACGCGCCGGTGTCGGTCCGGGAGTCCTGCTTCGCCGAAGTCTCCGGCGAGCAGGCGATCGGGCTGTTCTCCTTCGCCGAGTCGGTCGCCACGTCGAAATTCAAGAAGTCGCCGGAGAAGATGTTCCGGTTCCTCGACATGTACGAGTCGATCTCCGATCACTGGGAGGACATCCAGTCCACGTTCTCCTACGAATCATCCGCCGCCGTCCGCTCGCACGCCACGTCCGCACTCTTGACACTCGCCGAGACGATCCGGTCCGCGCTTGCCGAGCTGGAATCGGCGATCCAGAAGGACTGGTCGAAATCGGCGGTCCCGGGGGGAGGAGTCCACCCGCTGACCGGGTACGTGATGAACTACGTGGCTTTCCTCACCGATTACTCGCAGAGCCTAACGGACATCCTCGCCGAGTACCCGCTCCAGGTGCGGGCCCCACTCCCGGAGTCCTTGTTGAGTACCACCACGTCATCGCCAATGAACGGCTGCGATGAGAACCTATCGATGAGGCTGGCGTGGATCATATTGCTCTTGCTGTGCAAACTCGACGGGAAGGCCGAGCTGTACAAAGAGGTGCCTTTGTCGTACGTGTTCCTCGCGAACAACCTCAACTACGTCGTGGAGAAGGTCAAGGGCACAGATCTCGAGGAGATACTGGGGTGCGAGTGGGTCGCGAATCACGAGGCGAAGGTGAGGCAGTACGCGGCGAACTACGAGAGGATGGGGTGGAGCAAGGTGTTGTCGTCGATGCCGCCGTTGGATAGTGGGGATCGGACGGCGGAGGAGGTGGGGGAGGCGTTCAGGAGTTTCAACGAGCGTTCAAGGAGACGTACATGATGCACGCCACGTGGCTCATTCCAGACGGTCGGATGAGGGACGAGGTCAAGGTGTCGATATCTCGGAAGGTAGTGCCGATGTATCGGAAGTGGTACGAGGCGTATCGGGGGAGAGTTGCAGGGGTCATAAGGTTCGCTCCAGAGGACATCGAGAATCGTCTGTCGGATCTGTTTTACGGGACCGATTTTTCTTGTTCGGGTACCGGTTCGGGTTGCGTTTCCGTTTCGGGCGGCCACTCGAAGGGTTCCAGGTCGTCTCGGTGATGGGGTTTGGACTTTATGGAGGGGTATGGATTCTTGGATTCCTTTGTTTATAAAAAAGGATAAGAACTATCGAGATTCTTTGGTTTATAAATAATGAAGAAACTTGTATTATACGAACATTTTGTACTTGTTACGGCTTAATCTGATCGATTAATTTTTTATGTTATTATTCTTGGCGCATTCTGTGGTGCTCTCTGGATTCTGATAGACCAACCGTACGTCTGTACTCTATACGCGAAGTTTTTTTTATATTAAAAAACACTATTTTATATTGAGGAATTCGTGCAACAACCATGAGTCCATGACTTCAGATTTTCTAAACGTTACATCGTTTTCAAGGTGGTTGATACGCGACTGTTTGTTAAGAGAAATGTAACGGTAGTTATCAAGCCGGAAATGTAGTTGCTGTCCGCAAGAATCTGATTTGTCAAGCACGTTCATAACGTATTTTATATAACAACTTGTCAAATTTTTATTACAATATATTTATTTTTGATGGGGACATCAACTGCATAGTCCGTGATCCCAACAATTCATGACAAAGGTAACATCATCAATAGGAAAGAATGATGCTACAGATTGTCCAATTGAACGGAAAATGTCTATTCGTATCTTACTTCGACATTTGTCTAGAGACAACAATATATAGAAACATTTTTTTTTAATACGGATGTGAAAACTAAATACTGAGAAGTGTTCTACATGACATATTTCTGCGAAATTCGGCAGGGGCTTCGAGCAATTGGGCAGCGTTTTGTAGCGGGATTACAAAACTGATTTTCTATAAAAGCTGGTTTTAAAACTGAATCTTAAGAAGTTGTTATTGGAGGAATGTCCTTATCTACTAAATAACTTGGTCACCAAGTCTTGATTTACTTAGTTGTACAATCCCTTGTATCATGAGATCACTGCTTCCACATCCCTTAAGTCATGGGATTGTTTATATGTATGTGTATATATTTGTGGGTTTGTAATGCAAATCAAATAGTGATTCTCTATCTCTTTCATAATTTCAGAGCAGGTTTAAATTCAAATGGCTCCTACCCCTGTCTCAGCATCTTCTCCCTCAAATACAATCTCTATTCCTAACATCTCAACTGTGGTTTCTGTTAAATTAACAGAAACCAATTACCTCATTTGGAAAACTCAGATCAAACCATTCCTCATTGGTCAAAACTTTGGCGTTTCATTGATGGATCCCATCCATTCCCTTCAGTCTATACAAATAATGCAACCTCCACCACCACCCCAAATCCTGACTACACTATTTGGTTTCAAATGGATCGATCCATCATTAGCATAATCACCGCTACTTTCTCCGAACCTGTTCTCTCTCAAGTGGTAGGGCTCTCTACTTCACGTCAGATATAAGAATGTCTTCAACAAAATTTCTCTCAACAGTCTCTCGCAAATGCCACTCATCTACGTTTTCAGCTCCTCTCTAAATCTAAAGGAACCAAGTTATTTCAGTACATGCAGCATCAGTCTCTTGGGATGCCGCTGCCATCAATGAACCCGTTTTGAACAGGCCTTGTCACATCTCCCCTTCGGCTTGGTGCAGATCTATCTTGTCTGTTCTCTTTATCCCTCCGCTCCCGGTTGTCTCAATCTTCGACATGCCTCTTGACATTTTAATCGCAGCTCCAACATCCCGTGAGTCCTGATTCATTACTCATGAAACCACTTCACAAACAGCACTTCTTTCTACTCGTGGGCGGCCTCTTGGAGGACGCCATGGTCTTTGGTCGTGGGGATCGTCACTCTTATTTCAATAGGCGTGGTGGTCGCGGTGGTCGCGGTATCACGGTCAAAGCGCAACCAACAATTTAGGAATTCTTGGACATCCCGTCTAACAATCGAAATCAATGTCAATTTCTTTCAAATATGTCACAGCTTCTTGCTAAGTTCGCAACATTCAAGAAGATATTCCTCACCTTTGCAATAAATGTCAACCGGTTTCCCAACCGGTATCCTGTAGGTGCCACCAACCATTAACTGTGATGCCCGCTCCATGAAGTCCAAATCTGATTATGGTGGTACCGAAGTCTATTGGATAGCGGTGATTCCCTTCCCATCGGCACACTTAGTCTTTCTTTTTCTGGCTCATCCATGTTTTGTCTCATGTTCTTCACTTTCCTCATATGAATAAAAACCTCTTACATCATTCACCAAAGATAACCAATCTTTACTTTCTTCCCATGGGGTTTCGTTATTCGTGATTTACAAACGGGTGCCATTTTTTCAGGGCCGATTGAGGCGGGCCTTCATCAAACCACATCGTGCATTCACTCATGCTTTACGGCCTCTTGCTCTTCGTCGTCATGGATCAACGTTTAGGCTCCTCCAATAAAGTCTTCAAGTTCTTCTCAAATAAATGTTTTTGTAGCTTGTGCTTTGGGAAAGTCTACGGTTTTTTTCAATACGCACATTGCCATAACCATTTTTTCTTGTTCATTCACTGATGTCTCCTGTCACTTCTGTCTCCGGTTTTCAATATTATATCTTATTCACTGATAATTACACCCGATATTCTTGGATATTTCCTATGCGTCATAAATTGAAAGTTTTCTCTCATTTTACAAATTTTTTAACTTTTGTTGAAAACCAATTTTCTACATCCATTAAACAATTTCAGAGTGATGGTGGTAAAGAATTTGATAATTTCTCTTTTAAACGATTGTGTGTGCAAAAAGGGATACATCACCGTTTATCAGGCCCTCACACCCCACAACAAAATGGTCTTGCGGAGCGGAAACACTGTCATATATCAGAAATGGGTCGTACGTTACTCATTGTATCTCACCTCCCTCACAATCTGTGGGTTGAAGCGGTTTGCACAGCAGTGTACTTGATTAACAGGCTTCCGAACCCGCTCCTAAAATGGTCCTCACCATTTCTCTTTGACACCAATCCAGATTATTTATCCATTCGAATCTTTGGGTGTGCATGCTATCCTTATCTTGGTGATTATGCTACTCATAAATTACAACCAAGGTCTATTGCATGTGTTTTTATTGGTTACACTAATTGCCATAAAGGGTACAGATGTCTTCATCTTTCCACAGGCAGAGTATATATCTCACGACATGTGCTATTCAATGAAGCTGAATTCTCATATGCCTCAAGGCCCATGACTGTTGAAGCATCTCATTTCTCTGATATGGTTTCTGTTCCAATTCTGAATATACCAACGGCAGCAACAATCCCTTCTACAGCACCACCACCACCACTAAGAGGATATTCTCACTTCATCATTTGCGCCAATTATTTCTACACAGCCCACTACATTGGATCCGCCTTCTTCGTCCAATGTGTCGTCATCACAGTTGGCTTCTTCTTCGGGCGCTAATATTCATCCCATGCGCACCCAAGCCAAGGATGGCATTGTTAAACCCAAACAGGGAGATTTTGCTACTCGACATCCAATTCCACGAGCCTTTGCATTTGTTCTCACCTCCGCTAACATTGAGCCCACTTGCTACACTACTGCGGCTCGACCCCGGAATGGCGCCAAGCCATGCATGATGAGTTTAATGCTCTTCTTCGCCAATATACTTGGTCTCTTGTCCCACCGCAATCTCATCTCAACACAGTTGATTGTAAATGGGTTTTTAAAATAAAGCGGAAATCTGACGATAGTATTGAACGATATAAAGTTCATCTTGTTGTTAAAGGGTTCCATCAACAAGCTGGTCTTGACTATGATGAAACCTTCAGCCCTGTGGTCAAACCACCTACTATCCGCACCGTCCTCAGCCTAGCAGTCTCATGTGCTTGGCCTATTCGTCAGTTAGATGTCAAGAATGCATTTCTCCATGACTTCCTTTCTGAAGAGGTATATATGACTCAACCACCAGGTTTTGTTGATCCTTGCCGTCCTCATCATATTTGCAAACTTCACAAATCCATTTTTGGCTTGAAGCAAGCACCTATGGCATGGTTTCAGCGTTTTAGTTCTTTCATTCTATCCTATGGGTTTATTCAAAGCAAAGCTGATAGCTCCATGTTCATTTTTTATCATGACTCAAGCATTATGATTTTGTTACTCTATGTTGATGATATTATCCTCACGGGTAATACTTCATCACTCCTTAATTCATTTACTCGCACGTTGGGTCACGAGTTTGAGATTAAGGACCTCGGGAAGCTTCTTTATTTCTTGGGTCTTGAAGTTGCTCATCTTCCACAAGGATTACATCTCTCTCAAAACAAGTATACCATAGATATTCTTCATTGAAGCAAGTTTATTGATAGCAAACCATGTACTACACCTATGGCCACTAACTCTCAATTATCCCTTGGTTCTGGTGATTTATTATCTGATCCTACGGAGTATCGGCATCTCGTTAGCGCCCTTCAATATCTTACACTTACCCGTCCAAATATTGCTTATGTTGTTCAATGTGTTTCTCAATTTATAAGTCATCCACGCACGTCCCATTTTGAGGCTGCTAAACGCATCCTTCGCTACCTCAAAGGCTCCCTTGGTCGCGGACTTCTTATACAAAGTACGCCGCAACCACTACGCTTGGTCGCCTACTCAGACGCAGATTGGGCTGGATGCCCCGATAGTCGTCGCTCCACCACTGGTTACTGTATTTTTCTGGGTCCAAATTTGATATCTTGGTGTGCCAAGAAACAACCAACGGTTTCCAAATCCAGTGCTGAAGCTGAATACCGAGCACTTGCGTAAACCTGTGCGGACATTGTTTGGATACAACATCTACTACAGGAGCTTCGTGTTCACTTGTCTTCTCCAATCCTTCTCTACTGTGATAACATTAGTGCCACATACATGGCTGCCAATCCAGTGTTCCATGCACGCACGAAACACATTGAACTTGACTATCACTATGTTCGGGAGCGCGTTGCAACCAACACTTATCGAGTTCAGTTTGTGCCATCGAAAGATCAATTAGCTGATATATTTACTAAAGGTCTTTCCAAGCAATGTTTTTCTCAACTGAGTTCCAAACTCGTCTCTTCTCCACCGTCGAGTTTGCAGGGGAGTATTGAAGGAATGTCCTTATCCACTAAATAACTTGGTCAACAAGTCTTGATTTACTTAGCTGTACAATCCCTCGTATCATGGGATCACTGCTTTCAGTTGTATATATTCGTGGGTTTGTAATGCAAATCAAATAGTGATTCTCTATCTCTTTCAGTTGTAATCACTTAGCTTTTAAAGATTGTACTTTTTTAACACTATTTGTTTAAAATTTATCTGTATGAAGTTATAGTAAAACTGTTTGGTTTCACGATTTTAAAAACAACTTTCTATAAACGTAAAATTGTCTAATCGTACAATCAAATATTGTCTTTGTCTTGCTCGGAGGGTTCTATGCTGCTAGACATTGGGTGGTGGGATCGGGTGAAGCCGTGCATGTGCTTATGGCTAGACGTTTGGTTGTCAACGAAAGATGCCTATAGCAGCAAAATAAAATATATGTAAGATATATATATATTTTATATTAAAGGCTTCAGAGGAGCGTATAAGTTCCTGAACATACAACAACAGGCCATAGGAAGCCTGTTTGACAACACATTGGGCTACTGTCCAGGAAACCAAACCCAAACGGGCTTATCAAACACTTTGACCCATGGCCCATCAACCATTGTTTATTTCCCTTGCTTAAAAGCAAGATTTGATACTCCCATCTCTTCATGAGGTGGGGTGTCCCTTAACCACTCGAGCAGGTGGGACAAAATGGGTGCGGCTAGAGCCACCCCACATGTTATCCTACCCACCCCATAAAAAATTAATTTATTTCATATCTAACCCACCCCACGAGTTCGACATAGACGATGTCTTCTGTGTTTAAGATTGTTCGACATAGATCATGTCGATCAGGAACCATAAATCTTATTTTCAGTTCGACATAGACGATGTTTTCTATATTTAAGGTGATTCGACATTGTAAATACCCCAATTTTGACCGTCTAGAGAGACAGAAATACTTCAAGTAACACACGGAAATATCCCACAAGTGGACACCAATAGAGAACCAAAGTTCGGTAAACCGGAAACCCTAACCCTAGCCTTGACCTAAACCTAAACCGGAAACCCTAAACCCTAAGCCAAACCCTAAGACCCAAAACCTAAACCCTAACCCTAAGCCAAAACCTAAAACCCTAGCCTAGACCTAAACCTAAACCCTAACCCTAAACCAAACCCTAGCCCGGACCTAAACCTAAACCTACCCTAAAACCCAAAACCCTATAATCCTAAGCCCCTGGAAAGGGGCGGCTAGCCTTAACTAGCCGCCCCTTACTGGGCGGCTAGTTTACACTAGCCGCCCCCCCCCCCCAAACCGCCCTCTGGTCGACTTTGGACCAGTTCCCTGGATGGGACATAAAGCAATATTAAATGCTGATCATTGCGGCGGGTCATGACCTTTAACCGCCCTCTCTTGGCCGGATCAAACCAAGTAGCCGACCCAAGCCACCGCTTGTCAGATATGGGACGTTTGGCAGGTCATGATAGGGGTGGCTACCAGGAAGTAGCCGCCCCATCCCGGGCGGCTAGTGCTAACTTGCCGCCCTTCACCTGGTCTCTGACTGAAAAACCAGAGCATTAATGAGAGGTCCAATCGAAGCCACCCACTCCATTACCCTCTGGATCTTCCCCTGCCTCTCTTTTACTATAAATAGAGGAGGTCCCAAGCCTTACAACAACATCCAAAAATCACCAATTCCTCTTCATCACCAACCCACCATCCCCACTAGTTCAAAACCCTTCCACCACTAGAAATCCCAAGAGAGAGAGAGAGAGAGAAAGAGCCCCTTTTGTGAGAGAAACACCCATTCCCTACATAAAATACCCTCTCATCCCACCCTCCATAAACCCAGGCTAAACCTAGCTTAGCCTCTGCCCAAGACCCCACCCTTTTCCTACCAAAGCCCTGTCCAAATTCCCCCAGACCCTGGACGGCTAACCCTAGATAGCCGCCCCCTGGCCGACGGCTAAACACGACTAGCCACCCCCCTATCCACACCCCATATCAACATCCCTTTGACCCATAACTCCTTTAGTCAAGCCCGGAAGCAGAATAGGATTACCTGTTTTTCACCTCTGTGTACGGTATATCCGTATCTCAGAGCGGAGACCCCACAAACTCCCCACGTAGGCGATCAAATCCGACCCAAACCCCTTTCCTGTTTTTAGAAAAAGCAGGTGGCGATCACAAAACCCCTTGAATCCTCTTGAGCCGCTGTCGGGCACCTCAACCAGGAACGACACCCTCACCCCTTCCGAGAAGACGATCCGACCGAGCCCGCCAGGGCACGCATCCGATCCGAAGCCCCGAAGAACCCCCACAGACATGTATTATATCGATCGCGTGAATGATAATGTACGCATATATGATAACTTATATTCATTTAGGTGTACGGCGATTGTTTTTTGCGGTGTCGTCAACCGACAAAAACATTGGAGGGCTGAAATGTGTTGAACTAATCATTGATCTTCATGAACAAAATCAAACAAAGTGATATGTGGGCATTCGTTATAATATATCAATCACAAACAATGTGTATCCCATTTTTATTTTCAATGTTAATGAGATAAACATGTTGGTGAGTGTATTACGAACATTATAATTCAATAAGATTTGATTACTCAAATATTTAACACTTTATTGTCAATATAAGAGTTAACCTAGTATCAATTTGTCAACAGTAATTACGTTGATCACATATCAGAAATTTTTTCTCTCTTCGACATGATCCATGTCGAACTAACTTAAACACAAAAGAAATTGTTTATGTCGAACAATTTTAAACACAGAAGAAGACGTCATCTATGTCGAACGTGAGGTGGGTTAGATATGAAATAAATTAATTTTTTATGGGATGAGTAAGATAACATGTGGGGTGACTATAGCCGTGCCCGGACAAAATATATGTAAGATATTACTTCTAAAGGACGTCAAACTCTATTGATGACGACAAGTAATCTATTGATGCATCAGACGTGTGTCAGCCGACCAATGATAACTTCCTCTCTGTTTCCTTCATGTCACAGTCTATTAAAACCGTCATCCAGTCCAGCAGTTGTATTCATGTGATGTAATTAAATGAAAGTACTGCCTACGTAGACATAAAAATTTATACCAGTTTATGATTTATGCTGCTCCATGATCCATTATGATTGAAGGGATTGGCACGTTGACACCTATGATACGCCTTCTTCTTCTCCTTTCTTTTTTTTTTCAGAAGGTTGAATCACATTGGATCGTGGAAAACTTTGTTTCAATCGGGCATTAAAATAAAATTTAGTGTTTGAATAGTAAAACATACATTTATAGACAATAATAACTTACGATTGAGACGCTCTGAAAAGAACGATTTTACAACGTTCATATGCTTTATCGAACTTGGAGATTGACACCACAGTCTCAAATGGGTTCATTCATGAATCATTTAATTATATTTATGAATTGCTTAATTTGATTTAGATTGAAACTGTTAAATTATATGTGTCATCTTATTATATGTGTATTGAATTACACGTGTAACTCATATTCATTTGTCTATATAAAGGGATTTAACCCTAAGTAGAATACAAGGATTTCATTATTCCATTCTCTTATCATAACATGGTATCAGAGCCACCACTTTCACAAACCCTAATTTTTTTTTTTAATCCTTCATCGCCGTCGTCGTCGTCGCCGTCACTGTCGTTGTTGTCGTCGTCATCGCGTCGCCCCTGCCGCTGCGCTCCGCCACTGCCGCCCCCGCCCCTGTCGCGCAGCCCCTTCCCACGCACCCCCTGCCGCTGCGCGCCACCCTTGCACGCGCGCCATGCAGCCCACGCCCCGTCCGCGCGCTGCCCACGTGCCCTCCTGTGCCCTGTCCGCGCGCGGCCCACCCCGCCCGCGCCCCGTCCGCATGCTGCCCGCGCCCTGTCTGTGCGTGCCTAGCCGCTCCGTCCGCGCGCGCGCACCGACCGCGTCCCTGCCGGTCCCCCGTCCGCAGCCTGCCCGCACGTCGTCTGCCGCGCCCGGGTTGCGTGATTAGTGCAGATCCGCGCAGATCTTCCTGGATCTCTCGGAATCTGTCCCAGACAGCATCCCAGATCCCACGGGAATTTGTCTCGGGCAACATCCCGGTTCTCCCGAAAATTTATCCCGAGTCCGCATGTGTTCGCTCTCGCCCGGCTCCAGGACCCGATCCGGTACCAGCTCTGGACCCAGTTTCGGGACCCGACCCGGAAACCTGCGCCCGGCTCCAGGACCCGATCCCGTACCAGCTCCGGACCCAATCCCGTACCAGCTCCGGACCCAATTCCGGGACCCGACCTGGAAACCCGAGACCCGACCCGGAAACAACTCCGGACCCAGTTCCGGGACCCGATCCGGAAATCTGAGACCCGATCCGGTACCAGCTCCAGACCCAGTTCCGGGACCCGACCCGGAAACCCGGCCCGATCACCCGATCCGGCCTGATCCGGATTTCACCTCAGGTCATCTCCGATCGCCCTGCGGCATCCCCGGCCGCCCTTTGGCACCCTCCGACCGCTCTTTGCCGCTAGTCCGATTAAGCTGTTCGAGGAGTCCGTTTTGATCAATTTTTCGTCTCCGACATCATCATCTAGTCTTCAGCAAAAAAAAGGGGCAACTATTCTATGGCGTCTCCTCAGTCATCTTTGTCGTTCATCTATGAGGGAATCCTGGGGGCCGCTCCTGCTGTGGATCACCATAAATCGCGTAAACAAAGACCTACTAAGAAGCGTTATAGACCGAGAAGACGTGGACATCATCTTTCTCCTATTGCCGCTGCGACTGCTACTCCGCTTGCCTCCATTCAGCCACAATTGGGTCAGCTTGATCAGATCAGTTAGTGCCTCGACCACTTGATTCTGCAGTAGCCAATTTCTAGTTCTTCTACTCCCTTTGCATTGTCTTCTACTACGAGTACTCCTGTTTATTGGATCTTTGATTCAGGTGCCTCACATCACATGACCCTGATAGTTCTGTCCTCACTGCATGCTCACCTGCACCCTCTCACTTACCATCGATTCATACTGCTAATGGATCTCATTTTGTCATCACGCAGTGTGGATCGATTACCACCACCTCTGACCCTACTGGACGACTTTCATTGCCATCTGTTTTGCATGCTCCTGACCTTTGCATGAATCTTGTGTCTATTAGTCGACTGTGTGATTCTGGATTCACTGTTACCTTTACCTCTTCTGGGTGTTCTGTGCAGGATCCACATTCATGGCAAGGATTGATGTTGGTTAAGGATTGGCAGACTATATTATGTGGAGTATCTTCATCTTCCTGTACCTGATCCCTCAGCTTTCTCTGGAGTTGTCACCTCTGATGCTGATTTGTGGCATAAAAGGTTAGGTCAAGTTTCAGAGTCTCGACTTAAAGCCCTTATTCAATCTGGTGATTTAGGTCGTGTTTCTTTTTCTCCTCTTTCTGTTTGTGAGGGTTGTAAATTGACTAAACCTGTTGCTACTCCATTCCATTCTAGTAATCATCAGTCATCTAGTCCATTTGAACTTGTTCATTCTGATATCTGGGGTCCTTCTCATATCACATCAAAAAGTGGTTTTTCGTATTATATCAGTTTTATTGATGACTATTCTTGTTTTACTTGGATTTATTTATTGCGTCATCGATCTAAGGTCCCAAAAATATATGAGGTTTTTACCACTATGATTCACACCCAGTTTCAGACTCGCATCAAAATCTTTAGGTCTAATTGTGCTCGAGAATATATTTCTTGCATGATGCGTTCTCTTCTTCAATCTCATGGCGCTCTTTTTCAGCAATCCTGTCATTATACTCATGAGGAGAATGGTGTTGCTGAAAGAAAACATCGCCATATTCTTGAGACCGCTCGTTCCCTCTTACTTTCTTCTTCAGTCCCCTGCACATTCTGGGTTGAGGCTGCTCTTCTATCTATTCATCTTATCAATATCACTCCCTCTTCTGTCCTCTCTGGTAAGACTCCTCATGAGCGCCTTTTGTTAGACCTGTGTCATTTAGAGTCCTAATTTCGATCGGAGTCGCTAAAATTTTGATTTTTAGCTACCTTCTGGGGTTTAAGGACTCTGATTGAAGATATAACTGCATATTATGGGTCCTGGTACTGTTTAGTACTGCCTATAAAATTTCCGTTTAATTCCGATAATGTTTTTGAAATTATGCAGTTTCGGATTGGTATTCGGATTTGATTTTATTAAAATCCAAGATGATGAGGTAAAAATCCGATATTTTTACGAGATGTTAAGTTTGGGGATAGCTTCCATATAGAAGTGGAATTGGATCAACTGGATTCGTATATTAAAAGTTATGGATATTTTTCCATGTATACCCCGAAGTTGAGAAATCCAGGCAGCAGCCCTGTATGATGTTTAGCCTAGATTTCGAAATACCTGGAGAGGTGATTTGATCTGGGTGTAAACATGAAAGTTGTAGATAATCGTCTTATCTTTCAAATGTCACTGGAATCATGCAATTCGGAGTTGTATAGAGGGAGTTATGGCCGTTTAAGTGAAGACTGTCCAGGATTTTGGGGCAGGGACGATTTGGTCGTTTGTCACCTCTTTTAGATATTTATGTGCCTAAAATATCTCTCATCCCCCTCTCTCTCGAGCAGATCTTCTGGTGTGAAAAATGTGGAGGAGAAATTGGAGGTGGTGATGAAGTCTTCTCTTCCATGTCTTTGAAGGTGTGTTGTTTGGGGGGGAGGTGCGGAGGTCGGTGGTGGTAGCGGTGGAGCTACTGCGGCGGGCATGCCGGAGTCGCGGATGGACCTCCCGCTCTCCTCGGTTGGGTTCAGCCGGGTCTGTTGTGGCTGTTGGGAAGAGTAGAAGTTCCATTGCCTTGTTGTTGTTGTGTGTGCTTGGAATTGAAGAAGCTGAAGAGGGGGGGGGGGGGAAACACATATTCAAGTGTTATGTGTTGTGTATGTGTGCACACCACTTACTTGTGAATATGTGTGAGTGAACCATATATACATATTTTTCTCTTCTTACCAATGTGCATCACCTAAACTTGTGTTTGTGTACTAAAGGGGCGTGGGATTGACGCATTGGTACACTCGAGATCACATAAGAGGTATGCGGAGGCTGCGGGTGCGCGCTCGGCGTGCTCGCATGCGTGCGGAGTGCGCGGGAAGCGTGCATGAGGTGCTCGCATGCGTGCGGAGTGCACGGGAAGCGTGCGGAGTGCGCGGGAAGCGTGCATGAGGTGCTCGCATGCGTGCGGAGTGCACGGGAAGCGTGCATGAGGTGCTCGAGGGTGTGCTTGACGTTGTTCGATGCGTGCGGAGTGTGCGGGCAGCGTGCACGAGGTGCTCAAGGGCGTGCTTGGCCTTGCCCGATGCGTGCGGAGTGCGTGGGAAGCATGCACGAGGTGCTCGAGGACGTGCTTGAAGTTGTTTGATGCGTGCGGGGTGCATGGGCAGCGTGCACGGGGTACTCGAGGGCGTGCTTGCGGCGCTCAGACGCGTTCGGAGTGCTTCGTGGTGTCGAGCAGCTTGTTATAGCCAAATGCAACCATTGGATGATCCTTGGTGGATTGATTTCAGGCTTCGGATTCAACTCGTCGCTCTCTTCCGTTTCGCGAGCCGTGCGCTCGTTAGGTGAGTGGTTTGATTCCAACCCTTCCGGGATCGCTCGATGCACGTAGTCGTGCTTCGCGCTTTCATGGGGCTTTAATTGCACCCTAAATATGCTAGATATCATACATGCTAGGTTATATAGCTCGTATATTGTGTAGAACCCCTATTCTACCGTATACTTGCCTATGTATTGTATAGAATATTGCATGACTTAGGTATTTTGTTCAAAATACTACCCTTATTATTAATTGAACATATCCAGCATGTTTAACTTGGGTTAATAACGGGGTGTATGCGTAATAATCCCGATTTAGTACTCGAAGGTGTGGTATAGTTGTTGCACCCATCTTGTTGGGGCAAAACTATGACCAGCTTCGAGAGGGAATGAGGCATTCCCTCTGTGGTATAGGTGTGGTATAGTTGTTGCACCCATCTTGTTGGGGCAAAACTATGACCAGCTTCGAGAGGGAATGAGGCATTCCCTCTCTCTCGCCCTCCCTCCTTTCGCGAACCAAGTGAGTAGATGTAGTTCCTACTTGACTCGGGTTTGCTTGGAATTATTGGCATACACCTATTGTCGCGCGGATCGCGCTTAACCCTCCCCTTTGAGTTGGTGATACCCAACGCCTGCTTAAGTCATACCTTTGTGATAGTATGTTTATTATGCCTCGTATGCATGTTTAAGTAAGTTATCCCTGTGTAATTAATTGCATATATATAATATATGCCGATATGGCCATGATTCCTGTCTAATGTGTTAGACAAGTGTATGACCTCTTGTGGGGTCATACCATGGCTTCGACATTTAGAATTAAAAGTCTTCCCCGCATCTGAGTTATGCGCCCTGGAGGGAATTCATGAGAATTCATTGCGCCTATCGGTGTTTGATAATCGTTGATGATGGATCCATAGGGATCGTATTCGCGAGTGTCGGGTGTTCTTACCTTCGTCGGTTCCGAGTAGAGACTGCCCGGCGTAGTAAAGTCCGGTGGAGACCTCCCTGATACTACTCATGACGCGTGTTGATGTGCCCATACCGCTGAGGTAATGATCGTGGGAGGCTAGTCCGGTAGAGGCCTGAACCCTGTGAGGTGCCGGGAGGCTGCCAGGTAGTATTGGCCACACCAGGAGAGACTACCGGAAGACGAGTGGTGTAGAACAATCGACCTCTTCCCCAAGAGCCTATGTCACCCCGAGAATGGGGTGAGGGTGAGGGTGTGGTGGGTCGGCGTTGGTTCGATCTGCCAGTTCGTGTAATTTCCCAAGATCCTATGTCACCCGTCGGGGTGAGGGTGAGGGTATTGCTCCCAAGATCCTATGTCACCCATCGGGGTGAGGGTGAGGGTATTGGCGTGAGTGGGGTGGGCTCGAGTTGATACTCGACCCACCAGCTTGTGTAGTAGGTTTTCCCATGGGGTTCGCGCTGCGAACAAGTAGTGGTTCCTCCCAATATCGTCGTATGTCGTGGCCAAGATGTTGAAGCTGCCCTGACAGAGGACTCCCACTTGTAAGTACTCCCGATGCATTCGGCGGATGTACTGATAATGGGAGTGTACCAGGTGAGTCTACGCGAGGGTGGACTACCGGACGATATTGCGAGCATGAATTGTTCTCCCCTTTGCCGGATCCGTGTGGATGCTTCCTAGGTACGAGCCGCCCTGGGTGGATCCCCACCTGTAGGTACCATCGACGCTGTCGACAGTGTACTGACCGTGGCCGGCTCCAGGTAGAGGCTGCCCGGGAGAGCGTTACCGGATGACGAACGGTGTAGAACAGCAAGTTTTGTCCTTCAAGTCCCTAGGCTCACCCCTGTGGGGGCTAGGGCGAGGGCAGGGTATGGTCGCACCGCCGTGTGACCTTGTTAACCGTTAGGTTTCTACCCCTGGCTTTCCTTGACAGGAGACTGCCTTGTATCGAATGTTGTGTAGGTGTTTGGTTTCTGACCACTCACTGAGCTTGTAGCTCACCTCTCGCTTATGTTTTTCCTCAGTTGACGCTGAGTCGGATCCAAGAGAAGAGCTCCCCTGGCGCCATCCGAGTAGGAGACCCGCGTTCGCATTGGATATCTTGCAAGTCAGAGGCTATCAGCATTCCATTTTTTATTGTATGTATTATACTTGTGCTTGTGCACGGTATGTAGAGTGTTGATGTCTGTTATTGTTATATATTGGCTCTCACAGGACAGTTGATTGTGTACTCTAGTCTGTAATATGTCTTTGAATTACAGACTTAGTCATTTGAGCTTCTGCTTTTTGTATATATTTGATGTCAGTTACTTGTGTACTGCCTTTTCTATGGTGGAGTATTTATTTGAACTCGTGTATGGATTACTGATATCATTTATATATTTGCCACGTCTCGGGGACGGCCGCCCTGGGGCGTGACACCTTTACTCCTCCAAACATGATTATAGTAGACTTCACACTTTTGGATGTACTTGTTTCGTGCTTCTCCCTCCTCATCAACGCACCAAGTTGGCCGCTTGGTCAGTCAAGTGTGTATTCTTGGGGATTAGTTTCGAACACAAGGGATATCGCTGCTACGATCCTGTTGGAGATCGTTTTTGGCTTGCTCATCATGTGTCATTTGTCAAGGATGTTCCCTATTTTTCTTCTACACCCATTGCCTCCTCCCCCCTGTGCCTTCTCCTGTTCAGGCCTCTCCTCCTTTGACTTCTCCAGTTCAGGCCTCTCCTCCTGTGCCTTCTCCTGTTCAAACCTCCCCTATTGAGTCTCTACCTCTTCTCAGGCCATCTGTTGTGCTTGAGTCCACTCCTAGTTCTACTCTCTCTGAGCCTCATCTCAGCACTCATGCAGCCAACTCCCCTGATCCTCCTGGTTCTCCTCCTATTGTGTCTCTTCTTGCTTCTCCCACAGATGACTCCGCTGGTATTCCACCTTCTTCGACTGACGCACCTCCCTCTGATGTGGATCCTCATCCCACGACTCGCTACCCTCAGCGTGAGCGTCATCCACCTACTCGCTTCAGTTTTGACTCTGGACCACCTGACTGATTTGGCTTTGCTTCAATGAGTACATATTCTCCACAGTTCCAGGCTTATCTCACCGCTATCCATGTCCATCGTGAGCCCAAATCCTATCGAGAGGCAGTTGAGTACCCTGAATGGCAGCAGGCCATGAATGAGCAGTTTCAAGCTTTTGAGCAGACACAAACCTGGGATGTTGTTCCACTTCCGGATGGCGTTACACCTATCAGTTGTAAATGGATATTCAAGATTAAGTATCGACCTGATGGATCCATTGAACGACATAAAGCTCGTCTTGTTGCTAGAGGTTTCACACAGGAGTATGGCATTAACTATAAGGAGACCTTCGCTCCCGTTGCTCAGATGACTACTGTCCGCACCCTTCTTGCAGTTGCTGCTGTTCGTCGCTGGCCTCTCTTTCAGATGGACGTGAAGAATGTCTTTCTTCATGGTGATTTATCTGAGTTTGTTTATATGCAAACACCTCCAGGTCTCAGCACTCCTCCTCAGCATGTCTGTCGTCTTCGGCGGGCTATAGATGGTTTCAAACAGGCTCCTCGTGCCTGGTTTGAGCGTTTTCACAGCGTTATTCTGACAGCTGGTTTTGTTGAGTGCTTTCAGGACCACTCTATGTTTGTGCGATCCTCATCGCAAGACCGGATTATTCTTCTTCTATATGTTGACAACATGATTATCACTGGCGATGACTCCGCCGGTATTACTTTGGTCAAGAATCACCTCAGTCGACAGTTTCAGATGAAAGATCTCGGCACCTTCGCTAATTCCTTGGTCTCGAGATTGCACAGAGTGATCGTGAGATTATGCTCTCTCAACAAAACTATACAGCTGACATTCTCGAGCGCGCTGCCCTCTCAGATACTCGCAGTGCAGATACTCCTCTTGAGCTTCATGTGAAGCTTCGTCCTACAGATGATGAGCTCCTTCCAGGCCCAACTTGGTACAGATAGATTGTTGGTCAACTTGTATATGTTTGCATCACTAGACCTAACATAGCTCATGCCGTCAGTATTGTTAGTCATTTTGTTTCAGCTCCTCGATCAGTGCATTATGGTGCTCTTATGCATATTCTCAGATATTTACGCGGTACCATCACTAGATCGATCTATCTGTCATCCTCCTCGCCTCTAGTTCTCAGGGCCTACACTGATGCTAATTGGGCTGGTGATCCGACCACTAACGCTCCACCACTAGGTTCTGCATATTTCTCGGAGATTCCATCATTTCTTGACACAGCAAGAAACAGGAGGTTGTTTCACTGTCCAGCACTGAGACTGAGTATCGAACCATGACCATCACCACCAAGGAGATTGTTCATCTTGTACGTCTCTTTGTTTAGTTCATTCACTTTACCATTTTAGTTCAATTTACGTAATTATATTTCAATTCACAAATATTTCAATGTCATCAAGTCCTTATCAAGATATGACTTTTAGTACTCATTACCTATCAAAGTAACATATGTTATATGTATGGCCATCGATTTCCATGATCCATACATCCTCTCCTTTTGAACAAGGACAACGAGCTTTTGTTCTTGTCTGTTTTTTTTTTATTATTGCAAGGACAGCGAGCTTTAGTTTTAGTTTTAGTTTTTGAACAATCTGTTATGGCTAACGGAAGCGAAAATAATAAATATCGAGATCGAAAAAAACACAAATAACGATAAGAATACAAATTTACGTGATTCGAATGTAAGCCTATATTCATGGGGCTGTAAAATCATAGAGCATCCACTAATAGAGTTGAGCAGGGCCGACTCTTTTATTAGGCCACTTAAGCAATTGCCTAAGGCCGCCAGATGCACAAAGGCCCTTAAATTAATTTTATTTATAAGTAGGTTCACATGTTAGCCAATAATAACTTAACACTTTGCAAAAAAATATTTATTTTATAAAACAATTAATGGTCATTTTGATATAGTTAAAAAGTAACCAATAAAAATTGACATATTATAATACCTAAAAAATAGCAAAATAAAAAAATTTACATAACCAATAGGATTTAAAGTCTTTTTTGAATCCCAAAAAAATAGGAATATGAAATGGTGGGGCCTAAAAAAGTGTTATTGTTTTTCACACTCTTTTATCCTTTTCAATATATTCCTTCTTTATTTCTAAAAAAAATTCTTCTCACTCTATTTCTTCTTTATATAAAAAAAAACTTATTGACTTTCTGTTTGTTGTAGACTAAAAAAAATTATGTGGTGTAGACAATAAGGGATAAAATATTTTTTTATTTGAATCAAATAAAAACTTACATATAAAAACTTCAATAATAATTTTGTAGTCCAAAAACTAGAAGAATGATTTTTAATTTAAAAATTTAATAATTTAAAAATAAAATAAATATTAATTAATTGTCTTAGGCCCCATAATATTTCGGGCCGGCCCTGGAGTTGAGAATATATTAAGACTTACATGCAAATCTCCATTGGAGTTTCTTCTTTATAATTCCACTCAACCTCCATTAGGACCTCTAAATACAAATGTGCTAACCAAGCATAAGTTCAAAGTCTCTCCATATGAGATTTTATACAAACAAATTCATAAAATCTCTCAATAAATCTCATAACAAAAATAGATTTTTTTTAAATTAATGATTTAGTCAATTAGGTGCCTACCCTAAATGACTTATTCTGACCATCCACATTTGGTACATCGGATCTGAGATATTTTTTCAATAATCCCCGCCTTGGCTCATATCCGGTGAATCCGGAATCCTCGAATCCTTGAAGATTTTTCCTTGATGTCTCCACCTCGCTTTGTGTCATCCTTAAAGCAAGATCATATGCAAATAGTGTACCATGCAAATGCATATGCCAATGCAAATTCAAAATGCAAACTCCACTTTAAATCAAGTGGTCTTTACCAACACGAGTCTTCACATGCAAATGATTCGCTCTACAAATTTCAAATTACAGGGATTTCAGGAACTATTTTCTCTGGACCTCTGCCACCGCCAAATGCATATCGAGTACATAAGCCTGCGCTGCCTTTCCTTGTATCGACTGCTGAATCAAATATGACGTAGAACAAATCAATGCCTTAAATCAATCGTCACGTGTTCCAAAGATATGGTCAGACCTCCACATCAAAATGGAACACCTGTGCGCCTCGTGCGCTTGCCTTTATGCCTTGCGTATGCACTTGAGAAAATTCAAACCCATCCATGCCAAATTCAAACGTCCATCCAATATCTACGGTGCCATCTTCAAATACTCCTCTTTTTTTTAATCACTACACTAAATCCATGAATATCTAATCTCAATTCATACATGCATATCTTTTCAATCTAATATCATGCAATCAGATATTACACTGTTATCCTCCTCTTTTGTTTTCTTTCCTTTTTGATCAGCCACATCATCCATATTCAAACAAAACAACATGCAAATCGAATAAATCCCATGCAATTAGGGATTACATATCTCACGACCACAAGTTTCAAAATCTTCATTTTCTTTTTTTTTCTTTTTTTTAACCAATGTTCCATGGATGCATAAAAATTGTACTTATCCCATCTTAATTCATGATCTCCACTGAGAGATCCATAAACAAATATCATGCATAATCTGACAAACAAATCCATGCAAACAAAAAAAATTTCCATATCCAGGCGGACAAGGAATATGCCCTACTTTTTTTTCTTCTTTTTTCTTCTTCTTGCAAATCCGATCCGATGCCATTAATGTTGCCATTGTTCATAATTCTTCATGGCATAATTCTTCATATCTTGTTCCCCTAGGTCAAACTTGACGCTTTGATATCATTTGTTGTGCATAGCGGAAGCGAAAATAATAAATATCGAGATCGAAGAAAATACAAATAATAATAAGAACATAGATTTACGTCGTTTGGCCTAAGCCTACATCCACGGGTTGCAAGAAAATCTCCATTGGATTTTTTTCCTTACAATCTCACTCAACCTCCATTAGGGCCTCTAAATGTAAATGTGTAAATCAAGCCTAATTTCAAAGTATTTCTACATGAGATATTAAATAAACAAATCACAACAAACAAATTCCTAAAATCTTTCAATAAATCTCATAACAAAAATAGATTTTTTTTAAATTAATGATTTAGTCAATTAGATGCTCACCCTAAATGACTTAATCATGACCATTCAAATTTGATACATCGGATCTAAGACATTTTTCCAACACAATCATAGTGTTATGTCTGTGTCAGTTTTTGGCTGTTAAATGTTGGATTGTATTTATTCTTATAGTTTGGGCATTCAATTTCAAAATCTAACTGCATATCTATTCTCCTGGTACTGGCATTGGCCTACCTATAAATTTTCGTCGCATTCTGACGTTTTTGGAATTATGCAGTTTTGATGTGGTATTCGGATTTAGTTTTGTTAAAATTCAAGATGAAAAGCTAAAAATCTGATTTTATTATGAGATGTTCAGTTTTGAGATAGCTTCCATATAGAAGTGGAATTGGAACAACTGGATTCGTATATTAAAAGTTATGGGTATTTTTCCGAGTATACCCCGAAGTTGAGAAATCCAGGCAGCAGCCCTGTAAGATGTTTAGCCTAGATTTCGGAATAGATGGAGAGGTTATTTGATCTAGGTGTAAACATGAAAGCTGTAGATAATCTTCTTAGCTTTCCAATGCCACTGGAATCACGCAATTCCGAGCTGTATTGAGGAAGTTATAGTCGTTTAAGTGAAGGCTGCGCAGAGATTTTAAGTCCGAGGATGACTTGGTCATTTACTCGACCTTTGCTTATTTAACCCCCCAAATGTGCACGACTTCAGCCTCTGTTTGGGCTCTTTTTGAGCTGTTGCAGCCCCTCCTCTTGTGTGTGTTTTGGGTGGAGAAAGTGGAGGTGATGGAGATGAAGGAGCACACAAAGGAGTCCAAGAAGGTATGTTTGGATGGTGGTTGTTGGTTGTTGTTGTTGATTCTTCCTTTCTCCATCTCTCTCAAGCTCCCTCACATGGTCCAGCCCTTTGTGGGGGTCTGCCCACCAAGTGTTTGTGGAATTGCCTAAGTGAGGGAGAAGATGAAGGAGTGTTTGGAAGGGGTTGTGCTTGAAGAAGAAGTTGATCAAGGTGAGATGTGTGTGATGTATTAATGGTTTCTCCTTCCTCTCCTCCTCCTCTAGCTGATCCCCTGTTTTGTCCTCCCCTTTTGGTCCAGCCAAGTAGAAGGTGTGCTGTGAAGGAGATGGTGGTGATGGTGGGTGTGTGTGTGGTGTCATTGTGAGCCCAACACCTTCCCTTCTCCTCCCCATCTTTTGGTAATTCTCTACCCCTACTTTTATGCTTGCTAGGATGTTGTAGAGGGCATGCATGAGAGTGTTGTTATGAGTAATTGATGCTGCACATAGGATGGTTGTGTTAATGTATGAATGGGGTGGCTTTGTGTTGTAAGACAGATTTTCTGTCTCCTCAAGATTCTTGTGTTTGGGGTATTTAGAGGCATATTTTGAGACTTATGTCTTCATTTCATATGATCATCTATGTGTCTACATGTTACATATGAAATTTGGTGCCGTTTGGTTACCTGTATTGAAAGTTATAGCCTAATGTTCATGGCCTGTCCAGATTTGCGTAGAAATAGACCTGTTTCTGAAAATAATTTATTTCGGGTATTTCAAGGTTAAATCAGGATTTGATATCTTCACGAATTATGATCCTAACATATCAGAGTATGCACATGATTTATTTCAGAATTTTTGGATGTGTATTCTATGCCGTGGAGACCAATGTTTGGGGCTGATTGCTGTAGATGGACTAGTCTTGTATAAATATGTGTCAAAGAGCTATTATGTATGGTGTGGACAATATCAGGAGTTGTGGTCTTCATGAAATAGGCTTATATATAGGTGCCAAGAAACTTCATGTTTGATTTGATAATCATTGGTTGTGTTTTGCAGCTTTCGTTGGCGGAACTCGCAATGAATGGGTTTTTGGTGAGTGGTTCGATCCACCCCTTTTGGGAAGCGCTCGATGCATGTGATTGTGCGTCGCGTACCCATGGGGTTCTATAGCTATACTCATTATTGATTTTCAAATAATATTGCTATTATCACTTTGTAGCTTTTATATATATAGCATGGAATGTTGGGTATGTTATACTAAATGTGTCCTTTCGTAGTATTGCCTTCGTATTGGTAGATGCTTAGTGTGGTTAATTCTTGAACGCTAGGTTCCTTGGACATGTGGTCTATGCACTCTTGTTGTGATAGGAACTCTCATGTGATAATTGTGTGTATGTTTAATTGTGTGGACATGTATATCTATGATCTATTGTTTATCAGGAGCATACTTGTTTTAGTGGGCAAATATAGTAGTTATCTTGCCTGCATCCAAGTGATGCAACTCTATGGGAATTCATGAGAATTCATCGTTGTATTGATGTTTGTTATCTGATAGCTATGATGATAGAATGTCAGGCCTATCTGTGTTAGACGCGTGTATGACAGCCCTTAGGATCATGTCCTATCCTGATTGAGTGCAAGGACTTATTTCCCACGTCGAGAGATGCATCCGTGTGGGAATTCATAAGAATTCATTAGCAATGGTATTAGTTAGATGATAGTAGTTGATCCAGGAGGATCGTCATGCGAGCATGGAGTAACCCCTCCCTATATCATCGTGCGTCGAAGCTACCCAGCGTTGGAGCTACCCTGTGTGGTGCCACCGTGCCACCGGAAGGCCGCCAGGGAGAGGGCTACCTGGGAGAGGGCTACCGGATGATATCGCGAGCGTGGAGTACTGTTTCCCTACATCGTCGTGCGTAGAAGCTACTCGGTGTTTGTTACCCGATAGCTATGAAAATGGTATGTTAGGCCTACCTGTGTTAGGCGTGTGCATGACCCGCCTTCAGGATCATGTCTTGTCATAATTGAGTGCGAGTGTTTAGCTTCTTTCCCCTGCATCCAAGTGATGCATCTGTGCGGGAATTCAAGAGAATTCTGTATATCAATTGGTAATTGCTAGATGATAGTAGTTGATTCGGGAGGATTGTCTTGCGAGCATGGTGTACCCCCCTCCATATATCATCGTGCGTCGAAGCTACCCAGCGTTGAAGCTACCCTGCGTGGTGCCACTGTGCCACCGGAAGGCCGCCAGGGATAGGGCTACCTGGGAGAGGGCTACCGGATGATATTACGAGCGTGGAGTACTGTTTCTCTATATCATCGTGCGTCGAAGCTACCCAGCGTTGGAGCTACCCTGTGTGGTGCCACCGTGCCACCGGAGGGCTGCCAGGGAGAGGGCTACCTGGGAGAGGGCTACCGGATGATATTACGAAAGTGGAGTACTGTTTCTCTATATCATCGTGCGTCGAAGCTACCCAGCGTTGGAGCTACCCTGTGTGGTGCCACCGTGCCACCGGAAGGCCGCCAGGGAGAGGGCTACCTGGGAGAGGGCTACCGGATGATATTGCGAGCGTGGAGTACTGTTTCTCTACATCATCGTGCGTAGAGGCTATTCGGTGTTTGTTACTTGATAGCTATGACAATAGTATGTTAGGCCTACCTGTGTTAAGCGTGTGTGGATCGTATTGCGAGCACGAAGTGCTTCCTCCATATATCATCGTGCGTCGAAGCTACCCAGCGTTGGAGCTACCCTGTGTGGTGCCACCGTGCCACCGGAAGGCCGCCAGGGAGAGGGCTACCTGGGAGAGGACTACCGGATGATATTGCGAACGTGGAGTACTGTTTCCCTACATCATCGTGCGTCGAAGCTACCCGGGGTTGAGTCTGTCCTGCATTGTGCCATAATATCGTTAGGAATGCCTAGAGTTTGATGTGACTATCATACGAGGCTAGGAGTACCGACCACGGGTGATGCCGTATCGTCGGGAATGCTCAGAGTTTGACGTCACTAACATACGAGGCTTGAGTACCGACCACGGATAAATCCATATTGTTGGGAATGCCTAGAGTTTGATGTGACTATCATACGAGGCTAGGAGTACCGACCATGGGTGATGCCGTATCGTCGGGAATGCTCAGAGTATGACGTCACTAACATACGAGGCTTGAGTACCGACAATGGGTGAATCCATATCGTGGGGAATGCCCAGAGTATGATGCCACCATCGTACAAGGCTTGAGTACTGACCATGGATGGCCCTTAGGATGAGGATTACCCGGGAGAGGGCTACCGGATGATGCGAGGGATTGATATGTATTTATCTAGATGTGGAGAATCTTTGTAGCTTGGTACTAGTTTCTGTTATAACTCGTTAGTGTTAATGGATTAGTTGTTTCCCAAAAGTCCCAACAGTTTTCCCCCTTCGGGGTGAGGGTGAGGGTGATGTGTGGTCACGACTCTACGTGACATTTATATATGTCGGTGTTCTCCCATCCATATCTTTCCTTGAAAGGAAAATATGTTAGTGTTATATGATTATTCTTGAGTTGGATTCTTGCCACTCACTGAGCTTGTAGCTCACCCCTCGTGTGTTGTTTTCCGCCAGGGACAGTGGGGCGTGGAGGTGGAGCATCCCTCTAGCGTAGTTCGCGCGTGGCGTGTCTCAGCTTCCGGTTGGCAAGTGTGGGGCTATCAGCAATCCTATTTTTGTGTATGTATTAGTAATTGTGCGTGTCGCACATATTGTTGTATTTGGACTAGACTTGGGCCCTCACAGGACGGTAATTGTGTGCTCGAGTCTGTAATAATGTTTTTGATTTACAGACATAATTGTATATTATACTTCCGCATCATTTCTTTTTATTGGCTACCACTTCCCTGTAGCTTTGTTATCTTATTGATCCTTTTGATTATTGTTTGATTGGTAATGCTTCGGGGACGGTCGCCTCGGGGCGTAACACATAGTTCTCTCTGTGTACCTATAGTACATGAATGCATGATTTTTGAGATGATAAAACCTATTTATTCTTTACGCGCACACACTATCATCCGCACTTGGTGAAATATGTCAGTACATCGTTGCTTATTCTATTTGTTTGTCACATCACGAGTTACTGTAGCTCTTATAGGTAAGAGAAGCACTGGAGAACAGGGGAGGCTCTGTTTTCATTAAGACATCATGAATTAACACTTTGGGGTTGGGGGGGGGGGCAAAAGGCATCATCTTCTATTCATTTTAGTTGAATATGGAACCTGTGAGAGCAGATATTCTCACTTCCCACGTTTGGAAATGAGATTGATAGATGACCTACAATGAATGCCGGCTTGAACAGGCTCACCAAAGGGGGTAGGGTACTTCAGTTTGTTAAGATTCCAAGAGGCAAGAGCATATGTCATGGGACCTGATATCCTGTCTAGGTTTGCAAGAAAGCAACAGAAATCGGGATTGAGGAGGATATTTTTCTCTCACAGTTAAATTTTTATGGGATTAGGAACTTCAAAAATGATTTGGCTATTGGATTTTTAGTGGTAGGATTATACGGAAACGGGATTTTGTGGTGGAGGGGGAGAGACTGTGCCTGACTGTTACAAATGACTGTATGTCACTTCTGAACTTTCAACCTGCCGTCAGAGTGCTGTCGTGCGACCTCTTTTATAGGCTATCTACATACCCGCTGGGGGATCAAGTCTCACATAGTTCAGTTGATTACTTTGTAACCGGTTTTCCACTAACTGGTAGTGAGCTAATTCTTAGGGAAACGTTCCCTGCATTTACTCATCATGTCGCCCATATCACCCACGTTCTGTGAGTAATGGACTTTAAATGCTGCCGTGGCAGTTACGTACGTTCATGGTCTCTTGACCGTTTCTGGACCTCCTCGGAGCCTCTTGACATGCTTGCTTATACATTACGTCGATGAAAAATAAGGTCGATTGACCAGTCCTAGGTGCGTGGTCGTGCCTTAGAATATCCGTATTTGAGTAATAAGGTCGCCCGACCAAACCTATCGTCTAGCCGTGCCTTAGATTACTCGCACCTGAGTGATAAGGTCGCCCGACCAGACCTGTCGTCTAGTTATGCCTTAGGTTATTCGCACCTGAGTGATAAGGTCGCCCGACCAGACCTGTTGTTTGGTCGTGCCTTAGATCACTCGTACCTGAGCGATAAGGTCGCCCGACCAGACCTGTCGTCTGGTCGTGCCTCAGATCACTCATTTCTAAGTAGCAAGGTCGAACAATCGAACCTATCGTCTGGTTGTGCTTTGGACTACCCGTGGCGATACCTTCTGATTTGCGGGAGGATCATCCCTACGACTAGATCTTTTAATCTAATCGTGTCGACCTGCCGGATGATGTCATCGTGAGGTCATCTTTCGTGGATTAGGCATAATGTGCTTTCTATCGGATGGCCCATGTTCCACTATTTTGCCTTATCACGACACGTATCCATGTGCAGATTTTTACCTCCACAGGTATACTTTATGTATTTACAAGATGAACGTATTCGAAAGTTGTTGAGTTTGTTCTTCCCTAGTTTGATACAATATATAGCTCGTGTAGAGGCACAACTATTGCTGCCTAACATGTCTATGTAAAAAGTTGTTTTGTTTATGAATATATCTATACCCTACCGACACTGAAAAAAAAGGGGCAGGGTATCTGAAAAGAGCTCTCTGGCACTCAAGTAAGAGTGGCTCAATATTTTTTTCCTCCTTGTGGTGGGTGATTTTTCTCGTGAACCCCTCCTGGGCCAGATCCACTTCGATCCGGGCTTTTGAGGTGAATCCGGGAGGATGTGTGGGCTTGGACTCCTCTTTGTGTCGATCCGGCTAAACCTTTCGCTCCTCATCGCCTCTGTCAGGATCCTCTGCTCCTCGTCGGCTCCAACCTTCGTGTACCTGCCACTCACACCAGTGTGGTGTCGACTAACACCCCTCCGACGCTCAAGTCAGTACTCCTCCTTGAGAGGAAGGAAGAAGAACTTAGAACACTTGAAATTTCTAGAAGAGAGAGAGTCAGGGGTTCTTCTCATACCTTGAGATGGAGATGGAGCCTCCCTTTTATACTAGATCGGGGCGTGCCGGTTTAGACCTTGTGGAGTAGCCATAGCATGAGATGGAATCTCCACGTGGCCTCTAAATTCTAGGGCACGTAGCGCCTAGGGATCATCATTATCCTATAACGGTTTCCTTGTCACACTGCCTCCTTAGGTGTCAAGGAATATTCCCCTGGTTAACCGTTTTGTTTCGAGGAATGGATTATGGCCGGCCTGCTTTTTAGCTCGGGCTTCACTCTATCCCCTAGTGTAGGACGGTCGACATAAGTTCTTCGTTTGCACGGCCTCACTGGCCGGTTAACCAACTTTAGTCGGGCACGATTATGTCTATTATATCTTGGTCGGGCACCTGCCCTGCCTTACTTGCCCTGGGCGGCTTGCGGCTCTTGCCCGTCCTGACTAAATTGGGTATGACTTAATTGTCCGCCTTGAGTGTAAAGGGGCTTTCCCATGGTCATCGCATGGCCCTCGGTCCATGGGCCTTTCTTACCTCAGGCCCATGCCATCCTTATCTAAGGAGGCTATTCTTCGCTCAGTCTTTGCATCTGTTCTTCCTTATGCCTTATTCATTCTCCTAGCCAAATTGGTCTCCTACACTCCTAATTTCAAATAAATGGATACCTCTTATTTATATTGATGGTCAGCGGATTTTGTGCTAATTTATACATTAATTGTATGGACACAAGTAGATCCATCAGGAGGATTTTCAGGTTAATCTGTTGTTCAAATCCAAGGATGCTTTGGATACATCAAGATATCAAAATTGTGATCTTCGTATATGTGACACAGGGGAAATTTTTATATTAGTACATACTGATAAAAATCTCATTGGTAAATGTGTCTATTAAAAAGTTAAAAATATTTTATTATGTATGAAATCATTGAAAAAATTTACATTAATGCACTTTGATAAACATGTCGTTTATTTGTGCTGAAGACAATCCCATTACATACTGATATTCTATGGCCTAAACGGTTACATTCAACAAATTGTTGCCAACTCATCGATCGATCGACTGAGTATATCGATTAATCGATTAGAGAGATGACCGCAGTCGAATGTCTTAGATTGACGGGTTGGGATCGTCTGTGGGATGTCACAGGGTTGTCCCTGCGGCACCCAGTAAAAACCCACCACGTGTAAAGTCCCCATTTCATCACACCCGACTCATGTCATCATCTTTTCAAAAAAACCCAAAACAAATAATATTTTTGAAACACCCCCCTGACCCACAAAAAAAACCATCCATCACCCCCCGAAGTAGCTTTCTTATCTTTTCATCAAGACCCCCAAAAAAATAGTATTTTCAAAATACTCCCCCCACTCACCTGGACCAAAACAGGAGTCCGAGCCTAATTTTTTTTTTAAATTTTAAGTCATTATAAATTATATTATTCTACTTATCAATAAAAAATAATATTTTACTAACTTGGACTTCAAATATGTCTTCAAGTAGAAAAATACGATAACTTAGGGTATAATATTAATGTCTACAATCAGTGACAGAGTGAAAAATTTTATTTAGTGGGGGTGGACTTTAACTTAGACTATAAATTTTCATCAACTTTTTTATTTTCTTATTGTTGAAAACAACACTAAGGTTTTTAATGGATTTTTGGAAGTGGGGCGATATTAGAGTGGGGGGAGTATTTTGAAAATATTGTTTTTTGGGGGGTCCTGATGAAAAGATAAGGAAGCTACTTCGGGGGGTGATGGATGGTTTTTTTTGTGGGTCGGGGGTATTTCGAAAATATTATTTGTTTTGGGTTTTTTTTAAAAAGATGATGAAATGAGTCGGGTGTTATGAAATGGAGACTTTACATGTGGCGGGTTTTTATTGGGTGTCACATGGACGACCCTGTGGCATCCCACTACCCCAGATTGCGTCCTTATGGCCTCCCACTACCCCAGATTGACCGAATGCTTCAGCCTTTCGATCATCGAGTGTTTTCGATCAATCGATTGATCGAAGAGATGACCGCGATCGAATGCTTCAGATTTCGATTGATCGATCAAGTGTTATCGATGGATACGTAGAAACCTGAGAAGATGTTCTGTTTGATTGGTTAATAAGGGATCGGAACCTCTGTGTTTCAGCCACCGAGAGGCTCTGTGTGCGCGAATCAAATGCCACCACCTGTGCTGGGAGATCACGTGATAACACGTGAGGTGACTAACGGAACACCCTTCACAAACTCACGCCGTTCCAACGTTTTAAACACGTGATCACTCTTTAATCGACATCATCTTCATTTTTACACAGTAAGAACCCTAGCCGCAGAAGATGACAAACCGCAGCACCGGCACCGACCTCCCTCGACCCTCTTCGACACCCCCGTCGCCGCCGCCACCGCCAACGAAGCCCCCACCACCACAGGTGCGCAGATCAGGGTCCCCACGTTCAGCTCAATCCCCCTCACCGTCGTGTAGGTCTGTCTGAGTTAGATGTCATACCATGTGTTTCTCCCATTAAATTGTTGATTATACCATTCACCAAAGAACCTGGAAATCAGATATGTTAATCAGGTCTCATCTTCTAGATTGTTAGACTGTCTCTGCCCCAGTAGAAATTTTAAATGAACGAAGCACGTCTTTGCTTACTTTAATGTTTAGAGCCAAATGCGAAAACAATTATGGTTTGTGCAGTAAAGAAGGCAAACTTAAATAGAAATAAAAATTAAAAATAATAAAAGCTTCAAGTATTCGGATAAAAAAAACAATAAAAATGAGTTCTGCCTTTAACTCAACATAATAATATAATTAAACTCCCAAATATTTAGCAACTGAAGAAATTTTTAATCCCATACTGACGTTTTACAAACTCTGCTGCGGCGGGGGAAGTAACATAATGGATTGTATATATTCGGAATGAAATATACCGCTTGTATGGAAAAATTTTAAGGAAAATATGCATAAAATGGACTGGACTGGAATGACAATGAACTGGACTGGACTGGCAGTGCAATTTTGAAACCTGTTGAGATTAAACAACCTGCAAAATACACATAAAAGTAGCGTTGTGTTATAAGTGAAAAATTAAAAAGTTTAAAAGAGAATGCAAAGTGATTACTTATATACGGAAAAAGAGATGAGAATGAAACAAGTTGAAGAAGCACACATATACTGCTATATATATATATATATGTGCTCCATCATTCTGGTTAGGCATTGACAGATAAAAATTTGGAAACTCCCATCTGGAATAGACTTCTTTTCAAATTTTTGCAATAATCCACATCTTCCAAAGATAACCATTACATTCAGTCTCTACTAATAGCTCCACAACAATAAAATAGAACATGAAAGTATTCAACACACACATTACAATGTTTGATTAAAAACTCCCCAATAAAACACACTGCAATATTTGATAACAACTTCACTATTGAATATGAAAATAGATGCAACTCCAAGCGACAAAAGCAGTCCAAGCAACCTTGAATTATGTAAAACTTCAAACTCCATCTAGCCTGTGATATAAATTGATCTATGTTAATGTTTGTAATGAACTCATTTATATGAAATCAAGTAGACTAGTATATACTTACATTAGCTTTAGTTTTTACTATCCTGATTGTCAAATGTTAATCAGTGTTCCTCCATTCTTCAGAAAAGTTTGACGCTTGACTAATTTGAGTAAGATAAAAAGGGGATTCTTGTGCCTGCAGATATTAATGTATATATTAATGAAGATTTGATAAAGTAAAATAATATACGAAATGTAAAAAAAATAAAATATACCTGAAGCAATTGAGTCATTGAAGTCGTCATTCCTTGACTACTAACGTAGTTCCCAACCATTGGCGCAAAGGGTCGAGGGCTCTCAATTGCATTATAGGACGCACGTTGAGTTTGAGAGCTTTGACCCCGTAATCTCTTCTCCAACCCGCCAATCCATCTTTTTTGAGGCTTCCCTCCCACAATTTTCTTTCCTCTTCTTTTAAAGCCTTTAGCAGACTCGACAATCGAAATGCTCTCCACCTCATTTTGCACGTTATCATCTTGACAATTTTGGGATGATTTCCTCAAATCTTCTTCAACCTCCTTCATTATCTCATTTGTGCGGCGATTAAGTAGGTCCGTCGAATGTTGTGTTTCAGCTGCTTTGGATGCCACTTGAATGAGACCATGACTTAATTCTTGAAAACGTCTTCCCAATTCAGAAATAGGATCAACCTATAATGAAGAAGGATACATAATATTACAATAAAACCCTACAATCAACCCATAACATTTTTAATTAATAAAATAAACACATATCAACCTGTATTGAAGAAGAACAAATATCATGTATCACACCGGATTTTGCATCTCTTGTCCACCTCTTCAAGAAATATTGTGGTGGAAGCTCCTTGATGTTTCGGTGATCAAGAACTTTTAAAACCTGGCAACACTGGATACCCATAAATTCAAATTTTTTGCAGCTACAAGTGATCATTTCAGTAGTTAAAGCAAACAAAATGGTTCTTTCACTGCCATCATCTCTGTGAACTTTGTACAGTATCACATGTCCCACCTCCCCGTGAATGTAAATAGAACAATTAAGAGATTTTCCGTATTATGCTTGAAACAACTCAAGGATCTCTGGCGTGTAAACCCTTGCAACACATGACACCATCAAAGTATGGTATGGAATTACTGGTACAGTATCCATCATCTTAAAATCAGCACTCAATTCGTTTTCACGCCGATCATCCATAACCCTATCAAAATGCTGAAAGAAACGTAATGGATCATGCTTTAAGTTCAAGTAACGTCTCAGAAGAGTATTCAAGCTTTCACTATGTTGTGTACTCTTCATGTCCGCGTAAAATGTGTCTCTCCCATACAATAGAGCCCATTTCTCTTTTTCAGCAAAAGTTTGTTGTAGCCATTTATTGTCTCGAAGATTATATTTTTCAAGCATATTATTCCAAGCATTTAGGAACTCTTCCTCCGTCTCGTACCCAAAAATACAAGCATAGAAAGAACTTCTGAAACCTTCAAGAGCATAAAGATGTCTAAGATGTTTTGTTACATTTTGGGTCAAGTGCCACACACATAGCCGATGACAAGTCTCTGGTAAAACAATTGAAATAGCTTTGGCCATCGCTGCTGACTGATCTGTTAGAATAGTCTTAGGACGTCTCCCAAACATTACTTGAAGAAAAGTTTCAAATAGCCAAATAAATGAGTCAGCCGTCTCATCATAAAGTAATGCACCACCAAAAATAATAGTTTGCATATGATTATTTACTCCAACGAATGGTGCAAATGGTCTTCCATGATTATTTGTACGATAGGTCGTGTCGAAGCAAATTACATCACCATAATGTGCATAATCGACAATGGACCTAGCATCAGCCCAAAAGACATTGGTTATTTGTTCATCGGCATCAAGTTGCATTCAGTGAAAGAAAGAAGGATTTTGCATTTGTTTATTCTTGAAATACTGAATAAGAGCACCTGCAATTCCATTCTCCATTCTTGTTTCCCTTTTGGTGCGGAGGTAATACTTCATATCATTCAAAACAAAACCAAGATTTACAAAGGCCATATTAGATCTACAAACACACAGAAATCACAAAAACCAAAAAAAAAAAAAAACCAACACCCTAATCAGAAAAGTTCAAAGTTTTGAAGATCCAGTAAAAAAAAAAAAAAACAAGATCTAAGTCAAGCTCATTGGACGGTCGAGGGAGGTCGGTGCCGGTGTTGCGGTTTGTCGTCTTCTACGGCAAGGGTTCTTACTGTGTAAAAATGAGGATGATGTCGATTAAAGAGTGATCACGTGAGATCACGTGTTTAAAAACGTTGGAACGGCGTGAGTTTGTGAAGGGTGTTCCGTTAGTCACCTCACGTGTTATCACGTGATCTCCCAGCACAGGTGGTGACATTTGATTCGCGCACACAGAGCCTCTCGGTGGCTGAAACACAGAGGTTCCGATCCCGGTTAATAATAAATCATTTAGATGGGACGTTAATTTAACACGCACCCCCATACTGCCACATGCACGTGTCGTCCGTCTTTACTTGGGCAATGAATGCACCCACATAACCATGCACAGGGAAGAAAAAAAAAAGGTTAGGCAATGTTTGAAACACAATTTAAAAAATTAAATTTTAATTTTTACAATTTTATACACATTTATTGATTATGTTTTGAAGGTGTAATGATAATGATTGTTTTATAAAATACAGATTTTGAAACACAGTTTAGAGATAAAATATAGTAATGATGATGTATATAACAATTTTTAACATTTAAATGATAATGTATTTAAGTTGATCTGACCATTAAAGTTAATTTTTTTTTTACCAAACACAACCTTAATCCAATTAGACAATTCAATTACGATTTGGGAACTATATACCACAATTTTTCATTTCATTTAAAATTTTTTTTTGATTAAATATTCTCTTTTAAGTAAGATTCATATCAAAAAATCTTTGCAAAAAAGTGTATTTCTATCAATATGTCAATGGTAATTTAGTTATCATTACAATTTTGTGATTAACTTCTTATACGATTCCATCAAATGGTTGTAATAACCCCTGTATGCAAATATATGGGAATCTGTCTTTCGGTGAGGTCTAGCATTAATTTTCTTATTAATATATTTTCATTTTCAGAAGCTCATATAACTGGTGACGATATTTCACTATCAAAATATTTAGAACAATAATGATTTTTACACCCCAAATTATAGATCCCATCTCAAGCCTTATAAGGTGACAAGTTTGAAATACCTATTATACCCCCTCCCTATTTAATCGTTTTATAATCCATAACTGTTCCATTAATCTCGAGATAGTTATGATTTGGATACTTTTTTATTTTTGATTATTTGTTTTTAATTTGTTTTCAATTTCACAATTTTTCCTCTCTTTTTTTACGATATGAATTAGCGTTTTTTTTCTATGCGATTTGAATTTCACGATCAGCTGACAGGAACACAAATCTGAATTTAGTTTTTTATTCGGAGGAGAATCAACTTTTTTTTTTCCATGTGATCTGTTTCTGGTGCAATAAAAAATCGATACATCCAAGTTATGTTTTTTTGGTTCTTGAATTTTACATTAATTTTTTATACTCGGCTGATATGAAAACCAATATGAATTTGATTTTTGATTTCAGATATAATTGGTGAATCTGGTTTAAACAGAAATCGATACATCCCAGTTATGTTTTTTTGGATTCCAAAAATTACAATGTATTGCAATTTTTAATTTTCAGACGGATCTGAAAACATACATCGAAATTTTTTGTTTCAGTTTGTTTGGTGGAGAAGAGAAGAATTCGATTTATTTATTTTTATTGGGGACTAATTTATTGTGCATATAATGACGATCCATCTAGGCTAGTTCTTTCGATCTGAATAAATTATATTGATTTTGATTCCTCATTCTTTTTTTTTACATTCCTTTAATTCACCATATACATGCGTTTGAATTTGAATGTTACTTGAATTCAGATACATGGCATGTATCTTGATTTATATGCATTGTTATGTACCAGGTATGATATGTACAATTGATTTATGATTGTGTGTTTGTGCATAATTATGATTAATGTGTCATTCATCATTTTTTAGATTTTTATCAGCATTGTTTGATTCATTTAGATTCAATATATTTAAATTCATAGCACATTTATTTGTATAAATTTTGTATTTGATAATTCATATTCCAGATACAGCTGTATCTGAATTTGATATCTAACTCATTTTGAAGATTGTTATTTATATTTTCATGGATTTAATTAATGTATAGCTGATTAATATCTAACTGTCTATTGTTGGTATTTTGAAGACCGTTTATGAATATTCTGTGCAGTGCTCAGTAGCACGTAGACCATAATTGTACACTTGATTTTTTAGATACATTACTATATCTTAATTTGATATTATGTGACTGATACTATTATTCTCACCAGGTAGTGCTGGTGATTTTGTGGACACATATGATGACTCAATTTATTTGAATGACATCAATTATTCATGTCATGTGGAAACTTGTTTGTCAAAGGAATTGTTTGGTGTGGTTGATCAGCAAAATGTAGGAGAGATTGTAGCTTGTGATGATTAGTGTATTCCATCTGTTGGTATATGTTTTGGTTCTGAAGATGAGGTGCGGTTGTTTTAAAATAATTTTGCTCACAAGGTTGGATTTGGCATTGTCATGGTCAATGGAAAAAGGACGAAAATGGGTTTCTATGTTTTGATGTAATCATATGATCGATTGATGAATGATTTGAATAAATTCTAGAATGGAGTTCTTCAAATCATGTTTGAATGCCTTTGACTAAAATCCATTGTTGCAAATGTTTCAAATTTCATGTGCACAGTAGATCTATACTAGGGATAGTATGCCTGTTTCTTCTTGGTTCAACAACTCTGTCTTTTTGAGCTTCTATGTTAATTAAAATATATTTGTATCGTAAATTTAAATCAAGAGTTTTAAACAAATATTAGAGAAATCAAAACCACATATACCATGTATAATTTAGAAACGTAAAAACAGCAAGAACACACACCAAAAAACGCTACTAGATGTTTGTAATTTTAGATATAGCCAAGAGATTGAAACATGTCATTTACAACAATTTCAGACACAGTTGATTCAGATACATACAATGTTGAAACATTAAGCAGTAAGGGATTTATAAAACACCCAAGTATTCTAAAATATAAGATTGAATTTTTTCATGCACTGTATTTTCTTATTCATGTTTACTCCCTAATAGCATGTAATTTGACTAATGAGATCCATGCTGCTTCATAATTGCTTCAGATTCAATTTTAATTGGTAACATGTTTTCAAATACAAGTTCATATGATTAAGATACATGATTTATTTACAATGTGTTTCAATTTTTTTAGGTATTTTATTGGGTAACAGGTTTTCAGATACATGTTATCTGATTAAGATATTTGATATGAGTAAACTATAAACAGTCGAAAACTATAAATTCTTATTCCCTTAAATCTAAATATGCTGGTAGACGAAGATAATGTATCATAAACAATTTTATAGAGATTGATGACATTCTTCCAAACCAGAATAAAAAACCAAAATAAAAAAAACAATTTCATAATATATTACAGAGACGCATATTTTTTTTTTCTGATTCAGGTGCATGTATCTGAATTTCTGATTTCAAATAATTTTTTTTAGATCATCATATACAAGTATTTGAAAGAATGATTCTTCAAATCAATTTCATAGATAATCAGATCAACAAGAGACCAGAAATCGAAGGAAATCATAACATATATGAGTTTAAAAATAAGAAATTATTGTTTAATAAAAAGTGAAAAAACATAACGAATCGATCGGTTTTTTCGTTCAAAATAAAAAAAATCGACGGAGAATTGTCGATTGTGGCAGGAAATCAAAATTTTTCTTTGCTATTGTTGACGATTTGTTGGGGAAGATGATCTGATGAAACGATCTCATGATATTGTTAATTTTTTTTTCGTTTGTATGTTTTGTCCAAAACAGAAACCCTAAGTTTTAATTTGTTTTTGAAATATGATACGCTGTGGGGAGATGCTCAATGGTGTGTTGTTTTTGGGATTCGGTTACCAGATTTAATAAGGATATTAGTTAGAGCTAATTTTTAAAATTATATAAAGGGTAGTTATGTCATTGTCATCTTGGTGGTTTTAAAAAGTCAAACATAGAACTAATGAGAGAGTATCACATATTGAGACTTATAAATGGAACATAATTTCTGGGGACTAGGTAGTAGAACCCTATTTAGAAATGCGAAACACATGCATAATCTCCAATGACTGAAAAATTGAGTACATATTTTGTCAACGAAATAACACAATATTTGTTGAAGATAGACATGAAAAACATGGCTGCTGTGATGTGATTATTTGTAAATGTGACACACTGGTGCTGCTATTTGTTTCTCTGGAGTGTCTTCACCCAGTGCTGGGCAGGTATTGCTCCTGTTTTTCTTTTCCATCTCTATTTACTCTCATTCAAAATTCAAACGTGTACTGGCACTTTATAAAATGAAAATGGCAGAATTAAGAGTCTATCTTTTTTTTAAAAAATAAAATAAAATAAAACTCTCTGATCTGTTACATGGTATTTCGAGTTTGGATTCGGGTTCGGGATCGGATATAGATTGTGTATCAATTTGGAGCCGCTCAATGGGTTACAGGTCATCTCGATGATGAGGTTTGGACTTTGAGCACTTTTACACTCAATTTTATTTACGGTCTCAAATATAATCTCATATACTTCGATGACCCCTTCTATTCATTGCAATGAGATATATGCATCATTAGAAGGTTTTCATATTTACAATAAATAATATCACTTAATTTATTTGAATATATAATTTATGTTTCATAAAAAATATATCTGTTTTAATAAGTTATATTATTTTTCAGAAAAAATGAATAGATTGTGTTTTGTGTAATATTTTCCCATGTACTTTTGCAAGTTACAGAGTCCTTTTGAGTGTACAAAAAGCCAAAAAAAAAGCTAGCTCGATTCTTTAGATTAGATTAGATTATAAATAAGCGAAGAAATGTGTGTTACACAAATAATGCAATTGTTTGGCTCAATTGGATTGATAAATTTGTATATAATTGTCAGCGCATTATGAGGTACATACTCAATTGTTTTTGTTTAACCATATATATAATGGACAAACCGTACCTATGTAAGTACATTACAACTTGATTTCTTGGACTAACCATCATGGAATATCTTAAATTATTAGGGAATCAATGCATCAACATTGCTTATTGGCTTTGTGTTTTCTAAACGTTTTATTAATTGTTTTTCAGGTGGCTGATGATTAACGTTTTACTAATGGGGAGTTATATTTCCACCTCACTAGTTCTCCAACCCGCCCCTAAAAAAAATTATCTGGGGTGGGTTAGAGAACCAGGAAAAAAGGGTATAGAGACAAAAAATGTGGTGGAGGCGAGACGACGTTGGGCGGCGCTGGCAACTCGGGGGAGGAAGGAGAGGGACGGTGGCAGCAGACTCGATCCTCGATCCGGTTGGAGGAGACACCGGCGAGGCCAATTGTGCGATGAACCGCTTCCTCTACCACCACCATAGTCACGATTGCCGCCGTGGTAATCTAAACCGGCGATTCCCCTTGTGGTGTCCATCAACTGCTCGGACACTGTCTCCGCCTTCTCCGACACCACCTTCTCCTCCAATGTGATCGACATCCCTGCCCCGAATCCACCTTCTCCTTCAGCTCCGATACACTCATGCTAATACACCATTAATCACCGCGCAACACGGTGAGGAAGATCGTGGGTGCTCCGCGATGTGGAGCGTGCACGTGATCGCCTCCTCGTCGTCCGCCTCCTGAAAAAGAGCCGGGCCGCGCTACCAAACCTGTGGTCATGTGTCAAAAGCCGTGCCGTAGCGACTCCATTGCATCATCTTGTCATTGCTACTTGTGGAAGGGGAGCATGATGACAGCCGTCCGGTTCTGCTTCCTTCCAAGCGTCGCTACCGTTGTCCTCAGTCCTCCTTTCATCTCTACGCCGCCCAGCACCGTCTCCGCCGCTTCCTTTCTTTTCCCCACTTCTTACCTATCTTTTCCTTTATTTTCCAACCCACCCCAAATAAATTTTTTCAGGGGTGGGTTAGAGAATTAGAGGGGTGGAAATATAGCTCCCCTTTATTAATTGTTTTTTAAGGTGGCTGATGATTGACATTTTGTTTGCTAGAGAAATGGAAGTGTGGTTATCATGTTCTTTTTTTTTTTTTTTGGTTGGGTAAATTAGTTTGAATGAAATGATGTCATTGCCACGCTTTTATCATTGATGCATTCGATTATCAAGCTGGACAATTATAATGATTTGAATTATAAGCTATTCAAAACTTGATCAAACTCATGTACATATAAACTTGCATGTATATCTTATTTTGATCAACCACATTTAATCATATCTTATTTCCTCTAACATGTGCTTATCAAGATATGAGTTTTATATGTGATACCTTCTAAAGTAGACAAGCACATAAGAGTTGACAATCAGAGGAACTACTATATCTATAGTAAATTTATTCTTCGAATTCACTCCTTCTCTTGTCTTTTTTTCTTAGTCAAAATGCTTGTTCTATATATACAAATCATTGCTTACGCATTTCGAAGAAATTCGATGACTGTTCGATAGCTATCAAAACATATAGGTCAATTAGCAAAAATAGCATCATTTAAACTAATATTAGCAAAAATAGCACCGGATTGGGAATATTTACAAAAAGTAGCACCGGTCACTGCTGACTATTTTTTTTACACTGGAGACGCCATATATATATAGTGCCTCTAGTGATTTTGCGTTTTAAAGGGAGGCGCTGTATATATATAGCGCCTCCTTTGTTTTTTTTTTGTTAAGATCATTACGTCTTCTCATTTGATTAAACGTCTTCTCATTTGATTAAACGTCTTCTCATTTGATTAAATATTAAAAATTTGTTTATATTAATCGATTAAATTTTCTAATTAAATTTGAGTGGCTAAAAAAATAACCGCTTTCTATATATTTCTCCACCAAATCAAAATTCTTGTCCTTAAAAATTTTAAATGATTTTCTCCAAGCCATTAAATTTAATCAAATAAACAAATCTTCCAGTACTATTTTTGTTAATATTGGTTTAAATGATTCTATTTTTATTAATTGGACAACCATATATGCATACAAGTATAGCTTTCATTATAATTTCATGAAGTTCTGATGACAGAGGAGAAGAATCTAAAACAGAAGAAAAGGCAGAAATCTTCTTTCAAAGTTGTGATTAATTATTCTTTGAAGCATTAGTTTTGGCAGAAATTTCAACTGTGAATGAAAGACTGAAAATGTTTTTGCTTTGAAGACTGAAGATGTTACTTCTCGTTAATCTCTCGATTTAATTATTTGATATCAGCGTTGGTGATTCACTGCTTACATCAGCCTATCAAGAATTATGAGATAATGAAGATTTGAAGAGCTAATTAAATAAAATTTATCACTGCCGTCGGATTGGACTATTCTTTTTATGACTGGACATCTGAAACTCAAGATAGCAACACTTCAATTTTTTTAATTAGCAAAATATATAATCGTGTCAACCACTCGTTAATTAAAAAAAAAAGCAATGTAAGGTTAACTGGTCAAGAAAGGCATAATTTGCATGGTTTCTTCAACAGTAAAATATTGCATATGTGATTAGCTCATCAAGGTTTGCTGGTCGTAAATCACAACGTTAAGAAATGCTATTTAAAAAATCCATTTCTCTTTCTCTGTTTTTTTTTTAAATTGATTTTTATCTGTTATCGGAACAAATCACACAGCACTCCCTCAACTATAATACCCCCACCCCCCTCTCTCATTTATAGACAGAAAAATTCGGAGGGCATTCAATCACTGCAACGAAAATGCGTATCAAAGCCCTCAAAAACCTCTTACCCTTCTCCTCTTCTCATCACAGCCGTTCATCCACCCCGACAAGCACCCCCAAACACAGTAGCAGCACCAGCCATCACAGCCGTCCATCCACCCCGTCGTACACCCCCAAGCGCAGCAGCAGCAGCTATCACGGCCGTCCATGGACACCGACGGCCTCACCCATTCGGACCTTCTCGTCTGCGTTGATGGAGGACAACATCTCATCAGCCGAGTCCATCATCAACAAGTGGGACGTCGATTCCCCCTCCGTCTCCTACACTAAGGTCACCTCCCTCTTCTACCAGGACGACGACCGCTCCGAGGCCCTCCGCTTCATCTCTGCCGTCAAGGACCTCCAGCGTTCCTTGCTCTTCTTCATCTCCGACCGTTCGTCTCCCGACTCGCATTCCCTTATCGTCACCGCGCAGAAGCTCATGGAGTCCGCCATGAAGAGGTTGCAGAAGGAGTTCTATCAGATCCTCTCCGTCAATCGAGACCGCCTCGACCCCGAATCGGTCTCCGCGAGGTCCTCTCTCACCTCCCTCAATTCGCTCGACGATCCACGCTCGGATTTCGAGGACGATATTGGGGGTTCCGATGACGAGATCAAGCCAGACGGGGATTCGATAAACGAGTCTCCGGTTCCGATCCAGGCAGAGTCGGACCTGAGGTCCATCGCCGAGTGCATGATCTCCGCCGGGTACGGCAAGGAGTGCATGAACTTGTACCGGACCTTCCGCCGTTCGATCGTGGACGAGTCACTTTACCGGATGGGGATCGAGCGGCTGACGGCGTCTCAGATTCACAAGATGGACTGGGAAGTCCTCGAGATCCGCATCCGGTCCTGGATCCCCGCCTCGAGGACCGCGCTCCAGACACTTTTCCACGGAGAGCGCGTCCTCTGCGACTGCGTCTTCGCTGACGCACCGGAGTCGATGCGTGAGTCCTGCTTCGCCGAGGTTTCCGGCGAGCAGGCGATCGGGATGTTCTCCTTCGCCGAGTCGGTCGCCACTTCGAAATTCAAGAAGTCGCCGGAGAATATGTTCCAGTTCCTCGACATATACGAGTCGATCTCCGATCATTGGGAGGACATTCAGTGGACTTTCTCCTACGAATCGTCAACCGCCGTCCGATCGCACGCCACGTGCGCACTCCTGAAACTCGCCGAGGCGATCCGGTCCTCGCTCGCCGAACTGGAATCGGCTATCCAGAAGGACTTTTCGAAATCGGCGGTCGCGGGGGGAGGGGTCCACCCGCTGACGGGTACGTGATGAACTACGTGGCTTTCCTCGCCGATTACTCGCGGAGCCTCAGGGACATCCTCGCCGATTACCCGCTCAAGGTGCGGGCCCCACTTCCAGAGTCAGTGTTGCCAATGAACGGCTGCGATGAGAACCTATCGATGAGGCTGGCGTGGATCATACTGGTATTACTGTGCAAGCTGGACGGGAAGGCCGAGCTGTACAAAGAGTGCCGCTGTCGTACGTGTTCCTCGCGAACAACCTCAACTACGTCGTGGAGAAGGTTAGGGGCACGGATCTGGAGGAGATACTGGGGAGCGAGTGGGTCGCGAATCACGAGGCGAAGGTTAGGCATTACGCGGCCAACTACGAGAGGATGGGGTGGAGCAAGGTGTTGTCGTCGATGCCGCCGCTGGATGATACGAATCGGACGGTGGAAGAGGTGGGGGAGGTGTTCAGGAGTTTCAACGAGGCGTTCAAGGAGACGTACATGATGCACGCCACGTGGGTGATCCCAGACGGTCGGATGAGGGACGAGATCAAGGTGTCGATATCTCGGAAGGTAGTGCCGATGTATCGGAAGTGGTACGAGGCGTATCGGGGGAGAGTTGCAGGGGTCATAAGGTTCGCTCCGGAGGACATCGAGAACCGTTTGTCGGATCTCTTCTACGGGACTGACTTTTCGTCCGCGTCTGTTTCGGGCCGCTCGAAGGGTTCTTCCAGGGCGTCACGGTGACAAGTCTTGCATTGTTTTTTTCGGAGGTTAAAGATTCCTTGTGTGCATAAACAGACAAAAGAAGGGAGTTGCAGAGATTCTTTGGATTATAAATAGGTGAAGGAATATGAGACAATGTAATTATTGTGGCCCAATTGGATTGATTAATTTGTTATTATTGTCAGCGCATTCTGTGGTGCATTCATTTTATTTTATTTTTTGTTTGATTATGAAGCACGTGAACATGGGATTTTTTTTGCTCTCACATAAAAAAAAAATATAAAGAAAAGTGAAGGAATTTGAATCAAATGAAGAGTGATGGAAAAGAAACTATTTTTCTTTTCGACCGATTTATATGTTGTTTGTGCCTATTAAGGAATGATTGAAAATAAATACTGTTTTTTACGCTTCTAATGAAAAATGATAAAAAATAAAAACTGTTTTTTGTATTTACGATAAAAATGACTCAAAAGATAAAAATGACTCAAAATGAAATATATTATTTATAATATCAAAGAAAGTGATGAAAAATGATTAAAAGAAATATTGTTTGTATGTTACTTTAAATATAATATAAAATCAATTTAACTTATCAATCAAATAGTTTTAAATAAATAAAATTTGAAAGACAATCAACAAGGACATGTTACATAATAAATAAATACATGTAAATAAATACTTTTATTATTTTATTATAAAATAAAAAAATAAGAACAAACAAAAATAATCAATATCACCAAATATTTAATATTAAAATCCAAAAAAAGCAAACACAGTTTCTTTCACTTTCCCTCCTTTAGGGTGAGGAAATTTTTTTCCCTCTTCTCCTAATAAGACAAAATAACAAAGGAAAAGTGATGGAAGTTTTTTCTACTTTTTATTTGACACAAACAATTGGTTTTTGTATGGTTAAATGAAAAAATTTTATTTTCTCTCATTTTCCCTCACTTTTCATGTGACACAAACACACCCTTGATGACCAACATTCAAAATTTGACAAATGCACAACATATGCTTACACGACGGCATTACTTTGTTTACTAAAGAAATGGAAGTGCAATTATGAAGCTGATAAAAGAGATACATTGGCTGTAGATGTCAGTGATAAGGAGTCCGACTCGATGGCACAATTGGTGTTTTTTTAATTTGGTTAGTCATTGGTATTTTATATTTCACAACACAAATCTTCATTGGAGCATATGCTGCTTCACTGGATATCTTCATCGGAGCATATACTGCTTGACAGGATATCAGCCGTACGAGTACTCCGTGATCCCAACATTTCATATAGAGAAGGATATTGTAATGTGAAAGAGAGATCAAGCAAGGAAAAAAAAAACCTAGGTTTTACTGTAGCACAAGTGTTATAAGAGCCTTTTCAAAAGCTTCCTTATAAGACTCATTCTGGGGAGCTAAAAACTTTAAAAAAAGGGTTCAAAAGACTCTTGCAAATTGCAAGGTTCCACACAATATTGATAGATAGAGATCTAAACATGTTAAAATATTAATGCTTCGATGAGTCTTAAATATTTCTTTCATAAGCCTAATCTATGAAAAATAAAAATTCCTATATGATAAGGGGTTAATACTTTGAAGGGAAAATGTTCCCAATAATCATTTTTGCCATCTATTTCCTATTCCATCGTGTTTTATATTTTTTAAATATGTGTTTAAATGACTATAATTTTTTATATTGATCACGGTTGTTTTGATCGTAATAATTATGATCACCCTTTTTTTAAAAACCGTAATCTTTAAAATATATATGATCACATGTTTTAGTAAAATGTGATCCTTGATACCATAAAGATCACAGTTTATTTAAATACGTGATTGTTTAATAAATATTTGATCACGGTTAACTCAAAGCGTAATTGTTTCCTAAATAAAAGATTACGATTTAAATGAAAACGTGATTATTTTTTAATTAATAGATCACATTGTCATTAAAAGCGTGATTGTTTCCATAGTAAAAGATCACGTTTTAAGTGAAAGCGTGATCGTTGTCTAAATAAAAAAAACCTAATGTGGTCCCCAAGATAAAATCCCATTCGACCCGACATCGCGAACCCACCTTCTTTGCCAAATCCTCCTCTGCCGGCCCCACCTTCTAGCCCCCCCTCCCCCCCCCCCCCGACTCTAGCCCCTCTTTCACCGCCGCCGCCGTTGCCGCTTCCCCCTCCGCCCGACGATTCAGCCCTCTCTGTCGTTGCCCCTTTCCCCTCGGTCGACCACTGCCGCTTCCCCCATTCATCCTCCGTTAGTGGGTATGTCTCTCTCGCTCTTTCTTTGCCTCTCTCTCCATGGGCCTCGCCGGCTGCAATGGATATGATGAATGTTTGAAATAGTGGATATTTGAATCATAGGTATGGTTTGAAATATTTAAATTTTCATTGAATCATAGGATCTTGTCTGTTTTGAAATCTTTAAATCTTTGAATCACAGGAATCAGAGGAATCTATAAATCTCATTGAATCAAAGGAATCAGAGGGTACCAAGATTGTTTGAAATCTTTGAATCAGAGGGTCTGGTTTGATTTAAATTCTCATTACATTAGAAAGAGGTTTGAAATCTTTGAATCAATGGGTATGGTTTCATGTCTAATTGAAGGTCTATATTGAGATGGAGATTCCTGTTAATAGATCTTTTAGGGGTGGATATGCACAATAACATGATCTACTAATGGATCAACCAAACCTTTTAATTTGTCATTCGAAAAAAAATAAATATATAACATACAGTCCACAGAGGAATGACAGGAATAATAGTGAGTGCAAAAAGAGTTCTAGATTTTTGCTTAAAAGAGAGGAACCTGCTTTAAATTTAGAGATGGTTAAGTGTGTAAAAACTGCTAATTTATGTGTTTGTGTGTATCTTTCAGCCTATGCAATTTATTCAAGCTTCATTTGAATTTTATATTAGAAGAGTCACTTAGTGATTATATTGTTTTTTTAATTCAAAATAGTGGTAGTGTAATTGACATTTAAAAAATGTTCATTGTGTGGGGGCCTCCCGAACTTCAATGCATAGTCTTTTGAGTGTGTTTTTCTTTTTATTTTGAAAATCCAATGTCACTTTATACTTACTTTGACTTATGTATGATCTCATATTATACAAAAGAAAAAAAAAGATTTTGTTAATGGTGCTAAGACTTAATTATGTTTTTTTTTATAGATTAATTGTTTCATTTTACATTTCAATATTAATTTTAAGTTATAGGGTTTGACTTAATTCAGATAGAATTTATTCAAAATGGATAAATCTTAAATGTTTAAGGATAGAAGATCATCAGAATATTTTGAATGAGTTGAATAAATTTTAAATTATGCGATGGTCAATGCGGGTAATCGTAATTCCATATGTTGTCTATGTAAACGATGTGAGAACTTACAATACCATACACCTGTTGATATAAAAGGCTATTTATTTTTCTATGGTATTGATGACTGTAATACCATAGAAAAATAAACGCCAAATGTGGCATCAAGAATTGGTATAAATGCACAGGATTTATAAGATCAAAACAAATTTGAAAGGTCGCCGTTAAATGATGCTGCTAATACAATTGAAATGGTTCAATCAACACACAATGATTATACTACTTGAAGAGGCCAAAAAACCTTTATATCTCAACTGCACAAAGTTTACAAAATTATATTCTTTGTTTACAAAGTTTACGCACCAAGTGTGTGTATATTGCGTCTGTCTAGCTAAGTACATAAGAAAATTATTAAGGACAATCACACAAGTAGCTCCAATATAGTCCTTACATGCTTCTATTTTTTTATGCTAAATGTGTATCTAATTATCTATCATGTAAAGAACTATGTATTTTTCCCTTAAAAATGAGATACATACTCCACTGAATTATATATAGACTAAATTCTAGAAATAAAAATTACATGTTATGTTTAACAAAGAAGATACATCTTGTGTAACCATTCCTAAGGTATAATAAGTTAATACAATTTTAGAGGAAAGCGAGACCATCAATAATATAGCTCTGTAACCCAAATAATATTTAATTTGATAAATAAATTGATTTTGAACAAGTGAGCAGTTATTCCCCATTGAACTTTTCAAACCCATCACCCAAATAGGATTAGGAAACTTGGGAGATCAGAGAAAAAAAAAAGAGAAAAAGAAAGAGAAAGGAGAGAGAAATATTGTGAGAAATGACATCATCACTGAAATATATATTACATAAAAATAATTTTTAAATTTTTATTAATGATACCAAAATGATGTATATGATTATTTTTTAAAATAAAACATTGGACAAAAAAAACTAAAAGCATAAATCGTGAGTGTAGCACCTTCTCACAACTCGTGCCGCGCGAGAACTAAAAAAAATCCGCCAACGGTCATTTTTTAACTCTATATAAAGAAGACCATGTCCCTGTCGGCATACGTGTGAAAAAGGAAGCGACGAGTCATGGATGCTTTACAGGTTCTCTCTCTCTCTCTCTCTCTCTCTCTCTCAGGTTTTTGTTGATTTTGATAAATGTGTCCCATTTTTGTGGTGTGGTTGTTTTGAATGATCTTGGAATGGGTTTTTAGGGTTTACTAGATTCCACTCAGTTGATCTTTGCATCATTGATTGAAGATTTTGAGTCAGAATCAATGGTTATTGACTGAACTTGGAAATCCCGATTTGGGTTATTGTAAATTCGATTGCTTTCCAAATCCTTTAATGGGTTTTTCCTAGAGTTTCGTGTTTAGGGGAGTAGTTTCTAAAATCGGTTTCTGGTTTCTTATAGATTGTAATTCTCAATCTGAATTATGGGTTATTAATGGGTTTTATTTTCTGTTTGTGATAATATTTACTGAATTTTTCTTTCAAATTATTTTAAATTATGTTTATTTGAAATGTTGGTTTTAGAGCTCCATTGATGTATTGATTTTAAAATGTTCTGTTTAGTTTTCACGATTGCTCCCAATCTTTCTAATAAAGAAAAAAAGGATTTTTAATGCGTTTATTTGGTGACCAATGCATTTTCAATTGACACACATTTGATTGAATCACCAAACAAAACTTTTTCCAAAACTCGTACTTTAATACAACAACATCTAAAACTTGAATCTTGAATGCATTAGTTCTCACGAAAACTCAATCAATTGGACAGGAGATCGAGAGCCTCCGCAAGTGCATCTACTACACGACGATCGAAAAAGAGTCCCTTCGAACGACCGCGCTCACCGAGCTCCGTCAGAAGGAAGAGCACGTGAACCAGCTCTGCCTCCTCTTGAAGCAGACCACGCACGAGCGCGACGAGGCGCGCAACCACCTCCACCAGCTGCAGCACCAGCTCCAAAAGCTAACCCAACAATTCGTCGATCCAAGCCCACCCACCAATCCGATATGGGCGAACTCGAGCTTAACAGACTCTGACAACGACTTATCGGACTCCGAATTAGATGAGATCGATAACGCCTTGGAAGAGATGAATCGGCTTGAAAAGGTGCAGGCTTTGCCGGAGAAGGGGAGGCTGATGCAGGCGGTGACCGATGCGGGGCCGCTGTTGAAGACGATGCTTGTGGCGGGTCCTCTGCCGATGTGGCGGAATCCGCTGCCGCCCTCGAGCGGTTACAGATCCCTCCGGTCGGATTGGAGAAGCGGGTTTTGGATAGGCGGTCGGCGGAGGCATTGCGGGCTCTGGAACCGGAGGCGAAGAGGGTGAAGGCTTCAGTGATTGTTGGGTTTTGAATGATGTTGTGTTAGGAAGGTTTTCTTTGGTTTTCTTTTTTTTGTTGGAGTTGAAAGTACTAACTGGAACTCTGTTGATTTTGTATAGGTTATTGGTATGGTGTAAATGCGTTGGGAAGGTCTTGGTTGTCTTCTTGAGCTTACAGTGTTGTGACATAAGTTGGAGTTTGAAAATGATTTGTTATTATGATGGCTCAATTGGATTGATTCATTTGTTATTATTGTCTCTGCATTCTGAGGGAGAAACTGGACGCGAACGTACATTGTGTTTTTTCTTTCATTGAGCAACATCAATATTTTACAATTCCGCTACATATGCTTACACGACTGCATGACTTTGGGTGTGTTTGGAAACACAGTTGTGTATTAAAACCTTAGAATCTCTTGAAATTAGAGGGCAATCACAAGTTATCAAGGGCCCTTCTTTAAAGTCCCATAGTTTTAAACAGGAGACTTGTTCTGCATAGTACCTTAACATCAACAAGAATGTTCAGAAGAGTCACTTTTGGTCACCAGTAATCCTTGCAAGAACATGATCCATATTTGAAGTGGTGAAACCGGTTCCGATCCCTCACAATTATCGTCCGACGATAAATCTTTGATACGAGCTTCATTGACGAATGGCAGTCAGCACAGATTCGGAGGTTCTTTACCACCTGCAACATTGAGCCCGGTTTGGTGCTGATCAGACCAAAAGCAACCGCGATCCTCTCGCTGTGATAGCGGAGGGCGGTCTCTTTCTCCTCCTCCTCTACGTTAAGCAACACCTGTGTTGTGTCGGACACATAACCCGCTAACCTCAACCTCTCGGACATCCCCTCGAGCATCGAATAGATCTCTTTTGTTCGGGGGTGCGAGTCATCCTCCACGACAAACTCATGCACGGCTCCATCAATGCTGATCCAACTAGAGCCCGGATCTTTCCTGATATCCAACTCTTTCATGAGCAGCCTCACCTTTGCAACCGACTCCCAGTCCCCAATAGAGGCATACATATTCGACAGAAGCACGTAGCACCCACCTTCCCGGGGAGCCAGTTCCATCAAGCGTTTTGAGATGCGTTTACCCAGCTCGACTTCGCAATGGACTCGACATGCCCATAGAAGTGCTTTCAGGATCGCATCATCGGGTTGCATGGGCATGCTTGATAAGAGCTCCTCCGCCTCCTCTAACAGCCCCGCACGCCCCAGCATGTCAACCATACATCCATAGTGTTCGATCCTCGGCTTTAAATTATACTCTCTCACCATCCGATCGAAGTAGGCACAACCCTCATTAACCAATCCTCCGTGACTGCAAGCGTTCAAGACTCCGATAAAGGTCACATCGCTCGGTATGATCCCGGACCTCTCCATCGCTTTGAAACATTTGATGGCATCCTTCGCCCGTCCATGCATCGCGAGCCCTCCAATTAACGTGTTCCAAGTCACTGCATTCGCTTTTGGTAGGTCCCCAAACACTTGCACGGCCTTCTCTATGCTCCCGCACTTCGAATACATGTCGATCAATGCGGACCCAAGAACCTCATCCACATCTATCTTGTTCTTCTCCACAAATGTGTGCACCCACTTCCCCAATCCAAGGTCCCCAAGTCTTGCAATTGCAGGGAGAACGCTAACCACCGTGACGTAATTGGGCTCGACGCCCTCTCCTTCCATTTCTCTAAACACATCGATGGCTTCCTTGAAGAACCCGTTCTGCGCGTATCCGGCAATCAATCCATTCCAAGAAACCACACTTCTATGAGGCATCCGATCGAACAGTTTCTTCGCGGACCCAAACGTTCCATGCCTCACATACCCATCAATCATAACGTTCCACAAAACAACATTGTCACCATAACCAACTCCCTCATCGAACAAACGTCGAGCATCGCTTATGCTCCCGCACATAGCATACAAGCGAATGAGACTCGTAACGACGAACCCATCGGACTCTAATCGCAATTTGATTATCTGACCATGGATTTGCTTCCCCTCTTCGACTCCGCCGGCACGAGCGCAAGCTTTCAAGGCCGAAGGGAACGTATATCGGTTGGGCACTACGAGACCCTCGCAGAGCATCCGACGAAAGAGGAGTAGACTCTCAAATGGATCGTCGCTTTCAGAGAAAGCTCTGATTAATGTGTTCCAAGCGAAGCAATTTGGGTCATGCATTTCTTCGAAAACCGAATAGGCGTTACGAAGACCGTCGGCATTGGTGAAGGCATAGCATCGGAGGATCTCAGCCGCGATTATGGTGTCACGTATGCGTGCGGTCTTGATGGTCTGTGCATGGAGCTTTTGTAGGTCCCTGGTGGTTTTAAAGGACTTGATTTTGTGGAGAATTGATGAATGGAACGGTGAAGGAGTGGAGGGAGAAGAATGGGATGGAGGGTTGTGAAGGCACAGTGAAAATTTAGGTTGGAGAGACAAGTTTGAAAGAGTTGGCATTCTTTCTCTGCAACGGTCATGGAAATGGAAAATTATTTATTCATTTAATTTTTTTTTGTCTACTGTGTATATACATCTGAATCCCTCTCCAGCCTGATATATTAAATAAGCTATCTAGAAAAAAACGTTGATACATCTGAATCCCTCTCCAGCCTTATATATTAAGATGGTGTAGTGTATATGTGTATAGGCTTACACTTTTTTTTAAATATACTAAAATATCTCATCATAAATTTTAACTCGTACATGTTAGATATTTTAATAAGCAAATGTATATCTTAAAAAAAATTGTGGATGTAATTGCGATAAATATATCATTTTCTATTTTGAGCGAAATCGAATTAGTGGATAAACAATTCAAGAGCCCAATGTTGGGGACTTTGAGGCCCCCACACATTTGTCCCTGAAGATGGACAAGGGTGTCGTTGTTCCAACTACCTAGATTATTAGGGACACTACCCTTTTAAACCCTCCACGTTCCATTTTATTTTTAATCAAACCTACCACCTATTAAATACTTGCTAAATGAGTATGTGGGGTTCCATGTCGATTAGAGGGTCCATTCCAATAGTGGTATCTGAGCTCCCAATAGTGATATCAGAGATCCACATTCTGGCCTAGGAGGATGAGATTTAAAGAACGCGAATCAATAGTGACATGGGTCGATGAATTCATACCATTGATGGATGTATGATTGAAAACTCTAACAACAGTGTGTCGTAAAGGATTTCATGTGAAGAAGAAGGAAAAAAAAATCATGCAAGGTTGCATGGAGCTCTCGGTGGTGGAAACGGCACATTTATTTGAGTGTGTAATGGTGAAACCAATTTGTTGTGGGTCCAAGGTCCACCAAGAAGTAAACTAGGACACAAACATGCAAAAACGCTCGGGGTGCAAACTTCACAGTGACACACTAAGGCACCTGGGGGAATCACGTGAAGCGCGGATGCGGAGTTCATACAGAAGAAGATGGAACAGTGCAACATGGTCTAAGGCATTTTGAACCATGAATGGAAGGAGTTACATCCCATGTGGTTCGGTTAAAAGAGAGAGTCTAGCCATCTCGCAAGCACGTGTGTGACATATTCAAGGTGGAGGTAAGATCCAGATCTTCTTCGAAGATCCACGAGGAGCATGGGATAGATGCACGTTAAATCAAGTCATGACATTGACTTCGGTATGTGTAATTACTGAGTTCGACTTAGGGATTGATACATGATAAGGCGAGCACAGACTTATGGATCTAACAAAATTGGGCAGTGCAGATGGCCTGAGAAAGAAGTTCCTAAAATCTATTCAAGATGGAGTTCTACGGAGTGGGTCCAGTGCACAAGGAGACTCATGATAGCGACTTGAAGGCTAGTGAAGCACAAGGAAGTCGAAGGCCACTTGACTGCAGGTGGAAGTGCACGGTTGTTTGCGCAGTCTTGCTTTAAGGATGACATGGAGAAAGGTGGAGACATCAACGAAAATCGTCTAAAGGGTTCAAGAAAGTTCGAGTTTATCAGATAATGCGGTGTATCACATCGGATGGTCAGATGATTAAACTATATTAGTGTGGACACCTAATTGATCGAATATTAATTAAGATTTGATCTTAATTAATATTTAAAGTGAATCTTCTAAATAGAAAAAATATTTGTTTTTTAAGTAGGAGAGTGAATACCTCCTAAAATCTAAAAAAAAAATATTTATTTGTTAATTGAGATAATCAAAGTGGTGGGAATAACTACATCCAATGATCAAACCATGTCCAGCAGGCCTCGGCTTGGTGGACATGGTGGTATAGGACGTACTGCAGTCTTTTTGGGAGGTCCCTGGTCCCTAGATCAATCCTACCTACTACAGGATTAATATAAGAACACTGTCACTAGTCTTTTTGTGTTATGGATTTGGCTCAAATGGGCCTCCCTCTCCACCAGCCCCCAGCCCCCTACTCTCCACCAGCCGCCCCTATCCAGGTTTTTAGGTTTTTCCTAAGTGTGGACTAAGGGTTTTCGGTTTTGGTTTCTAAGGAAGTTTCCTATTAGATGTCTAAATGTGTTTATTTCTGAAAATTACTTGAGGTATATTTCTTTTTTTGGACGGTCAAAATTAGGGTATCTACACATATGTGATAACATTTTATAAATCGGAGATCACCAACATATCAAATCTTCATCAACATCTTATTCAATTTTTATCCAAAACTTATCTATGTTGAACCAAATAACAAATGGTTTATGTCAAACACAATCAAACAAGAAATACATTATTCGTCATCTATACTGAAATAATTATCTATCATATAATGATTTATGTCGCTACCCAAACGGGTGTTAGGAGACTGTCAACATTAATGAAAGCCTTTAGCATTAATGTGGAGAAAAAATCAACTTTTAGAAAGAGTCAAACTCTTGTTTCGGTCACCCAGCCCAATTTTTTAGTATAACATGTGTTTAATCTATAACCCCCCGTTTGGGGTGGAGGATAAACCATGGATAGGGGGGAATACAGTATAATAACTTCCAAACAGCTGTTTGTTTGACAAGAATAAACCTTGATATTTATGCCTAGATAAGTTAGAATAAGGCTTGATAACTATTCTCAGAAACTGCTAGAATTGCTTATCACGGCTTATCTATACCAATAGATAAAAATACCCTTCTCTGTCATTTAAAAAAATTCATCTTACCTAACACTCTCTGCACACATTCCAAAAATTGTCACATCAATCATATCACACACACATCTCTCATACTTATTCTTAAACACAAATAATTTGTGCAGGGATATAATTATCATTTAAAAAGCCATAAACTCTTATTCATTTCTTATCTACCATTTATTCTTACTTTATCCAAGGTGAACCAAACAACAAAAAGATTAATTTTATGTTTCCCAATAAGAATGATAGAAAAAACATCCAAACAAAAATTTACTCATTCAATATGGATTGTTATCTATCCCAGTATAATTATCAAGAGTGAATAACCTTATTTCACACCCCAAATGGGGGGTAGTAGTATTGTTATCAATAAGTACAGTATATATCTTAAGGCTAAACTTAATTTAACATATCATAGTGTTTAGTGTTTCTATACTTAACTGCTATTTTTTTTCAACATATTCAGTGATTATATTTTTTATATATAAATTTATTTATGACAACTTTGCACTTGGCTATTGTAAATTTTTCATTTTTGAAATCTAAAGAATCTGTTACTTTATTTGTATATTCAACTTGATTTGGATTACTAGTGTGCTCTAGTTGTACCCAGTTGGGACTTTTGCTTGGGTTTGGAACCTCTGTTTTTTGAGAACAAATAACCTTTGTTTTGACCACTCATAAGGTGACACGTGGCCACGTTGGGCACATGAAATAAAACAGAAGCACGTATTCTCACTTAACAGACCCCATCTCATTTTCCTCTGTTTCCATTAGGTTGTCTGGATGTGAAGATGAGCGAGACAACCTAACGGAAGCAAATGGAGGAAAATGAGATGGGGTCTGTTAAGTGAGAACATGTGCTTCTGTTTCATCTCACATGCCTATCGTGGTCATGCGTTGCCTTATGAGTGGTCGAAACACAGGTTCTCTATTATCGAAAAACAAAGGTTCCGAATCCCTTTTGCCCTGTGTGGAACTTTGTAATATAAAAGAAAAAAAGAATTGATTTGGATTATTGCAATTATGTCAATAAAGTATGTAATTCTAATATTTTGGGGGTGTTAGTTACATGAGTTCATCTGTCCAGTCACAATATTTTTTTTGTTTGTGATCAGGCCCAAAATAGGGCTTATCTATTCAAAAACTATCAAAGGAGTTCACAGCTTGTACATTTACAAAGACATGCCCCTGTTTAATCTCCTGTATACATTCATGTTTAAAATCTACATATGGAGATATCCACTCACGTAAGCGATCATCCAATAGACCAGCTGTAGATCTTGTTGATTGAGTCCTTGCTGCCTGTCTTGCAATGTTTTCTGGTGCCCTGACTATCAAACGAGAGACTTTGTGAAATTGTAAAGGATCCCCCATAGAGTCCATGTATCTGATCTTGGAAACCTGATCTTGAATCTGTGGAGGACCAAGACCTTGCTCCTGCAAAGCTCTTATGAGTGACTCAGCATCACTACACACATGGACATTGGATAAACCCATACCTCTTGCACAAGAGACACCTAAAAGGATCCCCTCAATTTCCATTCCCAATGGAGTTGACCACATTCTACTAATGCAACCAACTCCCAAAATATGTCATGGGTCTTCCCACACCACAACAAAGGCCGCCCCTGACAATCTTGTATGCGGGTCAATACTCCCATCCGAGATCACATAAATAGGCTCTGCATTTGTTCTTCCATCAGCTCTGTCAGCTTGTATGGCAGACAATGGGGGCTTAAGAGTCCATGTATTATTTATTCTAGTCTCTCCTCTCTTGTATAAGAACTTCACACATTCACGTGCCAAAGCTAGAGCCCTTTGAAAAACAAATAATGGAGACAACTGGATTCCACGAAATATAACCCAATTCCTGGATTTCTAAATCTGCCAACAGAGGCAAGAAAATATAACTACTTTGATAACCACATTTGGTGAACTGACCCATAAGGACCTACTAAAAATCTGCATTCTAGAATCTATCCACCATATGTTAGAGGGAGGCTGAAATACATTCGGTATATACGCCCAGCAGTCCTTGGTATATGGACACTCCCTAAATAAATGATTGGAGGTTTCATGGTTATTGTTGCACAAAGGACACTGTAAATCCATATGAATATCTCTAGAATCCAAAAGGTCTTCGTATGCAAGCAATTCCAAATAAGTTTGCATAAAAACATTTTAACCTTTGGAAGTAAGGGAAGAGACCATACCCATTTCCAATTTTGATTCTCAAAGGTCATTCAACGCGGTAGGATTAACTGATACATATCAGCAGCCCTTGGACATGGAGATGTGGAACCCTCCCAACACCATTGTGACTCACCCTCAAGTGTACATATGGGTGGAGGACTTTGTATGATCTGATTTACCCAAAATGGGGGTAAGAGCTGATATATTAGATCAGTCCTCCATCTATCCTCCTCAACAATATCAGATAATTTATAGTCCAAGATGGCAGCATGCATGTTAATATATGTAGGAATCCAGGAGAACGGCACAGGATTGAACCAAGGATCATGTAGTACATCCACATCAGTATAGGTTCCCAGCCTTTTGCGAACATACAGACGTATCAACTTCATACCTTTGTCCAACAATTTCCACACTGTAGATGTGGAGGCAGACAATTTCATCTCCCAAGGATTCCCAGTCCATTGATACTTCACTGAGAAGATCTAGTTTAAAATCGATGGTTTAAGAAGGACCTTAAATGCTATCACAGCCAAATGGCCTTCCTCATTATATAAGTCCTTCATATCCCCAATCCACCTGCATATTTAGGGCCAGTCACAACGTCCCAACATAAGGAATGTAGCTTCTTACCCTCACTATTGCCTTTCCAAAGAAATGCACTAATACACTTATCAACTTGTTGAGCTGCTCCAACAGAAATAGCTCCCGCATACATTAAGTAAACTGGAAGAGCGCCAAAACAGATTTGATGTGGCATTCTGACCATTCATACTAACATGAGGTTGATAACCAACCAAGTGCCCTTGCTATTGTCTCAGCATTGATGATAGAACCTCCGCCACCATGACAAAAAGATATGGTGACATAGGATCTCCTTGGCGCAATCCCCTTCTCAGAAATATCCAACAGGTTGGGGTTCCATTCACCAAAACTGCCATACAGGATCTAGTAACACATTGCATCATCAACCCAATCCATTTGTCAGGGAATCCAAATCCCTTCATTATCAGAACCAGACTCTCCCATTCAATTGAATCATATGCACTGGCTAAGTCTATTTTAGCTGCCAATAATGCATTTTTACCCTTTCGAACATGCAAAGAATGCATAATTTCCCTTACAAGTAGGAGATGGGCATGGATTGATCAATCCACCACAAAGGCCCCTTGCTCTTGGCCAATAAGTAATGGTAAGACCTTCTTAAGATGTCTAACCATGATGTGCGATAAAATCTTGTATTTTGTATTACACATACTTATTGGGTGAAAATCTTTTAAACATAAAGGGTGTTGCTTTTTGGGTATAAGAGCTATATAAGACTCACCCCCACGATATAGGTAACTGCATTGTGTTTTGAAAGTTCCTAAGGGCCCGCAAAAAATCTGACTTTAAAATATCCCAAAACTACTTATAGAATTCAGCTGGATAACCATCAGGTCTCAGTGCTTTATTTGTTGGTAAGCGTTGCACTGCTAGATCCACCTCCTCCTCTGTAAATGGTACTATCAGTTCAGCAGCCATCTGAGGGGGGGGGGGGATCGTTGAATGAAAGAGGTGTTGTAGAATCTGATCAAACTGAACATGCTTCGCATTCCAATGGTCTGTGAAAAAATTAGTAATATACTCCCAAATTTCCTCAATGTTTTGTAAAGTTCTTCCATCCTCTGTAGAGAGACAACTGATTCTATTTCTTTGTGCTTTCTAGTGAAAAAAATAGTGTTTCTATCACCCTCCTTAATCCATTGGATCCTTGCTCTTTGAGCCCAAAACTTTTCATGTTGACGCTGCAAAGCAATCAGCTTTTGATGAGCTTCCCGAATACGAAGTCCAAGAGTCCCCACTGAAGAGACATGTTGGTCTTGTTCCTCCAATTGCCGGACTCCTGATATGCCCGTGTGACTCGATTATGAATATTACCAATCTCATATTTGTTCCAAACTTTTAAGTCCCGTTGCAGAGTCCGCAATCTGTAATGGATTGCCCCATGGGTGATGCCCTTACTCTCTGCCTCCAGGCCCTTTCTACCATCTCTTTTAAGACTGGGTATTCAAACCACAATCTCTCAAATCAAAATGGCTTAAAACCATTGGGGGGAAGCATGTCTGTATCCAGGACTAAAGGAGCATGATTTGAACAAATTCTTGGCAAAACCATGATCGTTGCATAAGGAAAAGCATTACTCCACTCAATATTAGCAAAGGCATGATCAAGGACCTCCCATGTATGAGTTATCCCTTGTCGATTATTACACCACGTGTATTGTGAACCTTTAGAGGGAACCTTCCGAAGTTGATTACTTTCATACCAATGACAAAATTCTCGTACCGCAGGAGTAACCGAAAGGGAGAGCCTCCTCTCTTATCCTTAGGACCTAAAAGAGTATTGAAGTCCCGACCAGAACCATTGGCATGTTAGTTTTTAACACCTTAGAAGTCTCATTCCACAAGGAGCATCGCATACTAGCATTAGGATTGGCATATACCCCAGCCAATACCCAAGGCGTCACCTGTGAGGAGCTAACAATCAAGTAAACTGTCCGCTCACTAGCAATATAGCCTGTAATAGGTGTTGTAGCTTTCCAGAATGCTATCAAACCACCAGCATGACCTGTTCTGGGAATTCCTGTCCACTGGAAATCTAATCCCCATGAATTGCCAAACTTGACCATCTGATCCTGTACAGCGTGTGTTTCAAGAAGCACAAAAGCATCAAGATTGTTCGAGGTTACCAAGTATTTACAATGGGAACACACATCATGGCGTAAATACCTTAACAATTCCAAAAAAGAACCTTCATAAATATTTCAAAAAGAGGAAATAGCTCCGAATACCCCTGGAGGTCCTGGGTTGTCTGGGCTCTCACATTCCATATCTGATCGTGTTATAAGTTGTTGCTCCCCTTGGCTATTGGACTCTGTAGCCCATGACCTCTGAAAAAATTCTAAAGTTCTACTATGTTGTGTGAACTGAGAGCTCACCGACCGATCCGCAGTACTATCTGAGACCTCCTTTGTCTCTGAATCAAGACTTCATTTATTGGAGGCTCTACCCACAGCTTGCTGCACTATAGTTAAGGCCTTTGATGATTCCATCTGAAGAATTCCCTCCGTTGGTCCTTTTCTTTTTTACTATCAGTCTCCTCAACCACACGTTGAATTTGTGGTGAAGGTTGAACAATGGGGAAGACTGTACTCTACCCCCCACATGACAAGGAGCAGGGCCTCCCGATGGAGGAGCCACCGATGTCACACTAACCGCCAAGCCCTCTTGTTGTTTACCAGGAACTTTGCCTGTCCTCCTAGGCTCTGCAGCCATCTGCCGAGCAGAAGGTGTACGGGCTGTGCTTCAATTTTGGATTGTCTCCATTTGACTGCATCCCACACTACAAGAAAAAGGGCTTTTATCGACGGCCAGATCCGTCGTGAAAGGTTACAAAAGCCGTCGCTGTAGAATTTACCGACGGCCAACAAAATCGTCGGTAGTCGTCGCTAAAAGAAGCGTCGCTGATACCTACACCGACGGCCGACACCGTCACTAATAAAGTAAACAGATTACCACTTTGTAACCGTAGTTAATAGCAGTAGCGACGGTCGTTGGCCGTCGCTAAAAGTGTTCCACAGTTTTTTAACCACATGAATTCATGCCTTTAGTGACGGCCGTTGGCCGTCGCTAATGTTATTTTTTTTATTCATTTACTAATTTTTATCAATAATTTGTACTTGAATAATACAAAAGTCATTCAACAATCTTTCTCTAGAATATTTCATTCATAGTCATAATCTAAGAACTCTTGAATTTACTAAACTTTAAATAAAAAAAATTTACAATTCAAAATATAACATAGATACATTAAAATATTTCTTACAACTCTAGTGAAAAGCTAACTCTATAGAAAATTTTCTTTTTTTAATGAATCTTCTTTGTTTAAACCTCCACTTCCTTTTAGTTCTCCTCCTGCATCAACTCTCCATAGAGAGTTGAGCTTCATCCCTGTATACAAAAACATAGCATATATGAAAATATAATAAAGTCAATGGATAATATATTCATGTATAAAACTTGAAAAGAAATTAAGGAATGAACAGCTTATTATTCATATGAGTGAAGACCAATAGAAAACATTTCATCGCATTTTAATCAATCTGCAATGAACTATGAAAAAATACATGCATTATTACTCGAAATTTTCCAAGCTTTATGGAACGCAGTTCTAAAACTCCTCTGCTTTTATTCCGAACAGAATATAAGATAGCATAATCAAGTGTAGCACAATTCCATATCCTAGCAATAGAAAGTGAGAAATAGGCTATAGCTCCACATAATGAAATCGAAACTAATCAATGAATGCTGCATTACATTATACTCATCAAGGAATTTCTCATACTCTATTTGATACTTGTTGCAACAGATCTCCAAGAGAACCAACTGTGGATTTGAAAAATCTCTGATGTCGAACACTTGCTTTGAATAAATTACCACACGAGATTGCCACACATTGATATTAAGTCAATGTGGAGCCCAATATAAAACTGGGAGATGCTTTATTTAGTAGCAACTAGCAATTCATTTTGGATAATTTTTTAGGAGAAAAAGTTGTAAAATTGCAACCTATTTTTCATGGTCTAAAATCGTATGGTTTTCATAATCAAGGGATTACGTTGACACCCCCCCCCCCCCCCCAACCTAATCATGTCCACAACATATGCTAGTTTTTCCCATATTTTAAACAATTGAAAGCAACAATTATTGTAGAAGGTCAATACATGTTGATTCCATCACTTTAGCAAATGATACCCATCAATCAATGTGTCGGATAGCCGAGAACTTCCACCTTCCTCCTTCCTCATAGGATCCGATCCCTAACCAAATACTTCCAACAGGGTTACAGGTGAAAGTGGGTCATAAGTTTAATCAATCATACACATTCAGGATATTTAACCGTTCACAAAAGGACTTAAGCTTGAGGATCAACCAAAATGTGAAATAGGATCAAGACTCAATCCACACAACTCAGAAGCAAGTTCTAAAAGAGTAGAGAAAGAAAGAAAAGAAAAGAAAGAAAAGTTCTACCAATTCTTTCATCCCTGTCACTAAACTATGACTACATAAAGCACACGAATACAAACTTTAAGTTAATTTATAGATTATGTAAGGATGTAAAAGTGATACAAACTAATTACAGTTTTGACCAGAGACAACTTAAATTTAGTTGAATTGCATAAAAATATATTAACAGCTTGCCAATCAATGAATACAGTTAATTATTTATGGTATTTTACAAAAAGGTCCATTTATTAAAAGCATGATAATGGACTAGATTTCTTACTTCGAGTTCATGGATAATAGCAGCGGTTCGCCATCCAGCTTTTGAGGGACCTCGTAAGTCACTAAACAAATGATCACCAAAATATATCACCTGAATGGAAGAAGTGAAATTCAGCTTAACTGTTAAGAAAATATCAAGAGATATATGTTATAACCATAATTGATGTTGACAGATTTACACAAGACCTGTCAAACTAGATGCATCTGCTTCGCAAAAAGTTAGATTCAAAATTGATATGTAAGAGTCTCTATTGCCACAGCAGTCCTATCAAGTGCATTAAAACCAACAACAGTGTTAAAAAGAAGAATTTCAGTATAATAAACAATGGTAAAAGAAAATGTAAGATAATTTAGAAATTAATTAGTTAAAGCCAAGATGATAAACATCAAATAAAACAAAAAAAAATTGAGATTTGTCATATTTCTCATAATATTTTCAAGAAAAATGCTACAAAAAACAATGAAATACAATGGATGAATTTGGAAAAAGAAAACCCAAGGTTCGCGATAAAAACATTTTACAATCAAACATGTCTTGATAGCAGGTAAGAATGTGCAAAATCTATTGGACATGATTTATTAACATAAAAAAAATACAACATTTAAAGGCAATCAAGGAAGAAAACTTTAAACACAAAAAGATAGAATACAAAAGGACAAAAGATATGTTTTTTTTTAAGTACATATTATGCAAGAACTTCAAGTCCACATCATTAAAAATGTAGCATTAGCAACTAATAAAGTATGGAAATCACCTCTAACATATAGTGCATCCCTCCGTCAACAAAATAATATTGTGAATTGGTTAGCAAGAAAAGTTTCTTTCCATTCTCCCTTAGCCTTCGTAAAAAGTGTAGTACTTCTCCCTGGAGCATACACCCATGAAAATTAATTCATACAGCAGAAAGAAGAAAAAAAATCAAAAACCTGTTAAAAAGCCAATTTCATTAACTCATCACAATCTACAAATTAAAAAGGTTGCACATTCATGTAAAAACCAAGTTAGGTGTCCAGCCCATGAGGATAGAGGGGGGCAAATGCAGCTCAGAAGCTGTTAATGGACTGCTCTTCCCCTGTTTTGACTCTCCCCTCACCCCTTTTTTTGAAGTAACTCTTTAGGATATACATAGTGGCTGAGACTCCTCCATTTTTCAGCCATTGTATTCTTCAATATACTTGTCATTGGCTGTTTTGGCCTTGTAAATACTTTTTGGAAAGGGAATGAAATACACAAATTTACCAAGCAAAATAGAAAAAGTGTCCAGCTCAGATTTACAAACTCTAAACAATTCCAATCTACCGATACATATCATGAAAAATCAATGAAAAAAAAAAGATATTTGACAAAAAACAATTATACATCACAAGCTTATGTTTCACGTTGAAAAGATAGAAATCTAAGTTTAAAATCTTGCAAATAACAAAAAAATTATTTAAAAAGGTCCACCTAATTGAAGTTATTGTTTGTATTTTGTACAAAACTAGCCTTATCTGATTAGCTTTAGCTCCAGTCAAGAGACTCAAGACAATGACCAGGATTCTAGTCTTTCCTAATGGTACACCCTCCTTACCTAGTCACCTGTTTAACTATGAAATTCTTCCACATGATGGATTATTCATGATAATAAATCAAATAACATAATCAACCAATAAATCAGAAAAATGCAAAACTGCACAATTCACAATGACGTTAATTGATTGCTCAACAATTTTAAAAATATGTCATAGATAAAGAGTGAATAAAATATAACAAGGTATGCAAGTTAGGTTCAAAATCTTGGAAGTAACAAAAATTTTCTGTAAAAAAAAACCCTCCCAATTTGTAAAAAAATGTGAGAGAGAAGAACACATCAGATCAACTTACATACTCCAAACCGAAGAAAGCCTGAGTTCCAATAACATGACATGTTGTATTGATGTCGCCGGGACGAGATGCCACTGTCTCATCGTGAGGCAACCATAGCTGGATCTAATGGGTATAAATCATTTAGGGTTTGAGTGGAGAATCATCAAGAAAGGGTCGAGCGGTCAAACTGGTTAGGGTTTGCGTTCCCTCTTTTCAGGGTTTTGGAAGGGCGGAGAGAGGTCGGGAGGGCAAAGAGGCGATGGAGGGAGAGGTTTGGGAAGACAGAGGGTAGAGAAAGGGATTGGGGGAGAAGAGGGTCGGGAGAGTAGGTGGTGGGATGGAGGCAGGGGCAAGGCATCGGGCAGGATGAAAAGCAAGAAGGGGTAGTTAGGGTTAAAAAAATCGGGTTAAAAAAAGTCAATTTAAATTTTTATTCAAAACCCAAACTATTAGCGACGATCGGGTTTGACCGTCGGTATTTGTGGTATCAGCGACGGCCTTACTCGTCGGTATTGGTACTTAAGAAAATGACATTGTGCTATGGGAGAGCTACAGCGACGGTCTGTTCCTGCCCGTCGGTAATAGTTCTTTTGCGACGTCTCTTACAGTTGCTAATACACATCCGCATATGTAATGGTGAATATGAGAGGTTTTTAGCAACGGCCAGTTTCTGGCCATCGGTAATGCTCAACTTAATCGTGAAATTCAGTTGCCGGATTGATATTAGCGACGGTTTTGTGTAGGCCATGGGTAATTGGCGTCGGCAAAACCTAATCTTCTTGTAGTGCCAGGGTCATGTTGCTGCTGTCCTGCAGAGGAACTCTTTGATGAGGAAGCTTAAACAATTGCTTTAGCTGATAACTCCTCAGCAACGGGTTGTATCATGTGTTATCCTCCCACATCGCTGACAGATAGTGGGGGTCCTTTCATATGTAAACTTCTGCCATCTCTGGTTCTCCCCAATATAGATACCCGGACATAGAGGTTGCCAGAGATCCACTTCCACAAGAGCGCGGGCATACCTGCACCTTCCGACATCCTCCACCGTAGTTTCCACTCGGATCGGGGTACCAGCACATGCCGCAATATCAGTAAGTGTCAAACCATCCCAAAAGTCCAAAGGCAGATTTGGGAAACGAATCCATACCGGGGTTATTTCAAAAGTTGATGTGGATGGATCAAAGTTATCCCTCCATCTCTGCAAACTCAGGAGATGATCCTGAATAATCCATGGTCCCCCAAGGAGAATTGCTATCATATCTGTCTCATTAGTGAACTTGAAGACGTAAAATCTATTCGCAAGATCCCCAACAAAATAGGGGGACTGAACCGGCCACATTGAGGCCAGTCTCCTCCGCAAGTAGTGGATTTGGACCCTTGGCCCCAGAAACTTTCCATAGAGTGTATGCTGCCATTTCCGGCGGTTAGCTTTGAGTCGCTGTTCATCCGGCATATATACTCCATTAATCGGTCGTCGGATATTGCTGAGAACCTCCTGAGGAACATTAAAAGAAAGACCTGAACCTGACAATCACCTCACCGCATCAGCGTAAGCATTCGGATTCGGAGGTGTGGATGCCACAAAAGGGGTTCTGTCTTCCTCAAAAGCCGAATTCCCACCAACAATTGGCGGAGGCGCCTGAATCCCCGGTTTGGAGGGATTCTCCCGTCTAGTCGCTGGCTCCGTGGGAGGTGGTGGAAGTTGGGGAAGTTGTCGAGCTAGGGATTTTGACTTGGCCATTCGCTATCGTTTTTTTCTTTTTTTTTCTCTTTGTTTTTTGTTGATTATTATATCTGTCCAGTCACAATGTTGACCACACAGTCCCAATGCCCTCATCAAAGTGTGTTATTATAATCCACCTAGACCAAGCAGTCATCATCCAAAATTATTAAAGACAACTTTTTAACCGAGAAAGGAGGAGAATGGGTCCGCGAATCAGGTAGGCCAAAAGCAAGAGACATCACCTTTGATTTGAACAAGACATTCCAATAAGCCAAAAAAAAAACAGAAAAAAAAAAAAAAACATCAGCACATATATCACTCCATGCAAACCAATTTTTGGATAATTTTTTAACTTCAACAATTAAAAATTTAGATATTACTGACTAAGCGTGATAGATCAAATTCGGACACATGAATTCCGTGGGAGCCCGCTTCTGCTTTCCCGGAGAGTCCATCAAAGATGGTCACATAGTTCACGCGTGCACAGGCTGTCCCATTAATTGATGCGTTATGCATCTGCTAACAGTAACCCATCGAAACACACCACAAATTGTCTCGACAAAAAGCTCCTATAGACCCATAAAATCATAAAGTTTAAAATGCACATTCAAATTTGTTTTTGGGTTTTTGGTTTTTTTTACACTCCTTGTAATTTGTAAAGGTCACCTAGACGACCTGGAGCCTTTCGGGTGGCCAGAAACGGACACCGAACCTGAACCCGAACCCGAAAAGTCGGTCCCGTAAAACAGATCCGACAGACGGTTCCCTAGGTCCTCCGGAGCGAACCTTACCACCCCTGCAACCCTCCCCCGATACGCCTCGTACCACTTCCGATACATCGGCACTACCTTCCGAGATATCGACACCTTGATCTCGTCCCTCATTCGACCGTCTGGGATCACCCACGTGGCATGCATCATGTACGCCTCCTCGAACGCCTCGTTGAACCTCCTGAACGCCTCCCCCTTCTCCTCCACCGTCCGATCCCCACCATCCAACGGCGTGGGCATCGACGACACCACCTCGCTCCACCCCACCCTCTCGTAGTTGTCCGCGTACTGCCTCACCTTCGCCTCGTGATTAGCGACCCACTCGTTCCCCAACATCTCCTTGAGATTCGTGCCCTTCACCTTCCGCACGACGTAGGGTCCGTTTGGTTCCGCGTTGGGCGGATTCCGCTTTTTCAAAAAGCAGATTCCGCCCAAACGCGTAACCAAACGGGTCGGATTCCTGCGGAATCAAAAGCTGGATTCCTTTTAATTTCTCTCTCGAAATCCGTGTTTTTAAAATCTCAAAAAGAACGATTTTTGGTCGGAATCGATTTTTTGAATTGAAAAGCAACTTTTTCTACCAAACATTAAATTCCTTCCAAATATTGATTCCTGAATTAAAAAAAAGCATCAAAAAAAGTCAAAGGTCTAAAATCATCTTAAAAAGCAGCTTTATTCCAAAATCTACTTTTCAATCTGTGTTTCCAAACGGAGCCGTAGTTGAGGTTGTTCGCGAGGAACACGTACGACAGCGCGACGTTCTTGTACATCTCGGCCTTCCCGTCTAGCTTGCACAGCAAGACTAGTATTATCCACGCCACCCTCATCGAGAGGTTCTCATCGTAGCCGTTCGTTGGCGATGACGTGGCGGAATGCAACACGGACTCCGGGAGTGGGGCCCGCACCTGGATCGGGTAGTCGGCGAGTATGTCCCCGAGGCTCCCCGAGTAATCGGCGAGGAACGCCAGGTAGTTCATCACGTACCTCGTCAGCGGGTGGAATCCTCCCCCCGGGACCGTCGACTTCGACGTGTCCTTCTGGATCGCCGATTCCAGCTCGGAGAGCGAGGACCGGATCGCCTCGGCGAGTTTCAGGAGTGCGGACGTGGCGTGAGATCGGACGGCGGAGGACGATTCGTAGGAGAACGTGGACTGAATGTCCTCCCAGTGATCGGAGATCGACTCGTACATGTCGAGGAACCGAAACATCTTCTCCGGCGACTTCTTGAATTTCGACGTGGCGACCGACTCGGCGAAGGAGAACATCCTGGTGGCTGGCTCCCCGGAGACCGCGGCGAAGCAAGACTCGCGAACCAACTTCGGCGCGTCGGCGAAGACGCGGTCGCAGAGGACGCGCTCGGCGCGGAAGAGCGTCCGGAGCGCGGTCTTCGAGGCGGGGATCCAGGACCGGACGCGGATCTCGAGGAGGTCCCAGTCCATCTTGTGAACCTGCGACGCCGTCAGCCGCTCGATCCCGAGACGGTAAAGCGACTCGTCCACGATCGACCGGCGGAGGATCCGGTAGATCTTGGTACACTCCTTGGCGTAGCCGGCGGAGATCATGCACTCGGCGATGGACCTCAGATCCGACTCGGCCTGGATCGGAACCGGCGACTCCGTCATCGAATGGCCACCCGGCCTGATCTCGTCATCGGAACCCCCAATATCGTCCTCGAAATCCGAGCGTGGATCGTCGAGCGAGGAGAGGGAGGTGAGAGAGGACCTCGCGGAGACCGATTCGGGGTCGAGGCGGTCTCGATTTACGGATAGGATCTGATGGAACTCCTTCTGCAACCTCTTCATGGCAGACTCCATGAGCTTCTGCGCGGTGACGATAAGAGAATGCGAGTCGGGAGACGAACGGTCGGAGATGAAGAAGAGCATGGAACGCTGGAGGTTCTTGATGGCGGAGATGAAGCGGAGGGCCTCGGAGCGGTCGTCGTCCTGGTAGAAGAGGGAGGTGACCTTAGTGTAGGAGACGGAGGGGGAGTCGACGTTCCACTTGTTGATGATTGACTCGGCTGACGTGATGTTGTCTTCCATCATCGCAGAAGAGAAGGACCGGTGCGGTGAGCCCATCGGCGTCGATGGACGGCTGTGATGGCTGCTGCCGCTGTGTTTGGGGGAGCTCATCGGTGTGGATGAACGGCTGTGATGAGAGGAGGAAGTGAAGATGTTTTTGAGGGATTTGATATTCATTTTTTTGTTTTGTTTTGTTTTGTTTTGATAGAGGGGGACGAGGGGGGGTGGTATTTATAGAGAGGGGTTTGAGATTTCGAGGGATCATCTGAGGGAGGTGGGTATTCTATTGTGATTGGTTGAGTTGGACTTCCTAAGCGTAGGACAATGGGATTTGATAAGTTGCGCTGATGTTCGTAAGGTTGATTAAAACTGCATGGAATCGGTGGTGGGGAATGGATGATGTGACGACGTGTATGAATTGACGTTGTAAATGTTTGGGGAAAGAAACATAGGACAGGTTGGTGGGGAAAAAGGGGAAGGGGGAAGAGAAGGTTCCTTCAGGAATGTTTATTAGATAAATGTTTATTAGATACTCTCAAACAATCATATGGGTACTTATTAAATTGGAAAATGTCGTTCAGCCCGATTTTCATTCCCAAAATACATTTCTTATTTTATAAAAAAATAATATCAGTGTTCTAAAAATTCATTCTAGGTTTTAATTAAGGGATTTTTAGTTTTAAGTCCCTATAAACTATAGGATTTAGCTATCGATCTCTCACTTCTTCATATTTAGGTTTTAGTCCCTTACATTTAAATGATATATTCCTTTTTAATTCCTAGGAGGGACCTATTCCTAAATTATTTAGTTTGCTTTTTAGTCCCTGGAAGGAACCTATTTCTAAATTATCATTTAAATGTAAGGACTAAAATCTAAATATGAAGAAGTGATGGATCGATCGCTAAATCTTATAGTTTACGGGGACTTAAAACTAAAATCCCTTTAATTAATTCCCTGCCTAGGCTTATGTGGGTTCAGCCCGTAATGTTTAGCGCCTGATCATTTTTTTGATTAATTCCTAGTTAACTAATAAGCTATTAAGTCACTATACATATTATATACCTATTAAGGGATTCTTAGTTTTAAGTCCCCGTAAACTATTGAATTTAGCGATCGATCCCTCACTTCTTCATATTTTGCTTTTAGTCCATACATTTAAATGATAATTTAGGAATAAGTCCCTGAGAGGGACTTATTCCTAAATTATTAAGTTTGTTTTTTAGTCCCTGTGAGGGACTTATTCCTAAATTATCATTTAAATGTAAGGACTAAAAGCAAAATATGAAGAAGTGAGGGATCGATCGCTAAATTCGATAATTTACGGGGACTTAAAACTAAAAATCCCATCTATTAATTAATTTTTTTGTAATATTCTTATATATTTATATTATTAATTTTATTTTAATGTTACTTTGTTATTATTTTGTAGTATAAAATTATCATATATATATATATATATATATATATATATATATATATATATATATATATATATATATGTACATGTATGTGTTTTATATTTATTATTCTAAAATGTTATGATTTATCATATATATATATATATATAATATGTACTTTGTTAATTCCACCATGTATATATATTTATTATTATATATTTAATATTCTAATATGTACATGTATGGGCTACAGTGTCCTTTTTACAACATTGAATAATGTACCCACAAAAAATAAAACATTGAATGATATACATCATCTGATGAGAAATGCATTATCGTAAAAAATAAAATACATATTTTGATGACTTGCATGAACTCTATTAGAGAATTTCTAATTTATTTTTTAATTAAATATATACATGGTTACAATGAGTACAAGTGGCTATTAAGATAGCAATGTGTTATAAAAAGGGGGGGGAGGCTAAATATGAGGTTATAAAAGGGATCGCTTTTTTATAACAATATAAATTATATATTTCAATAAATTGAATAATATTATTTATTAGAAATTAAAAAAAAACTTTAATTATATATATATTTCATTACAATAAATGGACGATATATGATATTGCATTTAATTCACACTAAAAAATGAGTGTAATAGCTCTCTTATCACATGTTGACGTGCCTGAGTTTTTTTTTTTTAATATTCATGGACTGATTCGTCTTGTATTTTGACTCTTTCCCAGTCAAATCTTGTAAAATGGGAAGAAATGTTTTATCGTGCCAACACAGGTTACGCGGGTTCCTCATATAAAATCCAAATTTATATGGTAGCTTGGATTAATGTTCAAAATAACATAATTTTTAAAAGTTTTAATTGTTATGTTTATTTTTTCAGGGGACAAAGCTGTTCCTTTTAAAATTTGCTTCTTCAATATATTTTAATCAATATATTTACAAGGATGGTGTGATGAGTGTTAACTTTTAGAAAAATTCAATACAAGTATAACGGACTATGTTTACAAAATAATATATAAACACAAAGCAGAAGAACAACTTTACTGGATTGACGATTCTGTTCTTTTTTCGATGAAGGCCGAGGCTAGAGTTGGACTCTATGTTCTTAAGACAATTATCGCCCCGCACTGGTGCTTACGGTACCGGTGACTGTCTCCCAGGATACAACGGCGACCTCCGTACGGTAGCAGCACTTCACACCGTATGGACAGCGAACCAACTCTTGTTTTCTCACTCTCTCTTTGTACTGACTGTATGTATGTATGCACTCAGAATGATCTGGACTCGAATGCAGTGAATGAATTGGATGCCTAAAAAATGCAGAGTTAGGGTGGTATTTGAATATGAAAGAATTTGTTTGAAGAGACTCTTGGATGAGTCTCTTCCTCTGTTCAGTTTTATCTGAAACAGAGTCTCAAGCACCCATTAATTCAAATAATCAACGGTACGATCGTAACCGTCGATCCAACGGCCCATATCGCATCTGCGGATCCATTCGATCGACGGTCCGGATTTAATCCGATCATCCATATCTCATCTGCCGATCGACGGTCCGGATTTCATTTGATCAGAATGATCTCCACCGTCCGATCAGACAAAAGGTCCAAAAAGAAAAGGCTCCAGCTCCTAAAACGCCCAATACGCCCTCGCGCGCGCACGCGCGCGCGACGCGCGCCGCGCGTGGTGGTGCTACGCACCACCCCGCTTGGAAAGGTCCACCATAGGGTGTCCATCAAAAGCAATACACTAGAGTACAATGAGCCCACCTTATAAATCCTCAATACTTTTTCCTTTTAACCGATATGGGACTATAGCTTTTTCTTTTCCATCCCAATCACCAACCACTTTCATCATGTTTTAAGGAGAACTTTGGATTCAATTTTCTCATTCACCCAAGATGGGTTTTGAGAATATAAATATACTACGTTCATCTACTCAACGAGAGGAACGTAATCCAATGAGTTTCCACTAAACATAATTAGTAGAACCCAAACTCATTTTAACCAAACATGGTCAAAACCCAAGGTTTTTCCAACAATCCCCCACATGAATGAAAATTGGTTAAATTATGCACATGATAATGCTGACACCAGAGAGAGTACATTGGAAAGTTACTGCTTCGAGAAAGGTAGCTTTTGGCCTTGAACCTTCCCTAGTAAAAACTATCGGATTTACAGGCTAACCAGTGAACATGATGTCTTGAACTGTTCAGCCATAGTTGTAAAACTAGACAATAGTTTTTACACAGTTCCTTTCCTAACAGAGTTGGTTCTCACGAATGTGTTCATTTTGGCCCTGAACAACTCCTGGTATTCATGAGTGCTTATAGAGAATTCAGCCTTATAATTCTCATAGAAGCGGCCACACTTCACACTCATATAGGTGAGTCCTATGAAGAGTATCCTGCCATACTCCACTTGGATTTCCAAGATATAGGAATCATTAAAAGCAACACTTAACCTGATTCACGCTGCAGGTTGCACTGTTTCACCATAGGAACGAGTAAGAGATTTTTTTATCTCCTCAGTGCCTCGACGGAGTCACACATAACTTAGTTGTCCCATTGAACCTAGATCTTGGGATCTCCAATCAACTAGGATGGGTTACCATTATGATGACTATTTGGATATAGGCTTCAATCCCATTCCCCTCGATGATCTGTACACTTGCTCTCTAGTCAAACCTTTAGTAAACGGATCCGCAAGGTTATCTTTTGACTTTATATAATCGATCGATATTATACCATTCGAGAGCAACTGTTTCACGGTATTGTGTCTTCGACGTATGTGTCGAGACTTACCGTTATAGATGTTACTCTGTGCCCTTCCAATTGCCGATTGGCTATCACAGTGTATACATATTGCGGGCACAGGTTTTGGCCAAACTGGAATGTCCTCTAAGAAATTCCGAAGCCATTCAGCCTCTTCTCCTGCTTTGTCCAAAGCAATGAATTCAGATTCCATGGTGGATCTGGCAATGCATGTCTGCTTTGAGGACTTCCATGACACGGATGCACCTCCAAGTGTAAAAACATATCCACTGTGGACTTTGAGTCTTTTGTATCAGATATCCAGTTTGCATCGCTATAGCCCTCGAGAACGGCTGGATATCTCGTGAAGTGCAATCCATAAGCCTGGGTGAATCTTAGATATCTAAGAACCCTGACTATCGCCTTCCAGTGATCATGTCCTGGATTACTGGTAAACCTACTTAGTTTATTCACTGAGTAGGCTAAGTCTGGACGTGTGCAGTTTGTCAAATACATTAGACTGCCAATAATTCTAGAATACTCTAGTTGTGATACGCTTTGACCATTATTTTTAGACAAGTGTAGATTTACATCTACAGGTGTCTTTGCTTGACCATCATCATTCTTATTGAATTGTTCCAGTATTTTCTCAACATAATGTGATTGAGACAATACCAGTCCATCAGATATTCTAGAAATTTTTATTCCTAGAATCACATCGGCCAAGCCCAAGTCCTTCATATCGAACTTGTCAGTCAACATTCTCTTGGTAGTTTTAATGATATCATTATTACTACCAATTATTAGCATATCATCTACATAAAGGCATACAATGACATATCCTTTTTAGTGTTCTTCGCATAGACACATTTGTCACACTCATTAATCTTGAAATCATTCGATAACATTACATTATCGAATTTTTCATGCCATTGTTTCGGTGCTTGTTTTAATCCATAAAGTGATTTAACAAGTCTGCACACCTTCCTTTCATGTCCAGGAGCAATGAACCCTTCAGGTTGTTCCATGTATATCTCCTCATCCAATTCACCATTCAAAAATGCAGTCTTAACATCCATTTGATGTATTTCCAAATTATGTAGTGCTGCAATAGCAATCAACATTCTAATGGATGTTATTCTGGTCACTGGTGAATATGTATCAAAATAGTCCAAGCCTTCCTTTTGCTTGTACCCCTTGGCAACAAGTCTGGCTTTGTACTTGTCGATTGATCCATCTGCCTTCATCTTCTTTTGAAGATCCATTGCACCCTAAAGGCTTATTTCCTGGTGGAAGATCCACTAGTTCCCATGTGTGGTTCTGCATGATGGATTCAATCTCACTGTTTATAGCCTCTTTCCAAAATGGTGCCTCAGGAGTGGACATCGCTTCCTTAAAGCTTTGAGGCTCATTTTCTAACAAGTATGTTAGAAAATCAGGACCAAATGACTTTACAGTCTTTGTCCTCTTACTGCGTCTAGTGTCATCCATAGACTCATTAGACTCTTGGTCTATGGTCCCTTGATGGCTACTTGATGCAGTGTCATAAGTTCTCTTGTGAGAACTTCCTTCTTGTGCATTTTTACATGGAAATATGTTCTCAAAAAATGAAGCATTCCTAGACTCAATAATTGTATTAACATTAATATCAGGAATGTCAGATTTATGCACAAGAAAACGATATGCACTACTGTTATATGCATAGCCAATGAAAATGGAATCAACGGTCTTTGGTCCAATCCTAACTCTTTTGGGGTTAGGGACTGCCACTTTTGCAAGACACCCCCACACTTTTAAGTATTTGTAGGAAGGTTTTCTGCCTTTCCATAACTCATGTGGTGTCTTGTCCATTTTCTTATGAGGTATTTTGTTGAGGATGTGATTTGCGGACAGCAAAGCCTCCCCCCACAAGTTCTGGGGTAAACCCGAACTTATCAACATGGCATTCATCATTTCTTTTAAGGTACGGTTCTTGCGTTCAGCAACGCCATTTGATTGGGGTGAATAGGGGGCTGTTGTTTGGTGAATAATTCCATGTTCTGCACAAAATTCCCCAAAAGGGGTTTCATATTCACCACCCCTATCACTCCTTAGTACCTTTATTTTCTTGCCAAGTTGATTCTCTACCTCATTTTTATAATGTTTGAACATTAATATGGCTTCATCTTTACTTCTCATTAAGTAAACATAACAGTATTTAGTGCAATCATCAATGAAAGTAATGAAATACTTTTTACCACCTCTAGTTTGCACAAATTTCAGATCACAAACATCACTATGAATTAATTCGAGAGGTTGAGTACTTCTTTCTACAGATTTGAAAGGGGTTTTTGTTAATTTTGATTCCACACAGATTTCACACTTATGATTTGAATCAATAGTAAACTTAGGCAATAATTCCATGTTAATTAATCTACGCAAAGTATTAAAATTAACATGTCCTAGCCTATCATGCCACATATCACATGACTCAAGCATATAAGCGGAAGCATTCACTTTATTAATAGTAGGAATAACAGTTATTACATCCATCTTGAATAGTCCATCACTAAGGTACCCTTTTCCCACATACACCCCACTTTTAGTTATTACAAACTTGTCGGATTCGAAAACCAACTTGAACCCATTCTTGCTCAACAATGATCCTGAAACTAAGTTCTTTCGGATGTCTGGCACATGTAGTACATTGTTGAGTGTGAGTTCCTTTCCCGAGGTCATCTTGAGAATAACCTTTCCCATGCCTTCAACCTTCGACGAAGATGAGTTCCCCATGAATAGTTGTTCACCATTCTTCACTTCTGCATAAGAAGAGAACATCCTTCTATCCGAACAAATATGGCGAGTAGCACCAGTGTCGACCCACCATTCCTTGGTATTGACCACCAAGTTCACTTCGGAGACCACGGCTGAAAGTTTGATATCAGAAACTTCGGTTGCAAGTTTCTCCTCCTCGGTCACGTGCACTTGTCCGGCCTTCTTCTTCTCGTTCTCTTGTGCCTTGCGGATTCTGCAATCCTTAGAACGGTGACCGATTTTGTTGCACGTGTAGCACTTCCCCTTGAACTTTTTGTTAGGCCCTCCATTCTGATTTGGACCTTTTCCGGGGTGCTTCCTCTTTTTGTTGGTTTTCTGTCCACCATCCTCCACAATGTTGGCTTTGGACTCCATGGAGTGATTTACCGTCCTCTTTTCAGAAGTCCGGTTGTCCTCCTCGATCCTCAATCGAACTATCAAGTCCTCAAGCCCCATCTCTTTGCGCTTGTGCTTCAAATAATTCTTGAAGTCTTTCCAAGTTGGTGGTAATTTTTCAATCAGAGCAGCCACTTGGAAAGATTCACTAAGCACCATACTTTCTGCACTTATTTCATGCAGAATGAGTTGAAGCTCTTGGACTTGACTTATGACAGTCTTTGAATCAACCATTTTGAAGTCAAGAAACCGGCCGACAACGAATTTCTTCGTTCCGGCATCTTCTGTCTTGTACTTCTTTTCCAAAGACTCCCAGAGTTCTTTAGCAGTTTTGATCGGGCTATACACGTTGTACAACGCGTTGTCCAATCCATTGAGGATATAATTCCTGCACAGGAAATCTGCATGTTTCCATGCATCTGCAGCACAGATCAACTCCTTGTCGTTGTCTTTGTCCTGCAGTTTCGGAGCCTCCTCCGTCAGAAACCTGGCCAAGTTCAAGGTGGTGAGATAGAACAACATCTTCTGTTGCCATCTCTTGAAGTCTGTCCCATTGAACTTCTCCGGTTTCTCTCCATGAGAGACATGGGTTGGAACTGTGACAGGTACAGGCACAGTCACAGGGGATGGGTTGGTCACAGGGGTTGTCGGGTTGGTAGACATCTGTTACAACCAAAGTTATAACACAGAAATTAATATCAGGATTTTCAACAGAATCGGTAGAGACTTCTATGAATAGAAATACTATTTTGTAAAACACGATAATTGTCTTAAGATTGTTAGAAAAATTCAATACAAGTATAACGGACTATGTTTACAAAATAATATAGGAACACAAAGCAGAAGAACAACTTTACTGGATTGACGATTCTGTTCTTTTTTCGATGAAGGCCGAGGCTAGAGTTGGACTTAAGACAATTATCGCCCCGCACTGGTGCTTACGGTACCGGCGACTGTCTCCCAGGATACAACGGCGACCTCCGTACGGTAGCAGCACTTCACACCGTATGGACAGCGAACCAACTCTTGTTTTCTCACTCTCTCTTTGTACTGACTGTATGTATGTATGCACTCAGAATGATCTGGACTCGAATGCAGTGAATGAATTGGATGCCTAAAAAATGCAGAGTTAGGGTGGTATTTGAATATGAAAGAATTTGTTTGAAGAGACTCTTGGATGAGTCTCTTCCTCTGTTCAGTTTTATCTGAAACAGAGTCTCAAGCACCCATTAATTCAAATAATCAACGGTACGATCGTAACCGTCGATCCAACGGCCCACATCGCATTTGCGGATCCATTCGATCGACGGTCCGGATTTAATCCGATCATCCATATCTCATCTGCCGATCGACGGTCCGGATTTCATTTGATCAGAATGATCTCCACCGTCCGACCAGACAAAAGGTCCAAAAAGAAAAGGCTCCAGCTCCTAGCGACGATGCGTACGTGCTAAGTGCGCCCTAAAACGCCCAATACGCCCTCGCGCGCGCCGCGCGTGGTGGTGCTACGCACCACCCCGCTTGGAAAGGTCCACCATAGGGTGTCCATCAAAAGCAATACACTAGAGTACAATGAGCCCAACTTATAAATCCTCAATACTTTTTCTTTTTAACCGATATGGGACTATAGCTTTTTCTTTTCCATCCCAATCACCAACCACTTTCATCATGTTTTAAGGAGAACTTTGGATTCAATTTTCTCATTCACCCAAGATGGGTTTTGAGAATATAAATATACTACGTTCATCTACTCAACGAGAGGAACGTAATCCAATGAGTTTCCACTAAACATAATTAGTAGAACCCAAACTCATTTTAACCAAACATGGTCAAAACCCAAGGTTTTTCCAACAATGAGTACAAGATTTTACTAGCTAAAATGAAAAGTGATAATCAGAGTTCATTTCAATTAGCGGTTCTAAAAAATGCAACAGATGGATAGTAATTACTGCAACATGTACTGTTAGAATAATTTGTTTATATATTGTTCCATTTCATTTACCATGCACCCTAGCCAGTTTATGAAAATGCAATCCCATTCTACATGGTATGTTCTTCTGAAATATTTTAAAATTTTAAACTAAAAAAAATCCACTAATGAAGTCTTTTCAGTACGTGCACCAATGAAAAATGTCATTGTGGATGGTTACTTACAGTTGGGGTGTCTTTTTTTTATTGCGTAGCTCTTGTTTTCATATAAGTGGACGGTTTTGTATTATAAGAGAAACTGAAATTGGACTAAACGTCCATACAGACTGACCTCACCAAATGGGTTTTAAATGACCAGCTCTTTTTTACAACGCGGTTTTGCAGTCCTGACAACTTCTCGCAAACTGGCAATAAACGTGTATCTGTTGGTTTTTAAGTCATACAAACTGGTAAAAAAGGGCTTTGATAATTGTGAAGGATATTTTATGCAGGAAGGACGCTTGCAATATTTCGAATGTAGTGGCTCTGGATATACAGTTTGAAGAAGTAAAAAAGTGGTGCTTTAATTGATATTCAAAAAAATGGCAAGGAAACATGAGATGTGATCACTGCGTGTGCAGTGTGTGTTCAATACGTCCTGTATCATCAGTTTTAGTGTTTAGTTTCTCCTAATCCTTTTCTTCCTTTCTCAAAATCAATCAGTTGTGGTCTATCATAAAGTTATTGATTTTATTCTGTAGATTATCAATGCAAAAGATCCACATGAACCATACCTTTTTCCCGTTTGTATAGCACATGCATTACATGCAAAATAATGCCCAATAAGCCCGGGTAGCTCAAAAGTTATTTGCTTTATTATAAAATAATATTAGGGATGGTTCGACGTGTATATTTTGATTTTTAAGAAAAATATTACATCTCATCTAATTATATACATGTACTTTTATGAAAAATATTTCTTCATAATGTATTGTGTGGACCTATTTGATAAAAAAAACATAAAAAATTACTAACCAGGCATGTTCACATAGCTAAATCAATGTAAAAATTTAATTAAATCAATATAAAAAATTATAGTAGTGATATCTCCATAGTTGTTTATCAATATACATGAATCGTTCGTGGGACTATCTCCAATAACGTGTGGCAACACTCTTTCCCATAATAAGACGATAGTTATCTATGCGTCTCATAATGATTAACTAAGAAGCAGTCGACGAAATATTCTATCTATGTCAATTAATAATATTTCAAAACATGTCATATATGTCACTGTTGGGAAATTAAATCTATTTGTATTCATTGTTGTGGAGAATAAACCGTCATCATATCTCTATGAAAAATCAAACATCACCTTTGTGGAGATAAAAATCTACACCATGTTAAAAAATGACATGTGTCACGTCAAGACGGATATGGGCCGTCATACCTAGAGCCCACAAACCCGGATCCGAATCCAAAATGTCATGAGGACACTCCGGAGTAGACTAACACAACTAGATCGAGCATCTAGTCGGATAGTCAGATACCTCGCGGGCGAATGTCACCTCGAGTTGTTAAGGCACGATCAGAAGAGGTCTGGTCAAACAACCTTATTCCTAGCAAATGAGTAGAAAAGACAAGGCCAGGCAAGAGGTCTGGTCGAGCGATCTTTCACCTCACAGATACACTCGAAGACGTAACAGACGAATGATCAGACCAAAGGCCACGAGTAGAACCAAAGAAACGGTCAGAAGACCGTAACGTCCGTAATTGACAAGAGATAATTAAGGCCCATTAAACGTGGATAATTAGTGGCACAACGTGTCCCATTAACACGTGAAAATTTCCATAAAAAGTGCCCACTAAGCCCCCGTTTGGGAAACGGAATAAGCGAGTATAAGGGTGGTATAGGGGTGGTATAAGAATGGATAGGAAAAATAGTTGTTTGTTTGCAGAGTATAACTTGGTATTAGTAAGCTAGTTTAAACAAGTATAAGAGAGTATAACAATTCTAAGTAACCGGTAGGATAAGTTATACTCACTTTATCTATTCTCATGGGACCACATGTCAAATCAACTTTTTATATCTTATCAAATCAAATCATCTAAACACCTTTTATACATCAAAGGGCCCACATGTCAAATCAATTTTTTTACACTTTATTTATATTTTTTTCTTTATCAACCAAACAATTCAACATTTATTCTTACATTTTTCAATGAAAATAAAAAAACATAACCAAACAGAAAATCTCTTATTCATGTAGATTTGTTATCTATACTGGCATAGTTATGTATCCAGAATAACTCAATTCCGCTATCCAAACGGGGACTAAGTGTTTAGTGGGGAAATAGTTATAATAGCCAAAGGAGAGTGGAAGCGTCAATCTAGTCGAGGTGACCCTATAAAAAGGGAGATAATCCAAAACGCTAAGATTTCAAAAAATCTTATTTCCTACTCCCAAGACGCCCAAAATTTAAGTGAGTTTTGTTTTGAATCCCCGATTGATACAACTCTTCGGAGGCCCACCACACCGGTGTCCCCCTGATTTCTTTATGAATGCAGGATCCATTTCCAATCGGGTCCAATTTCATGAAGGAAGGCTCCAAAGACCGATAGTTTAACTGAAGGGAAAAATATCCTCCTCAACCTTGGAATGTACTTTGCATTTATAGCATTTAATGTATTGAAAGAATAAACATTGTATGGAGAGTTTAATAGTCTTTTTTTTTATATCGGAGGGACTCCTCGTGGCTGACCTTGCGGTTGAGCTGAGAAAGCTACCTTCGTCTGTTTGCCCTGGTCCCACAGAAAATTCTTTCGAATAATCGCCATCAAACAGGTGGGTAAGTCAGCGCCAAGACTCGAACCCAGGACCTATCGGTAACATTGCTAAACCATGAACCGTTGTGCTATGGACACTGGGGAAGAGTTTAATAGTTTTATTGATTGTTACTTTGTAACGGCTATAAATACTCATCCGTGTAGTGGTGATTGTATCAGCTGAAATGAAAAAATAAAGTACCTTTATATTTGATATAAATATTGTTATCTATCTTGCTTGCTCTCTGTTTCTCTGCTTTTTTTTGTAAGATCAACATCAAAGTGGTAACAGAGCCAAGTTTTGGGCTTTTTCCAATATGGCGAATGTAAACAACGTGGTGTCTCTTATTCAACGTTTCAATGGAGAACATTTTGATATTGGAGCAACAATGTAAAGGTGTTGCTAAAATCATTGGAGTTGTGGAGCATTGTTGAAGAAGGCTATGATGAACTAGAAAGTGAAAAGGGGCTTACACAAGCCTAGAATAATACCTTGAAGGATAATCGAAAGAAGGATAACAAAGCATTGTTTCAAATTTATCAAACAGTCGAGATGCCCGTGTATGAAAGAATTGTCAAAATTGGGAGTTCAAAGAAAGCTTGGGAGATACTTCAAACCGCCTATAAAGGTGAACAAAAGGTGAAAAAGGTGCGCCTTCAAACTTTGAGATCGGAGTTTGAAAAACCAGAAATGAAGGATAATGAAAGCATCGGAGATTATTTTATAAAAGTTGCATCCATTGTAAATCAAATGAATTCTAATGGCGAGGTTTCAGAAGATGCAAGAGTTGTTGAAAAAATTCTTTGTATTTTACCACCAAAATTTGATTATGTTGTGGTTGCTATTGAAGAGTGTAAAGAACTCTCCACTCTCTCTTTAGAAGATATGCAGAGCACACTAAAGGCTCATGTAGTTAGAATTAATTTGAAGAAGTCTTCTCTTTCTCAACCGGATCAAGCCCTCAAGTCCCAAGTTACATCGATGGGAGGCCGTGATTCTTACTATGGCCATGGAAGAGGAAGGAGTTCCAATTTTCGTGGAAGAGGAAGGGCTCGCTCGAGCCATGAAAATTACTCAATTGAAGGCGAAGAAAGTCAACACTAACTTTTCGCACAAAGGCAGAGGACGTGGGTTTCGAAGAGGAAGAGGTCGTGGCTACTTTCAATACTATAATTGTCACAAACTAGGCCACAAAAGCAGTGAATGTTGGTACAAAGACCAACAAAAAGGGGCTAGTTATGTGCATGAAAGTAGTGCCGAAAAAGATGATCTTGAAGAAAATTTATTGCTCGCATGTCATGGTCATCATGTTGATGATCTATGGTATCAAAATAGTGGCGCTAGCAAGCACATGACCGGTAACAAAAATTTCTTCTCTTCCTTGTCTAATATTGATCATGAACAAGTCAAAATCGATAAGGCTACAACTTATAAATTGAAGGAGTTGGTGACATTTCTTTCAAAACAAAATCAGGCCGAATTGCAAAGATGTCTAAAGTTTATTACGTCCCTAGCTTGAAGAGCAATCTTCTTAGTATTGTTCACCTCTTGAAAAAGGGGTATGATATTCATTTTCGTGATAATATTTGCTTTTTATCAATGCAGAATCAACTTATTGCTAAGGTTGGAGTGACTGCAAATAATCTATTTCCGCTTAGGATTCAAATAACAAATATGTCTTTCATCTCTTCTATTGATCATGGGAATTCCAAGTTATGGCATGACAGATTTGGCCATATAAATTATGCAAGTTTGGAGCTTCTATCAACAAAAAAGATGGTCAAAAGGTTGCCTCAAATTCACATTGTTGATGAAATATGTGAATATTGTCAACTTGGGAAGCAACATAGGCTTCCATTTTCTTCTCAATCCTCATGGCGAGCAATGAGGCCGTTGGAGCTTATTCATTCAGATCTTGCAGTCCAATGTTGACTACATCTGTTGGAGATAACAGATATTTTATATTATTCATTGATGATTTTTCAAGAAAAGTTTGGGTTTACTTTCTTAAAGAAAACTCTGAAGCATTTAAAGCCTTTAAAGATTTCAAAGCTGAAATTGAAAAATATTATGGTCCTTCTATTAAAATTCTAAGGACTGATCGAGGTGGTGAATACCTCTCCAAAGAGTTTGAAAAGTTTTGCAGAGATCATGGAATACGGCATGAATTAACAATTCGTCACACCGCAACAATGGTGTGAGTGAAAGGAAAAATCGAACAATTATGGAGATGGCGAGGTGCATGTTAAAAAAAAAAGAAAGTGCAATAAAATTTATGGGCTGAAGCAGTTTCATGTGCCGTTTATTTAATCAATCGATCTCCAACAATTGAAGGACATCACTCCTCATGAGGCCTAGTATGGAACAAAGCCAAGTATTCGTCACTTAAAAATCTTTGGAAGTGTGGCTTATGCACATATTCCAAACACGATGAGAAGTAAGCTTGATGATAAATCGAAGAAGTATATTTTCATCGGATATAGTGAAAGGAGCTAAGCCTACAAGCTTTACAATATGAAGATGAAGAAGATCGTGATCAACTGTGATGTTCAATTTGATGAAAATCGTTCATTCAATGATGAGAAGAATGATGCAGCAAATATTCTATATTTGGTGAAGAAGAAATTGGTTCTCCATCATGAAGTGTTCTATCTTCTCCTTTATCCCCATCAAGTGAAGACTCATCTCCAAGTCCTTCTCGAAGGAAGATGAGAAGTCTCCAAGAAATATATGACTCCACCTAATAAATTGATCATGGTGATATTGTTTTCTTTGCTTTCTTTGCAGGTGAAGATCCAATCTCTTTTGATGATGCATCTAAAGAGGAGAAGTGAGTGCAAGCCATGAAAGAAGAGATAAAGGCTATTGAGAGGAATGATACATGTAAAATCACATATCTTCCACCTCATAAGGAACCCATTGGTGTGAAATGGGTGTATAAAACAAAGATGAATGTGGATGGCTCCATCAACAAGCTCAAAGCAAGGCTCGTGGCAAAAGGGTACAAACAAAAACAAGGTGAAGGTTATACCGAAGTATTTGTTCATGTGTCAAGGCTTGACGCCGTTCACTTGATTATCTCTCTTGCAGCGCAAAATAGTTGAAAAATATTTCAAATGGATGTCAAATCAACATTCTTGAATGATGTTCTTGAAGAGGAGGTGTATCTTAAACAACCTCCAGGTTTCATAAAGAAAAGTGAAGAACAAAAAGTTTACAAGTTGAAGAAAGCTCTATATGGGTAGAAAAATTCCCAAGAGCTTAGTATGGCCACATCAATTCTTATTTTTGAGAAGAATGATTTTCAAAAATTTCCTTATAAGCAGCATACTCTCTACATCAAAGAAGATTCACATGGAGGCTTCATGTATGTAGGTCTTTATGTTGATGATCTCATTTTTACTGAAAAATAATTTAGAAATGTTAAATGCCTTTAAGAACTCTGTGAAAAAATAATTTGAGATGACAAATTTGGGAGAGCTACATCATTTTATGGGCATTGAAGTTCTTCAATCCAAAAAAGGCATTTTTATTTCTCAAGAGAATTATGCAAAAGAAATTATGAAGAAGTTCAAGATGGAGAATGGAAATCTGGTGTTTTCTCCATACATTACAAGCTTGAAATTAAGCAAAGATGGAGAAGGAAAGCTCGTTAATTCCACCATGTTTTGAAGTTTGATTGGAAACTTAATGTATTTAACTGCAATAAGGCCAGATATTATGTATGTAGTGAGTATGGTGAGTAGATTCATGGAAAAACCATATTCAAATTATTGAGAGGCTGCCAAAAGAATTTTGCGATATGTCAAAGGAACCATTGGCTTTGGTATTTTCTATCAAACAAATGTTCATATTAATTTTGTTGACTACACTGACAGTGATTTGGCTGGAAGTATTGATGACAGCAGAAGCACCTCTGGTTATGTATTTAATCATGGAAGTGGAGCTATATCATGTAGCTCTAAAAAACAAGAAGTTGTGGCTCTCTCTACAACAAAGGCTGAATATATCGTTGCTTCTTCTGCGGGATGTCAAATCCTTTTGCTGCGAGGAATTCTTGAAAGTCTTAAACACAAGCAAAATTATCCAACAATTTTATTTTGTGACAATAGTTCTACTATTTCAGTGGCCAAGGATCCTGTTCTTCATGGGTGAACAAGCATATTCGGATTCGATATCATTTTCTAAGGGAGTTTGTCAAAGAAAAAATTATTCATGTGGAGTATTGCAAAACCGAAGAACAAATGGTAGATATTTTCACAAAACAACTTGGTGGACAAGTCTTCAAAAAAGATTTAGCAAGGCTGGGTGTGAAAAGCAAATTTGGTTTACGGGAGGCATTGTTGAAAAATTAAACCAATTTGTATTTATTGCTGTGGAGAATAAACAGTCATCAAATCTCTCTATGGAAAAATCAAACATCACCTTGGAATGTACTTTACATTTATAACATTTATTGTATTGAAAGAATAAACATTGTATGGGGAGTTTAATAGTCTTATTGACTGTTACTTTGTAACAGCTATAAAAAATCATCCTGTGTAGTGGTGATTGTATAAGCTGAAATGAAAAAAATAAAGTACCTTTATATTTGATAGAAAATATTTTTATCTATCTTGCTTGCTCTTTGTTTCTCTGCTTTTTTTTTGTAAGATCTGCATCATTCACAACTCTCATAAATAATAAAAATATACAATAAAAAGATATGAGAGTAAGATTATCTTTTAAAAATTTATTAAACCATTATCCAACAACTATCTTCAGTTTATTCATCATGAACCAAACAACAAAAAAATAATTTTATATATTTTTTCTAAAGAATAACAAAAAAAGGGGAATTGTCCAAATGACCTTGGACCAAACCCTTTATATTTTTCATCTCCCTTAACTTGGGAGAATTTTTTTTTGCCCCTGCTTTTTGGTCCTCTTTTTTCTGTACCCTTGCAGTTGTCACCTCACACCCAACTCACATTTTTCTTCCACTTCTACCCTTCTCTCCCATTTCTCCCCCAAATCAACCAAACTCCCCATAAAAGCTCTCACCTTCCCCCCCAAGGCACTGAATCGATTCAGCAACCCCTCCTTTGATGTCCCCTTGTTTTCTGGTGGCCACTGTAGTTACGAAACCACTCCTTCATAAGTGAAGGCGTCTTACTCTCTCATTCCACAAATACTCTCATACTATAAATCCCTCTCATCCCCTTTCATTTAAACCCAATACCCACAATCACCAACCTCCATCTTTCCCTCTCCAAGCCACTGCACCGCTTCATTGCACCTCTCTGGGCACCTTCTCCATTGTACTCGTTTGGCCACCTTCTCCGTTTCGTTTTCTTTCTGTAGTTGTTCATTTATTGTATTATTATGTAAGTGGTTTGTCATATTCTGTAAGTGTCTTTTCAATTTCTATAATGTGTTATTATAAATCTGTAATTGATTATTCATTGTATATGATGATTATATTTCTGTGTACTAATGTCATGGATATATATCTGAATATGAATAATTTTTCAATGTAAATAATTTGTCAATCACTCATTACTTTCCTATTCAGTGTAAGTACTCCTATTTTGATTGTATAATTTAGAAATTCTTTAAGAGATGACAACTATCAAACTTTTCAAGTGAATATAAATTGTGTATAAATGTAGTTTCCTTTCTGTAGCACTGCTCATTTATAGTAGTATTTGTAATTGATCGGTCTATACTAATCTGTTAATAATTATTCTATTTCTGTAATATTTTTTTTATAAATATGTAAATAGTTTATTCACTCAGTGTAAGAGCATCATTAGATTTTTGTGTACTAATTTCTTGTATATATTTACAAAGGAGGTGGAAATGGTTATTTAAATAATTTTCCAATACCACTTGAACCATGTTTAAATAATTTGTCAATCACTCCATATTTTCCCTCGTGTCTATAACTCTTATCTTCCTTTCTGTGTTTTTGTGTTTAACAAGTTTATGTAATTATTCTTGATCTGAGTGTAAGTCACTTGAGAATGATTTATAAATTTTTTGAAAGAGGGCAACTAACATACTTTCTTGTTTAGTGTTCATACTCCTTAGTTTACTTTTTGCAGTTATTCACTTATATAAGTTATTAGTTTACAATTTATAGTTGTTAACTTAAATTTTGTAATGTCATCAGTGATATATATATATATATATATGCTTTTGTTTCTTGTGTGCCAGATGTCATCAGGATTAACATCCACGACATTTTTTTATGGTGGAATGACTAAGGGGTACATTATTGATGCGTTCTTCGACTTACTAGAGGTGAGGATCAATGAGAACCCTGAAATCCACATGGCTTGTTTGTTTGGGAATCATTTTGCACTGATAATTTGTTTTAGTGCAATTAGATGTTTGTTTTACAAAAATAATATATGTACTTACAGAATCATTACATTTACTTACAGTAGCAATATATGGTTACATAAATAATATATTTATTTAAAGAGACAAATTATGTAGATACAGAAAAAATATATAGTTACATAAACAATACATTTATTTACAGACATATTTTCATTAGTTACAGATATAGATTAATCAATTATAGATACGATATATATAATTATAAATATAAATATTGTGTGTGACAATTGTTCAATTCTGTATGCATATTTGCATATTTATCATTGATTGTATACTTGATCTTCAAATATTAGAGCCTCTAATTGCAAGGACCGGAGGCAAATCAAATGGTTATGATGTCCCAATACATGAGTGAGTGTAGGGATGATATTATTACTGAGGTAGACATATATTTTATGGTCTTCAATAATGATCATCATTTGCATTTGTTAGTGTTGGACCTTATGGACGAATTCTTCTACTCCTACAACTCATTATCCATGGTTCATTACAAGAAAAGTGTATTTAATTGGGTAAATGAAATGTTACTTTTCCGTGAAGGATAACTTATATTTTGTAATGGATAGTTTATATTGTGTGACTTGCCAAGTTATTTGATTGGTTATTTGTGTAATTCATTTTTTATTGGACATTATTTTTTTGTACTAATGTGATTTGCATAAATCTTACGCAGAGGAGATAAACCACATGTGCTACATAAAGTAGTTATGTAATTCAATCATAGTTATGTAATTTTGGAATGCATGTTTAACCATTTTTGTGTCAATTCAATCATATATGCATCAATTGCTGTAACTTGGACATATACCTATAATATTTAATGTAACTTGGACATATATTTATGTAACTAATATGTACAGTTTTCATAACTTAATTGACAGTTTCTATAACTTGATGTTGTACTTCCCGTTTGGATATATCGATGAGGGCGGTTGGCAAACCACACGAAAAGATGAAAATGAGTTGTCTGGGTAAATCGACGACGATGTGAAGAGAGAAGAGGTGGACAGAGGATCGATGAGCGGGAATGTGAATAGCTAGCGGATGACGAGCGGCGCGGTGAACGACAACCATGTGAAGGATCTCGATGTTGGCGATGAATTGTGGCAAGATTTTTGACGCTCGTTTGAGGAAGAAAAAGAAACAAGACTGGTTTGGGTCTTCTATTCGGATGGTTTGGGGATGAAGAAGAGAAAAAAAGGGATGTGAGGTTTTGAGTCTTCTTTTCGGTTGATTTGGGGAAGAAGAAGAAAAAAAATAATGTGAGGTTTTGGGTCTTCTTTTCTAAGTTGCCTCCATCACCGCTATCACTACGGACAGGGATGCTCTCGTTTGAGGAAGAAGAAGAAAAAATCGTTTGGAGAAGAAGAGGAAAAAGTGTTGGTTTGGAGAAGAAGAAGAAAAACAAAGGGAAAGCCAATTTTTTTTGTCTTATATAAGGGGGTGTTGATGGTATTAAAAAAAATGGACAAAAAAGCAAGGGCAAAAAAAAAAATTTCTAAGTCAAAGGACATAAAAAAAAATGGGAGGTTTGGTCGAGGGGTAGTTGGACAATTCCCCAAAAAAAATAACTAAAAAAAATGTCCCAAATGTCTGATGCCGGTGGTAGAGGGATGCTTACCAATTTAAGAAACATTCAAATCATGATGAGAGTAATATTGGGGAAAAAAAAGACAGTGCAACGGGCTCTTCTGGACTTCCACTTTGTGTCCATATCTTAGTTTTCCAAATACTAGTGGTAAGTCCATGGTATGTAATGGCGGACGTCACAGCCTTTTCAAATAAAAAGAAGAGAAATAGTCTTTTAATGTAATTATCTACCATGAATGATAAATATCACTATTACTTTTCAAACGATGCTTTTAGTTATTTTAACAACATTCCAACCGTCAACTGTTTATTAATCTATAGGTATGATTCTTCTTATCTGTATTCTATACATCATTAGGAATTTTGACTCTTTGTTTACCGTCTGAATAAATCAAATGTCATACAAAGATACCCTCACTACTTAGTCAAGAAACTATATTTAATCACCCCCCTAAATAGAACAAGTTATTTGATGCAATAAAATGCAATAAAATAACTTATTTCACTGCCATAATTATGTATACTAGAACATTTATCTATACTGGAATAGCTTATATCCCTATCTAAACATGCTGAGGTGTTTTACTCCCGTTCAGTTTTAGTTGTTGCATGCCTTATTCATGTCCAACCTTTTAAACTTGTTCACGTATCTTCGATGCATTCATTCAGCGTTACAAATACTAGTAAAGCAATTCTGTTTCACGAGGTAAAAATTAATGGCTTTTCTTTTGATGCACTATTTTTATTTTTAATGGCTTTTTATTTTTATTTTTATTTTTATTTTACATACAGTCCATCAGCCGTAGATGATACTTCCAGCAATACTATTGGAGAAACCATGCAATATGCACTAGATTGTTTTATTTATGATGAGCATAAGTTCTAGATATGTTGCTTCTACGAGAATCATATTCAAATCTTACATTTTACATTAGTAACTCATCAAATCTCTGTTACAACATAATTCTTGACTGGATCGCAAGTATTTAATCTGTATGTGATGACTCAATGAGCAACAGATCGAGACACATAAATGGAACAATTCATGACAATTAAAAGTCATTAAAGAAGAGTTTTTTTTAAGTCTTCACTGTTGAAATGTTTTCCATAATTAATTATGCAAGGAATAAGTAACCACAACCCAGGGAGATGATTGCTTGTCTTAATTACTTCCCTCTTCTGTCATGTAGTTGAGGAGATCTAAATCATGGTATAATACTGAAAGCTATGTTTATATTAGAAAATATCAACTTCTATTTATTACTATATAAAGTCTTTAACAATCAATTATCTATACTACCTATATATATATATATATATATGAAAATTATTACGTGCGGCGAACGGCAGGTGCGGCCGCGACGTGGGCCGTTCGATCGCGGGTCCATCGCATCCAATGCGTGCGGCGAACGGCGCGGGTGCGGCAGCGATCACGGGCCGTCGATCACGGGTCCATCGCATCGGACGGTCGGGTGCGATTCACGTCGGCCGTTGGATGCGATGGACCCGCGATCGAACGGCCCACGTCGCGGCCGCACCTGCCGTTCGCCGCACACAATAATTTTCATATATATATATATATATATATATATATATATATATATATATATATATATATATATATATATGAGTGATTAGGTGCGGCGTGCGGTCGCGTGCGGTGTCGACCACGGGCCGTCGATCACGGGTCCATCGCATCAGACGGTCGGGTGCGATTCACATCGACCATTGGATGCGATAGACCCGCGATCGGACGACGCACGTCGGATCCGCACCGTGCGGTCCGCCGCACGCTATCACTCGGGTGTGTGTGTGTATATATATATATATATATATATATATATATATATATATATATATATGGCGAACCGATTAGGTGCGGCGAACGGCAGGTGCGGCAGCAATCACGGGTCCATCGCATCGGACGGTCGGGTGCGATTCACATCGACCGTCGGATGCGATAGACCCACGATCGGACGGCCCACATCGCGGCCGCACCTGCCGTTCGCCACACCTAATCGCGAGCGTGTAATATATATATATATATAGATATAATATGCGGTCGGTGCGGTCGTGCGGATTCGACGTGCGTCGTTCGATCGCGGGTCCATCGCATCCAACGGTCGACGTGAATCGCACCCGACCGTCCGATGCGATGGACCCGTGAATCGCGACCGCACGACCGCACGACCGTATAATATCACGACTCTATATATATATATATATATATATATATATATATATATATATACTCGTGATTGCTTGCGGTCGTGCGGTCGGTGCGGATTCGACGTGCGTCGTCCGATCGCGGGTCCATCGCATCAGACGGTCGGGGGCGATTCACATCGACCGTTGGATGCGATGGACCCGCGATCGGACGACGCACGTTGAATCCACACGACCGCACGCTATCACTCAACTATATATATATAGTCGAGTGATATCGTGCGGCGTCCCGCATGGTGCGGGAACGACG